>OY101443.1:56552320-57152320 GCA_956483585.1 Gymnocheta viridis | reverse complement strand
CGAGAGAGCCGAGGGAAAAAGAAACGAGTACTCAGATGCATGTAATGTCATTACGTTTTGCTCTCTCATTCGTAATTTTAAGCTTGAAGGGATTTGCAAGTAAATGACTTGTGTGAACATCAATGAAAGTTCAAAGAATAAAAAGTAAGAATTGTGTCAATAAGACAAGGCTTGTTTGAGCGCAGACTTATTAGTTTTTTACAAGTTAAATTAATTTCGGTTAGTACGAAATTCTTTTCAATATTTTTTAAGCACAGGCAATGGATTTCTCTTATTTTGCGACATTTTAAAAACGTTTTATGCGA
Organism: Gymnocheta viridis; assembly: GCA_956483585.1. Taxonomy (NCBI): domain Eukaryota; kingdom Metazoa; phylum Arthropoda; class Insecta; order Diptera; family Tachinidae; genus Gymnocheta; species Gymnocheta viridis. The sequence goes on along the minus strand of OY101443.1, from coordinate 57,152,015 downwards.
CTGGAATTTTTTCATAAGTATGTATCAGCTGATTAAAAATGTTACCATGTGTGCTAAAAATGTAAGATAAAAAATTCGTCGTAAAAGTTTGAAAATGTTTAAAATTTATTTCGTGGGACCTTAAAAAATAGTTCATTAAAAGCAAGGATTCGTTAGAAATTTGTTCGCTGTAAGGCAGGATTTTTCTATAAGAATAACTACCAAAACGTCGGTACTTTGGAATCAGTCACTACGTTAGGATTCGCTTATTAATGTTTAACCCCTCCAAGTCAACAAATCTCTATGTGGTGCTCTTACAGGGTCCGGAGATATCAAGAGAACAAACAAGAAAAAATAATAAAGTATTTAATGTGTATGTGTGTATGTATATTAAGGTACGGTCACACTTGTCAAACATTTGCCCAAAAAAACGTAACCAACAGACAAGCCAAATTTGCATTTTCTTTAATTCCAAATTTTTTTTTAATATGGGTTCGCATTTATTAAAAATAATATAAAAATAGTATTTTGCGGCATAATTAATTGACTTCATTTTGTGATATAAAAACCAAGTTAAATCCCACTAACCCCAAGCAAAAGTAGAGGTTACGTTTTTATGGGCAAATGTTTGCCAAGTGTGACCGTACCTTTATACTCGTTGAATTATTTTATTTATTTATTTATTTTTTGATTCGATTTTAATCACACATAATTTATTAGTTAAAAATTATGTAAAATAATTACTTATTAAGGAACTCTTTTCACCTTGCAGTGCATATAAAGATCGCTTTCATTTCTTTGCATTCTTGGCTTAATCGTTCGGTCTCCTATCCCACAAGAGGTTCGACTTAATGAACCTTTCGCATAATTGCACGTTGTTGTTTGCATGGAAGTTTTATATTAATCCACTGGAACTTCCTTTCTCAACCGGGTTTGAGACCATCAAATGGCAGAGTTGTGATGTAAAATATTGATAATAAATTTTTCATCTGTTGTTGACGTTTCCCTTCATAAAGAAGCAATGATATTTCTCCATTCCACGTATTGGTTTTATTCCATTAAACCGATGATAGAGAAACTGTATTATAGTATTCTTCTTGGAGGCAATAAACATTAACAGTAACAAATAATATAATTGTCATAAGATAACTTTTTTATCTTTATAACCGTTAAAGCACTTTAACAATCGTCTAGCTAAAACATAAAAAAATTCACAGTATGAGAGAAAAGCTACTAAACATCCATTAATCTAAGCATTGCTCATCTTTGGTCTTTCTAAAGGACACTAAATTTTTCAGGAATGCTTATTTAACAATTTTTTCATATTTAAATGGAGTATTTTTTAGCAATAGTGGTATCAAATAAGCGAGAAGGCTCTGTTCCCTGACCAAAATAAAACTGTCCTTTCGAAAATATTTAATTTCATTAAAAGGTGAAATTAAACAATTTCTTCAAAATTAAATGTTGTAGCCTCAGGTGAATTCTATAAGATTTCGACGTTTTATAACTTTTGCTTTCTTAATTCCAAAGTTATTATGATTGCTTTTAGTTTTAAACTTTGAGGTGGCATAACTCAGCTATTTCTTGTCATATCGACGGATAAGGCATTCAATTACCTTTCGAACGATATGCCATTTATCTCTATCGGACTTTTCGGTACCGTTATCTAAAAAACGGTACTTAGAAAAATAATTACAGCGTTTTTCGTGTTCAGGAGGTCCTAATTAACTTATCAAGGCATGTGGCGTTCTTGGTATTTTTTGGCTGTAAACTAGTGTAATTATTAGTAAATTTTATAGGAATGCCACTTTAAATTTTCCTGTGATTACACTCAACTCACAAATTTTTAAATTTTTTTGTACCAAATCTTTTCCTATTCTTTCATTCAAGTTAATAACTCTGATTTCTATTATTTCTAGTGATTTATTTTTCATTATGAACATCAAAGTTAAGACTATAATACATACATACTTAATTAATTTTAAGAAGTCTTCTAATCTACAATTCAATAGTCAAGAAAAAGTAAACAGTTACGAAAAGTATGAGCTATTAAATAATAAAAATTAATTTTTAAGAATCGCAATTTTGATTTATTTGCTCGTATGTGCCCCGTTAACAGGAAACATATTATAAACAAAGGTTTGATTATGTGGATCTAAAGGTGTTCTTTACTTTTTTTAAATTATCTAAATATGCTGGCCATAAAAAATTGTTAGCGCGAAATAAAAATATTTTTTATCTTTGTCAAGGGGATTATATCTTCTTTTACCCACTACTCATGTATGTACATTTATGACTAACATGTCTCAGTCTGTTCCTATAAAAGACGAAATCATATAATTTTCCATAACAGTTTCATTCCAACAAGTTTTTTGAAAGCGTTGAAAGAAAAAATAATTTATAAAAATGAAAATCTTTGCTTTACTTTTGTCCATTTTCGCTTTAGTTTCCTTGGCAATGGCACTTGAAAAGGGTAAGTCGAAGGAAGAAAATTACATAATTTCTCTTAAAACATGAATAAATTTTCAGATGTTTGTTTCTTGGAATTTGCCAAAAATTGAAATGGAAAATATGCCTGTTGGGGAAATGAGGTATCCTGGTCATACAATTCTTACACTAACGAATGCGCTAAATTTATTTTTGGCGGCTGTGGTGGAAATGAAAACCGTTTCGCTTCCGAAGAAGAATGTAAAAATAAGTGCATACCAGAAATATAGAGTATTAGTAAATATGTTTTTTATATGAAACAGATGTAAGATAGTAAATTAATTAGTATCGTATATATTTAAATAAATTTAGTTAAGTTGTTTAAAAATTAAAAAGCAAACAAGTAATTTAATTTATTTGGCTGCACGTTGGGGTAAAATAATCTTAAATTGAAATTTGGATTATGAAAGTTAAATAAGATTTGACAATGACATGCTTTGAAGAGACATGGTTGTGGAATGGTTACGATAAATATGTTTTATTATGCTATTAACTTTTGCAAAAATGTAAGGTTGTAGCTAACAAATTACATGTAGCCGTAGCACACAACTTCTTGTTTGCAATTGATCATGCAAATACTAGACGACCGGGTCGAAAGTGCAGGAGCAGTGGCGAAACGATTACCGTCATCCGACGACATTTGATTCTATCAAGGTGACGCTGAATATATCACAAATAAAATGAAGCTATTTTTATTGAAACTTATTGCCAAAATTGTGATTTCCATACAACAGTAAAAGCATCATTAAATTCATGTGGTTTGGAAATCACAATTTTAACAATGAGGTTTTGTCACTTAATTGTGAACAAAATCAAATTTTGTGCATCGATTTTAATCAAATAGGAATTTTTATTTGTAAATTGTTCATCTGTATGTGTGCGGAGTTAGAATGGTTGTATTTTGTCGTTTTCGATTTCTTTAAAAAATTTTAAAGAGCATAAATTTTAAGATTTCGGAAAAAAATTTCGCCACATCGTTTTAGAAGACTTCAAACTTATTGACCAGATTAGAAAATGATGCTATTACGACTTGAAGGGAATTTGTATGCAAATTTTTGGATTTTCTATTTAGTCAAATAGGAAGAATCATTCTCGAGTTATGCTACCTTGTACTTGTCTCGAGATCTAATGGAATCAATGTAATTTTTAGGCTATAAATATTCTTAATATGTAGCGAGTGGTCCAAAAACAAGTACCTTTTTATAAACTAAATAAAATGAACTAAACTTTAATTATTTTGGAATATTAACGCTTTATTAAAAATAACAAATTTTCCCATTATTTAAGAAAGATGATTTCATTCATGAGACTGTCGCTGGCTTCGCAATATCCTGCTAGGACTTTGTTGAAGGTTTCTGGTTCAAAGAAACAAATAAAGGGATCAATTCATGGCTCCGAGACAGACAATACACATCAAGAAGACGGATGATTTTTCAGTCAAATAAATGGAAATACCAACGTTGTTCAAGCGTGAAGCCACAAAGTACTCGTATACAGAGGTGTCAGGTGCTTTATATGCGTTTTACTCTATACGCAGAAGCAACAAAAGAAAAATTAACAAATTATTCGCATTCTTTGTGGTTTTATTTTTTGCGTACATTTGAGAAATATGTTGTAATATTTTATGTTAAATAAAATAAAAAACCAACATTTATCAATTAGTTCAGTATAAATTGAAAAATCTTAAATTTCTTTAATATATACAATCGTCTGCAATTGCTCTTTTTGTTTTATTCGCATCCTAAAATTTCCCATTGCCGACCCAATCGGCCATATTCTAGAATTAAATATTTACAAAAATACACAGGATAAAGAAAAAAATCAAAAAACATTCTAAATAAACAACTTAAATCTTATTAGTTCTCTTACTTAAATCTATATTATTACAAAGTACATCTAGAAAAAGCTCTGTTTCAGTTATACGCAGAGGCAAATTGAACAAATACACATGCAAACTTTGCATATTTTTCAACTTGAAGCTGACACATGCATGTGTAATAAGTGTGCATGCGTTAGTAACAGCTTTAAACGCTTATAGTTTCCAGAATACTGAACCGATTCAAAATTAAGATTCCGCACATCTATGTAAAAACATACAAATCTTTCCAAGATCGGTTCAGTACTACAAGGATCTAAGAAGAGAGTTTGCCTATTAATTATATATTACAAGTTCATAAAACTTATTTGTTCCTTTTTCAACTCTCAAATTCCACATGTCTGTCAATGAACCGTTGTTTCCGCGTGTTGGCGGACTACTTATCGACCCAGTCGTCTCGTATTTGCATGATCAATTGCAAACAAGAAGTTGTGTGCCACGGCTAAATCTGCCTTTTAAATATTTAATACAACTACATGTAGTTTGTTAGCTACAACCTTAATTAATAGCATAATAAAACATAGTCATCGTAACCATGCCGCAACCATGTCACAGCATGTGATTGTCACAGCTTTTTTAAAGTTCATATTCCAAACTTCAACGCCAATTACTTCTTCTCTTTTTAATTTTTAATGCACTCTAATTTAAAAAACTTTATTATTTTTATTTAAATATACTATACGATACTAATTAATTTACAATCTTACATCTGTTTCATATAAAAAACATATTTACTAATACTCTATATTTCTGGTATGCACTTATTTTTACATTCTTCTTCGGAAGCGAAACGGTTTTCATTTCCACCGCAGCCGCCATAAATAAATTTAGCGCATTCGTTAGTGTAAGAATTGTATGACCAGGATACCTCATTTCCCCAACAGGCATATTTTCCATTTCCATTTTTGGCAAATTCCAAGAAACAAACATCTGAAAATTTATTCATGTTTTAAGAGAAATTATGTAATTTTCTTCCTTCGACTTACCCTTTTCAAGTGCCACTGCTGAGGAAACTACAGCGAAAATGGACAAAAGTAAAGCAAAAATTTTCATTTTGGAAATTATATTTTCTTTCAACGTTCTCAAAAAATAGTTGGAATGAAACTGTTATGGAAAATGATATGATTTCGTCTTTTATAGGAACAGACTGAGACATTGTTAGTCATAAATGTACATACATGAGACAAGAACACATAATCCCCTTGATTTTTAATTATAATAAAAATATGAAAACTATATGACAAAGATTATTCCGTAAAAAGTTGTGTTCTTCTAAATTTTGATAAGAAGTGATTACTTCTGTTTCGCGCAGACAATTTTTTATGGCCTCCACATTTAGATAATTTTTTAAAAAAGTAAACAGAACCAAACTGTTTAAATATTTGTTTATAATGCTTTTCCTGTTAACAGGGTCCATTCGGGCAAATAAATGGGGTTGCTTGGCAACAATTCAATTTTCAAAATTGCAATTTTTAAACATTTATTTCTATAATTTAAAAGCTTTATCTTTTCCGCGCCAGACTGACTGTGTGTGTATTAAGTTTTTTGACGCAAATTTTCAAGTTAAAATTAAGATAAAAGTGTTTAAAATTAAATAATAGAAAATATTATAGAGTTTAATTTTCATAATGAAAGATAAAACACGAGAAGTTATTATAATTATTCACATGTATGAATGAATAAGAAAATATCTGGTCCAAAAACAGGAACTGCGACTCATAAAGGATCTTTTATGTTATAAATCACTAAAGTATTCCAATCTTTGTATGACTTTTCTAATGAAAGTCAGTAAGTACAGAGGCTGGAAAACCCTCCTAATATCCTTTGATCATTTGAAGGTAATTTTGACAAGAACTATTAGCTTAATTCCGATCAAATTGTATTCATTGTTCATAAAACTACAAATTTACAGATCAAAAAGTTTCAACAGAGTTACGCACAGTTGCGCTAAGATGCTTTTACATATTGATTTTTGAATTTGAATATTTTGCGTTCTTAGCAATACAATTTTATGAACGATAGATTTTTTGTTATTCAATAATATTCAATCTATTACACATAGAAGAAATTGATTGGAAAACTGTAACAATTATTAAATATTACATTTGTTAATAAACTGTTAATCGCAATTAGCAAAAATTTATAAGCGCAAGAGTTTACGTACGAACTGTTAGTAAGTTCCTCAAATTAATATACAAATTCAGGGGTCAGTACCAACTTTAACAATATATCGGTACTTCATATCGGGAACAACAACTAGTAAGATGGTTAAAGTGTAAACTGTAAGTGGTATTCAATGTTTTGTGATAGTGATCGCCAGACCTCGAACTATCATCCAAAAAAAAAATTATTTTAAGCACTTAAGAAACGCACCTAAAAATTAAAAATATGCCCAAAAAAATGCACTTACCTACGAAAAAGATCAAAAATAAAGCAAAATATGGAAATATTTTAAAATTATTTTTAATAAGATTAAAATAAAAAAACAAAACAAACTTAACAATTCAGATAATAATATTTAAAAGCTATTAAAAAAATATAAAATTTTTTCTGTAGATGTTTTTGACAGAACCGATATAAAGAATGCCTGTTGTTCTTGTATTGTTATAATTTTTGTACGCCTTGAGTAAAATTAACTCGGTTAGGACGCAGGAAGCTAATTAATTTTATTTTTTGCACAAAGGCATGCTAGTAGCCTGGGACTTCCCTTTAATGCGTAGCAAGCAGCCATAGCTGCCGAGAACGAAGTGCTGCGAGTGCCCTGTTTTGAAGCCTTCGAGACTACAATTTCTGAACAACTCAGCAGAGGTATCAAAAAATCGGTGTAGATGACCTAATGAGATACCTCAACACGACAAGGTGGGTCTCGTACCGTTCTTATCGGATTCGATAACTTGGATGTGGGTCCATTCTCGAGTGCAGTGGGCAGCAACATAAACCAACCAATCATTTAAATTAATTTTTTTATTGTACATTTTTTATATTTTTTCTTTATTTTATTTTAATTTATTTTGTTATATTTACATATTATGTTATTTTTACTGTCTGATCAAAGTCACTTTTTTAGGCCGATGCCGAAGCAAAATTATTCAAAGTCGGAGATACCGAAGCCAAAGCATGTTTTCTTCATTAAATTCAGAAAAACACATATCAGCAATATGTAAAGGGTGTCACAAAATTACCGCAAGATTTGAATTAAATAGAAAACAAAGTTTTTAGTTTTTTAATTATTTTTTAGGTATTTTATTTTTATTTTTTGAAAGAAGTAATGCTGGCTACAGACATTGCAACGTGTTTATGCAACACGTTTATCGTTCATGTTTCATATTTTGATACAGACACTGCAACCAAGAATGAAACCATGAACGCAACATCATTTCTGTATTTTGTATTCGCATTGAACATTGAAAAAAATGACATGGTAAAAAATTGGTATTTAAAAAAAAGAAGAGTTTTCAAATGAAAGACTGTTGAAAAGAGTTAAAAGAAAATGAGCCAAAAGATTACAGAAATTAAGTGCGAATAGACGAAAAAAAATTTCTTAAATTATTAGACATGGTAAAACACAAAATCACAAAGCTCATTTATTTTTTCCGTGGCTGAGAAAAAAAACAAAAATATGTATGCACACGTTGCTGGTTTTCAATGAACTAAACCAGTAAAACGAATAAACCCGACTACACACTAAGCAACCAGAAAATAAATAAAAAAAGTTTTGATGTTTATGAAATCACGTTGCAATGTGTTTATCCAGCATAATGCGTTATATTAGCTTTTAGATCAGTGTTGCAGCGCCTCGGCTTTCAAGTAGGCGCATTGAATTTGTTTAAGCTGTGTAGACATTTTATAAGGAGAGCGCTGTGATATACATCAGAATAGACCGGTATTAATGCCAGCAGTGATGCCATTTTATTCTTTTCGAGGCTAGATTTAGTCTTGTCCATTAGCCTCGAAATTTACGTTCTAGCTTCGTGGCTTTTTAGCGTTTTATTATTATAAATTTAGACTCAAAAAGGCTTAATTTTTAATTTCTACTGAACCCATAAAATCTGGACACATTAAAATATTAATCCAAGGTACAAACATAAGTACACTAAAGGAAAAATTCCATTGATAGAAATATAATGAAAGATTTTAAGTTAGAAATGGACAAATAAGTCAAATTGAGTTCTGGGTGGAGCTGTGACATTTTAAAAATGTGCTGCAAACTATTTCATTTTTTGATTGATTGTAGGGTTTATTAGGGTCATTCAATAAGAGGTTTCATTCAATAATATGTAAAATGAGTATTTTTAAGCGAAATCATCGGATTTTTATTTAATTCTAAAGAGGAGGATATCCCATTCATAATGGATACAATATCAGACAAAAGACCACCATAGCTACGCCTGTAGGGCCATGTTCTTGCCATAAATTTTTCCATCACGAATTTTCACATTTGCATATACAATATGTTTTAAGTAGCCCCAATTAAGTCTAAAGGTATAAATCGCAAGATCTCGGTAGACAATTGTGATCGCCTCTTCGAGAAGTCACACGTTCAGGAAACTTTTCACTTGTCGTTTGTGGAATGCCCAATTCCAAAGATCGACTGCTATGAAATGATATATGTACGTGCGCCGATAGTATTTATATTTCAACGCTAAACCGCCACTGTGTTCAAAAAGTCTTTAAATCTTATATTGAACTAAATATATAATTTGAATAAATAGACACCATAATATGTTCACGTTTATTTAATGAAATTAGTATTTTAATTTTATTTTTTTATTTTCGTTACTTTATCGCACTTGTAACGCAAAATTTAACAAATTAATTTGCAGCCGCCACCTAAAATTTCTATTTGATTAAAATCGATGCACAAAATTTGATTTTGTTCACAATTAAGTGACAGAACCTCGTTGTTAAAATTGTGATTTCCATACCACAGTCAGGGGGGTGTCAAAAGTGTCATTTTGACGTTTGACAATTTTTGTTAGTATCCTCCCTTATACTTTGACGATTTTTTGACTTCGCTATTTTTTGCTCAACATAACCTCTACGTATGACAAAATGTCAAACTCTAAAAATATATTTTTGTTTTGCGGTTTTTGAATGACATTAACGAGCTTTACTTTTGTTTTTTAAAGTATGTGCTTAATTTGATGAATAATCTAAACAAAATTGAAGGAATTCAAATTCACAGCATGCACTGTGAAATAATGAAACTTTTTTTAAATATTTTAATAAATTTTTAGTAGATGATTGTATAAAAAATACGCCTCTAAATCAAATTGATTTCCATAATCGTATAAATTTTTTAAAAAAAGGAAGAAATTTATATGTTGATACTTTTAATCAATTTATTGATAATTGTGTATCATTTTACGTTAATTTGTGTTACCAAATAAAAAAAGATTTGATTTCGATGACAAAATTATAAAAAAAAATTTAATTTAATTACACCTGTAATTTTGAAAAAAAAACTCCGAAATTCTTCCTATATTAAAAGGCTTTCCTAATCTAGGCTCTAAAGAAACATATCAAGCTATTGAACTTGAAATAAGAGAACTCAGATTTTTGGATTTTGGAGACAGCGCATTAATAAATTTCGATATATGTATTTTGGAAAAGAGAAAAGTCAATTAATTTATCAAAAAATAAACCTGATTTTTTAATTGAATAAAATGTTTAAAGCTTTTGTTGCTTTTAATAAATCTGTTGAATTGTTAATTTTTAAATAAAAGATTGTTGTATAAAACAGTGATATATTCAGTGTCAGCCTGATAGAATCAAATTTCGTCGGATGACGGTAATCGTTTCGCCACTGCTCCTGCACTTTCGACCCGGTCGTCTAGTATTTGCATGATCAATTGCAAACAAGAAGTTGTGTGCCACGGCTACATGTAATTTGTTAGCTACATACAACCTTACATTTTTGCAAAAGTTAATAGCATAATAAATCATAGTTATCGTAACCATGCCACAACCATGTCTCTTCACAGTATGTCATTGTCAAATCTTATTTAACTTTCATAATCCAAATTTCAATTTAAGATTATTTTACCCCAACGTGCAGCCAACTAAATTAAATTACTGGTTTGCTTTTTAATTTTTAATGCACTTTAATTTAAAAAACTTAATTATTTTTATTTAAATATATACGATACTAATTAATTTACAATCTTACATCTATTTTATATAAAAAACATATTTACTAATACTCTATATTTCTGGTATGCACTTATTTTTACATTCTTCTTCGGAAGCGAAACGGTTTTCATTTCCACCGCAGCCGCCATAAATAAATTTAGCGCATTCGTTAGTGTAAGAATTGTATGACCAGAATACCTCATCTCCCCAACAGGCATATATTTTGTTTCCATTTTTGGCAAATTCCAAGAAACAAACATCTGGAAATTTACATATTGTATATGTTTTAAGAGAACTTACATATGAAGTTTTTTCCTCTTCGACTTACCCTTTTCAAGTGCCATTGCTGAGGAAACTGCAGCAAAAATGGACAAAAGTAAAGCAAAGATTTTCATTTTTAGAAATTATTTTTTCTTTCAACGTTCTCAAAAAATAGTTGGAATGAAACTGTTATTCAAAGTGATATGATGTCGTCTTTTATAGGAACAGACTGAGGCACTGTTAGTATGTATGTATGTACATGAGTATTTAATTATAAAAATATGAAAACTATATGACAAAGATAATTCCGTAAAAATTGTGTTCTTCTAAATTTTGATAAGAAGCGATTACTTCTGCTTCGCGCAAATAATTTTTTTATGGCCAGCACGTTTAGATAATTTTTTAAAAAAGTAAACAGAACCAAACTGTTTAAATATTTGTTTATAATGCTTTTCCTGTTAACAGGGTCCATTCGGGCAAATAAATGGGGTTGCTTGGCAACAATTCAATTTTCAAAATTGGTATTTTTAAACATTTATTTCTATAATTTAAAAGCTTTATCTTTTCCGCGCCAGACTGACTGTGTGTGTATTAAGTTTTTTGACGCAAATTTTCAAGTTAAAATTAAGATAAAAGTGTTTAAAATTAATTAATAGAAAATATTATAGAGTTTAATTTTCATAATGAAAGATAAAAGACTAGAAGTTATTATAATTATTCACATGTATGAATGAATAAGAAAATATCTGGTCCAAAAACAGGAACTGCGACTCATAAAGGATCTTTTATGTTATAAATCACTAAAGTATTCCAATCTTTGTATGACTTTTCTAATGAAAGTCAGTAAGTACAGAGGCTGGAAAACCCTCCTAATATCCTTTGATCATTTGAAGGTAATTTTGACAAGAACTATTAGCTTAATTCCTATCAAATTGTATTCATTATTCATAAAACTACAAATTTACAGATCAAAAAGTTTCACCAGAGTTACGCACAGTTGCGCTAAGATGCTTTTACATATTGATTTTTGAATTTGAATATTTTGCGTTCTTAGCAATACAATTTTATGAACGATAGATTTTTTGTTATTCAATAATATTCAATCTATTACACATAGAAGAAATTGATTGGAAAACTGTAACAATTATTAAATATTACATTTGTTAATAAACTGTTAATCGCAATTAGCAAAAATTTATAAGCGCAAGAGTTTACGTACGAACTGTTAGTAAGTTCCTCAAATTAATATATAAATTCAGGGGTCAGTACCAACTTCAACAATATATCGGTACTTCATATCGGGAACAATAACTAGTAAGATGGTTAAAGTGTAAAGGTACGGTCACACTTTCTAAATATTTTCTGAAAAAAAAAACGTGACCAACAGACAAGCATTTTTTAATTCCAATTTAGTGATAGTGATCGCCAAGCACTTAACAAACGCACCTAAAAATTAAAAATATACCTTTAATAAAGCGAAATATGGAAATATTTTAAAGTTTTAAAAACTATGATTTAAAACAAAACCAACGAAAAACAAACATAAGAATTCAGATTATAATATTTAAAAAAATTTTAATTTTTTTGCACATAAATGTTTTTTTATGTAAAATTAACTCGGTTACAACGCAGGAAATTGTTGAACATTGAAAACAGCGTTTCATATCTTCTGAAGTTAAGGGACCGTATTTCAATGATGATATTTCTATCGGCAAAAGTTCGATTTTGAATTACTTGAACCTTATTCAAGTGTCTCGGAAATTTGTGTCAAAAGGTACTAGCTGATGTTTTTCTTTCTAGACACAAATCAATGTAGAGAAATTAGCAAAAAATTAGGAAAAATGGTAAGAAAATTTTTGTCTACCAATATACTCGTAGAAGAAATTTAACTAGTAACAGGACAATTGATTCCTTTCAATAATTTAAATTTAAAATGTATTGCTCTTCTCTATTCGACTTTAACAAGTAACGAGTAAGTGCCATAGGATTAAAAAAAAAGTAGAAGTATAATAAAATTAATACAATGCGTGTAGTAACAAACAGTAAAATAAATCATAAATACTTTGTATTCTTATTTTGTTTTAAAGAATTTGCTGCCTGCAATAACATTTTGTTTTAATTTTTGTTTGTTTGTAGAAGACCCTGTAGGAAATTTGTTAGATTAAGATATCACAATATTGCTTTTACTTGATTGCATTATTATCCATTTATTGAGATAAACATTTGAATATTTAATTTATATTACATATTTGTTACTTTTTTCATTTAGATTACATACAATATTTATATCTTGATTAAAACGGAACTATGATCTAACTTGACCACATTAGTCCTTGCACGTATCTTCGCATTCTTTTAAAGTATGGAAAAGGTGATTATAACCACAACCGCCATATATAAATTCAACACAATTGTTTGTAGCAGATAGATAAATCCAGCGTTTAGGGTAAACGAGATAGGAGATACCGTCACTACCGTCCTTGCATTGTTCCGGGTTGCAAATATCTGCAAATGAAATTATTTAGTTCATTTATAAATCAATTAAAAAATATATATGTTTTCTAACTTACCCGGTTTAACAGCCACCGCTGACGAAACTAGAACACAAACCATTAAAAGTAAAGCAACGAATTTCATTTTTTAATTATCAACAAACAGAAGTCTGTGATCCAAATGAAAATAATAGCGTTTTTTATATCAACCAGAGATATAGAATTATTATTTGAAGTGTGCATATACACACATACTCGTATGAATGTTTAACAGAAATAAATTAAAGGATTTGTTGATACCAAATATTTTAAAAATAAACAAAAGTCATTAAAATCTTATTATTTATTCAAATCGCTCTCTTTATCATTTTGATAAAAAGTAAATTCTTTGTCTTCTAGATTTGCAGCATTGTTGTGATCATATTTGAACAAAATGTTTGAATAGGTATTCTGAATTAGAAATATCATTGCTCTCAATAATTTTGTATTTAATTATATTGTTATAGGTACAGCAATTTTCTGATTTTAGTCCTACAAATTTACAACCGTTCGCTCGCTTCTTTTTCATTTGGAATAAGTTACATTTATTAATTCCTTGCATTTTGCTTCACATTTTGCCAGAGTGTCGAAACGGTTGTCATTGCCTCCGCAACCACCATATATGAAGGATACACATTCGTTAGTTTTATATTTGTATGACCAGGATTCAATTCTAGCGCGACAAGTATCTTCACCATCACCGTCCACGGAATGCTCCAAGCCACAAATAGCATAATAATTAAAATTTGTTAGATACAAACTTTATTAAGGATTTCATTTCTACTTACGGTGTTTCAGAGCCACTGCTGCAGAAACTAAAACGAAGATGGACATTAGCAAAGCAAATATTTTCATTTTTGCAACTTTCAATATGTATTAAATTATTTTTATGGCTTCAGCTTTTATACCATCAGATAATGCATATTTTGCGAGTACATCTGTCCTAAAGAAACCAAATCACTATTCAAATAATGAAGACGCAAATCTAAAGATTTGCTCCATTTCTCAACGGATTTAGGATAAATTTGGAACATATAATTTACTTAACCTGGACAAGGCAGTTAAATACTTTTCAACGGGCCATGCCCACTTCTAACAAAAATTTTCACTAGAAATAACTTATATGAAAAAAAAACGTTTGCCGGGGGGTCACCTAGTAGTTCAATAATTTGTTCCTTATTATTTTATTTAATTTTTTCTCTCATTGAAAACTTTCTCGTGAACGTATCTCATAATTTGTATACATTTGCTACTTTCTAATTTTCTAAAATCATTACGACATTTTATAGTGGAAGGCCAATGCATGCGACAAAACGCGGTGACCGAATTGCCAATACACAAAAGCTTAATTTGCTTAAAAAATTGTTCACACTAAAGTTTTAAAACATCTGAGGTAACAAACATTAAAATAATACACTTGCACGTACCACCCACCTTTTCTTGAAGTCGGTTGAAAAGAGCATAAGGATTTGAACTATTAACTTTAGGGTTTTCCTTATCGTGTAAAATTGGAAATGTAAAGTTTGGATGACCTGCATAAATTAGAAACCTAAAGTGCCATTATTACAACTTGCCAACAGCTAAAGGTAGGATGTTATCGGATATACAATAAGTTTTTGGTTATTATAAGTTTACTTTAAACTAAAAGTGCCGCCTAAGTTGGAAAAATATGTTTGCTCTGGTACTGCCAGGTTTTCAAAAAGATTAATTTTATTTTACAGGCAAGTTGCGATAATGAAAATAAGTTAAAGGCAAGTTATAGCAATGGCCCTAAGAAAATTAAACTAAACAGAACTCTTCTTGTTGCCATTTTTTCTTCTATTCAATAGTAAAATTTAACAAATAATACTTAATAATTTTTTGGCGGAATGATGGCATTTGTTATAACTACACACAAAAGCAATAAAAGCAAAGTTATAAATTTACCTCCGTCATGTCAACTGTCAATAACTGAAGGAGATTGCAAAAAACAATTTAAAATTGTCAGGATTCCCCAGGATTTTGAGGCGAAGGCATGGTTGCGCAGACGTTTGGAGAATCTCACACCCGCAAACGTAAGCACAAATATTTCAAAAACAAAATTTTTATCAGCATTTAATCTTAAGAAATCTTAAGCTTTACCTATAAAAGCGAAAATGTATTTTTTTATTAGACCAAATCTCTCCATTTGAATTATCTAACTTTAAAATCGGTGACCATAAAAAAACAACTCTTTTTAATTGCCATCTCGTAAAACGTATCGTATATTAAAATCAAAACGAGAAAATCAGGCCGCACACAATTTACTGTCAAATAAATGTCTCTTATTTGTATAATTTAGTCTTTTTATGTCTGTGTCCGTTATTGCCCCGATTAGAATTGAGTTCTAAAAGTAGAAATGATTTCATTTTCAAGTACTTTTAACTTTCTTGAAAATGTTGAAAAATTATTTGTTAAAATGTTGCATTATTTAATTTTTTTATATAGTTTTTACTATCGCTTACCTTATCACAAAAAGTATCTTAAAATAAAAATTAGAAAATTAGGTCGCACACAATTTACTGCCAAAAGAAATTAAAATGTCCGTTTATTTGTATAATTTAGTATCTCTAATTCTGTGTCTATTATGGTCCCGGTTAGACGTTGATTCTAAAAGTAGAAATCATTTCATTTTCGATAACCGTTCGTTACTTAAGTTTCTTGAAAGTGTTTAAAAATAATTTGTCAAGATGTTCCATTATTTAATCTCTTTGTACAGTTTTTAGTATCGCTTTTGCACTTGCCTATTACGGTTCAAATAAAACTTACTCGTATATCACTTTTAAAGAAAACACTCTCTTGTTATTTAAACATTGAGTGACATCAAATTAAACATATCTTTTCTATTATTCGATCGAATAATTAAAAAATTATACTAATAGACAAACATTAATCGGTTAAAATTCATTTCTTAGTAAATTCTCCGTTTTTTTAATATATTTATATATTTTTTCGATTTCTGGCCGATTAAATTTTTTCAAATTGTACTACATGCATGTTCACTCTATTCACTGCTGCGAAGTAAATTTATTATTCGAGATATTCGCACAATTTAATTTTAAAAAGTTTGTCTAGTCTATGAAATGCAACAACAAACAAAACTTTTTAAAACAGATATCGCTCCTTTATTGCAACGTAGTCATATCTCAAAAAATATGATATGACTACGTTGCAAGAAAGGACCGATATGTTTTCATGAGTCAAACTAAAAACAGAAAAATGTACAAACTTACGTTGTTCTTCCAAAATCAGAAGGAAATAACCAGATATGTGATTTATTTTGAATCGTGTGATTTTTCAAAGCGAATTATTATCAAATACTTGTGCTGTAAATGTGGACTTTCATTTCTAATAAAATATTCTAAGCATACGAGTAGAGAGCAATAAAATTTTAAAATAATTTGATTTTTGAAATCGAGTAATTTGAAATCGATTGATTTTCATCACATGCCTGATTTTATTACTTTTCAAAAAAAGAAAAGGAAAACGCCAGCCAGAAAAGTGGAAGAGAATGATCGCCAAATCTGAAAGACTCCAAGAGGGAGCATAAAAATATTGCTTTAATCAGTTCTCTGAATTATAATTTTCATTACTATCATTAATTTTGTATTTAATAATTTTGTTATACGTACAGTAGTTGTTTTTCGAGTGTAATTATTGTCAGGGATGTTTGTTATATCCAGTACTAAATTAAAAATTAAAAGCACCGTTTATTTTATTCTATTAAAATTTTAGTAATTTCAAATAAATATTTCATTAAAAATATGCAGAAGGAAAGGAAGGTACATTTCATAAACACATTATAAAGGGTCCGCCAGATAACTTTTTTTTTTTTTGAAAATGCTATAAAAAAACTACTGAATATTTTCTCAAATTTCTTTTTTTATTTGAAAGTACAATCCTTCTGGTTAATAATGAAAAATAATTTCATTCAAATGGCTGCCTCGGCTGGCCATGCAGTAGCCTACACGATCGGTCCAATTTTTAAGCACATTATCGATTGTGTGCAGCTGTATTTCACCAATGGCTTCACGAATATTGTCCTTTAAAGCGTCAATTGTCTCTGGCTGGTTGGCGTAACACTTATCTTTAACGGCACCCCACAAATAATAGTCCAACGGTGTCAAATCGCAGCTCCGAGGTGGCCAAACGACATCAGCTCTGCGGCTGATAATGCGATCTTCAAAAACAGGGCGCAAAACATCGAGTGTAGCTTCGGCTGTGTGGCACGTAGCGCCGTCCTGTTGAAACCAATATCCTCCTCTTCAATTTTTGTGAACAAAAATTCGTTCAACATGGCCCGATAACGATCGCCATTGACTGTAACGGCCACTCCTTGCTCATTTTCAAAGAAAAATGGCCCAATTATTCCTCTGGACTAAAATCCGCACCAAACAGTGACTCGTTTTGGGTGCGTCGGCTTTTCGATGTATGCGTGCGGATTTTCTGTGACCCAATTGCGACAATTTTGCTTGTTTACATACCCGCCAAGATCAAAATGAGCTTCATCTGAAAAGATGATTTTTTTTGGCAAAATCGGCATCTTCTGTAAGTCGATCGCAGGCCCACTTAGCGAAGCGAAAACACAACCATATTTGTTCAGCGGAAGGATAAAACTAATTATCTGTCAAATCAGACATGAGCTAAGTGTTACCATTCACTCACGAAATAAGCACTAGTTGAAAAAAAACGTTAGATGGCGGACCCTTTAATATAAAAATAATTTCTTAAAAAATTTTGTTAAGCTCAGTCTGTGTTTTTGAATGAATATCCTTTTTTTAATCCCATCTTCTTGAAACTCTCTCAAAAGCATTAAATATGCGCTACTAATATTGTTTATCTGAGCTCATTTAATACAAATTTCAGCTTAGTGTCATATTTAGCTTATTAAACGATTTTCGAGATTTCTGAAAAATGATTTCAGACGCAAATAGCGAGATTGGAACTCACATTCTCTTTTCTACATACATAAGTCGAATAAAATATCAGAAAATCAAGCAAATCTTTATAATGCAATACTTTCGATATCACCAATATCTAGTTTAGTAGCTTGTTTATTGGTATCGAAAGAAAACCTTGTCAAAATAAAATTATTCACTTGAATTCGAATCAATTTGTGTTTATCAATTTCGAAAGCTTTCGTTCGCTTGCACTAAACTATCGAGCAAGACCTGATGAAAAAAGTAACCAAAAGTTTTCTATTTTGATATTCGAATTTACATTTTAATAATCACTAAATTTGCACTTAGTACGAATGTTAATTTAAAAATACTCACAAAATGAATTAATAAAATAATAAAAATAAAAAAATAAGCAAGAGGGTTGCGATTAATGTTAAATTATTTGCGTTTCAAATTTTTCGAACAAAAGCTATTATTTTATTTTTATTTATTTTTTAATAAACGAATTATGAATATTATTTGAACGGTCGAACGACGATTTTAGCTTAATTTGTATATTATTAAATCAAACAATTAATTACAAACGAAAATTCAACAATTCATTCACAAAAATCAATAATATTATTAAAGCAATCAGCCAAGTACGAGTCCGACTCGTCCGTATAGGTTTCCGTATTTGTTTGGGTTGTGGCACCTTCTAATTTTTAATTGATTATTTATATTTTTCATATTAGTTATTAAAGCAACAATACACAACTTCTTTTCTTTTCAAACGCTTTTATTGTGAAATGCAAAACCACCTAACTAGTAAAAATTTAAAATTACGCTTTTTATTATTGAATCTGTATAACACCAAACCGTATGTCTCTAAAAATTATAGACGAAAACAAAAAGGACCTTACTTCAGTCACTTCAACTCTTTTATTTCGTTTTTTTCTTTCTCCTGAACAATTTAAAAAAGTTTTGTTACGTGATTTTGCATTTCATCTAACGATATATAACTCCCACGATACTGCAACAGATTTTAATCAGGCACCGAGTGTAACAATTATTCTTGATTGCCGTTTTGTTTTTTGTCATTTCTGACTTCTTTAGTTTAACTTGAATTTTTTTCGAGCATAAAAAAGCTATTTCTAACTAAATTAGTAAAATTAAGGAAACAGCTGACTGCAAATAAATGTAGTGTTGAAAAATATTTACACTTTTGACTATTCAACTCTTTTTCTTCCTTTTTATAACACAAACATTTTAAGAAAATATAATTTATTTATTTTATGTAATTTTTCAGGTTTTTTTACTTTGTTAGATTTTGTTAATTTGTTTGTGATTATTTGTTTTTGTTATTGCATATAGCGTTCTTAGTTTTGGGGAATTATCCTCAAATAGGGGATTTTTTCGTGATTGGGGATAAAAATTTCGGGAAAATCCCCAGGGGTTTTTTTGAGAAAAAACTCTTTTTTCGCTGTGGATTTTTAGAGATAATATATTATTATAAATGATGTTACTTAGTTTTTCTTTTTTGTATTCAAATTCATGTACATATTGACAAATCATATTTTTCTGCTTGATGATGGTAACATTGAAAAAATTCGTAACAGAATACAGTATGACTTATTAGATGCTCTTCTTAGAACATAATATACACTTTAAAAATAATTCAGTTTGCTGTGCCGAATTTATTCCATCTTCTCAAATGCCACAATCAACATGTGAACGAAATTGCGTTAGCTGATGGATCAGAATATTTTGATTCTAAAGTTTTTGATATGATAAACATTGATATTATGTGCAAATATTTAGAGCTCAAAGTATAAATTAATTCTAATAATGCTACAAGAAGTAAATAAATAGCTGCATGTGTTTCCTTTGACATATTATTTAATTTTTAAGGATATGTGGGATGAGATTATTATAACCAAGGTGTATTTAACTAGATGACAGCATTAGGAAAACAAATAAAACAATACAAGAACAACAGGCATTTTTGTTTGTGTATTTTCATTGCGTATGTCAAAAACCTAACTCATAAAACAAAGAACACAGATACAAAAAAAAGTAAAAAAATACAAAAGTATTTTGTATGTATTTTGACATTCGCAACGAATAGTCAGCTGCTGTACTGCTGTCACCTGGTTAAATACGCCTTGATTATAACTATTTCGACATTTTGATTAAGTTCCAATTTATAAATTAACAAATAACAAAAAACTTGATTATATTCAATATTTTGCTGCAAATTTTGTTAAGCAAAAAAAGTTTTATATTGTTTGTTTGTTGAGGGTTTTTTACCTATTCTATATATATGTATTTTATTGGTACTAATGCCAAATCATCAGTAGACCTTAAACCATATTTTTTGAAATGCTTCAAACCTCTTATCTTATACAAACACTTTTAAAAAACCAATGAGAATTTCAAAAATTACAAAAATGTAAATAAGCATAGTTGGCTTTGAAACTTATTCAAAAACCCCAACAAACAAATTATATTATTCGATATGAATCTATTTTATTTTCTTTACAACCTTCATACAATTAGACGCAATTTGGGTGACAATAAAAGTATTGAATAAGGAGAAACGGAAACATTTTTGAAACATTTCTAAAATATGGTTTAAGGTCTACTGATGATTTGGCATTAGCACCAATGAAATGCATGTATATAGAATAGCTAAAAAAACCCTCAACAACCAAAAGTTTTTGAAAATCTTTGAAAGAAGGTATCCAAGCAATCTCGATTAATAAATTTAAAAAAATAACTTAATACTTAATTAAGATTTTATTTTCCGTTTTTCCTTAATTAATACTTTTATTGTCACCCAAAGGGCGTCTAATTGTATAAAGGTTGTAAAGAAAATAAAATAGATTCATATCGAATAATATAATTTGTTTGTTGGGATTTTTGAATAAATTTCTTAAGTTTTACATTGTTTAAAGAATGTTTATAAATAAATGTTAAATATTCCCAAACAATCTATCCGTTGTGACTGAGAAATATTGAATTTGATAAAGCTTTCTGTTATTTGTTAATTTCTAAGCTTGAAAATTCTTATTACAAATCTGTGGAGATTTTCGGGGATAAGAAATTCGCTATGTTGGGGAATTTGGGGAATGAAAAATTTCAAATTTGGGATAAGGTACAAAATTAAACTGGGAACCCTGATTGCATACCTTCTTAACAACAAGTGCAGCATGAGCTAACTACTTTTACATCTCTAAATAATTAAAATAATGCAAATAAAAAGCAAGTTTAGAAGTACACGAATTTCGTTACATTCTGTTTGCTTTTAAAGGCATATAATATACTCGTACATTGTGTATACTTTGATTAACAAACTAAAAAATTTAATAATAATTATTGTTCAATTCTCAATTTTTGTTTCAGATTTATTAACATTTTTGTTTTTATTTTCTTTTTATAACAATTGTGCCCTTTTTGTTTATTTACCTTTTCAGTCAATATGTTTTTTTGTTTTACTACATTTTACTAGCTAAAATTTTGTGCAATTAAATATTATAAATCTTCAACAAGTGTAACTTTACTCTCGCATTTTGTGTTCTCCTTGATTGTGTTTTGTGTAAACGCAATTTATTAAAAGGCAGTAAAGTTCAGTTAACATTTTTAAAAACTTTGAATGCAGCGGTATACAGAATGCAGTATGGTGCACTTTATTATCTATAATTAAGGTAAATAAATAAATTGCCACCCCGTTTTGTCGACTTAATAGAACGCTGTTACCATGTTAAGCAAGTGTTTTTTTTATTAATTAATCCCTTCAAACATTTTTGGTCTACGTGCTCCATTGTAAATAAACTATACATAGTGACTACAAACAAAATCGACGGTCCTATGCAATGGTCCAATAGACCATGTTCCATTTTTTAGCACGCGATATAGTGTTACCAAGAATTTGATTGGTTAAATGAGTATCAATTACCAAAATAATGATCGCCCTGATCTCATGAATATTTATTTCTGATTAGTATTGCACGTATTTTAGAAGGGTAAAGTTTGATTTGTGGTGATAAAAATTAATAATAAATATACATATAATAAATCAAAAACCAAAAAAGATTAGATGCTTGTGAGATTGGCGAACTATTAACCTAAGAAAATAAAATAATAATTCCGTTTTGGGGTTCCGCACACAAAGTGTAACAAAGGAATCGTATTGTATTCGCTAAGATATCTGTTCGCCTTCTGCGTCACAGGCTTCTTACCTCTTGATACTTTAAATTATCACATGGAGTGTATTAATATTGGAGTCATAACAACACCTAGTAAAAATGTAACTAGATTAAAAATTAAAGAGTTCCTTTAATTACAAATATTAAAAATGCAATCAAATTATATATTAAAGAGCATATAGACAAGATTTATTATTTTATAGAACTGATGATTTAACAATTAATACAAGGGTAACGTAATTGGTGAATACTTAAAATTCCTACAGAATGTGTATTACTCTGGTACCCATAACAACAAATAGAAAAAATTGAATAAATGGAAAAATTGAGCCGTGATAAGTAGGCATTGCATACGCTCAGAGGGTGTGTATTGGCGTGTTAATAACAAATATGTAAAATAAAATTTAATTTAAATGCAAACGGTTTACATAAAAGAAGTGTTATTTTTGACCTGAAACTGCATTTTATGAACTGTAATAGAAACTGGAAATTAACAGATGTATATTAACATAGACCTCAGCTAAGAATTAAAGAGTGTTTAGGCCAGAAGGGTTATTTTTGATAGAGATGTATCTTGCGAAGCGTAAACAATATTGAAAATTTTCAAAGCGTATGTACTGGCGTTTCAGCAACTAATATTCAAAATAGAATTCAATTAAAATTAAAGGCCGTACAGGCACTAGATGATGTTTTAGAAATAGAGACTGAAAATTCTCAGAATGTGTGATATTAATATTAAATAAGAAGTGATGTTTTGCAGCCGTAAAAAAATTTAAATTGGCACAACGTGATAAAAGAGTTCAAAATTAAAGCGCATTCCTATCTCAACACGTACGGAACCCTCCGAGATGCATTTCATGGGCCAGCCCTAAGAACTCGCATTGCCTAATGGACCACGTTTATTATACACATTTGGACTATTTTTGGAGTACTCCTGATTCCTTATATACTTTACACGCGTGTATGGATTAGTAGTGATTTTTTACGGAAATGGAGCAGAATTGACAGTTTGAGGGTTTTTCCGCTAGATTAAGAAGTTTTGCCATTTATTGGATAAATTAGACGGCAAGAGTTTATATTTGGGGGTTTTTTAAATTAAATATACTCAAAATTTCTACAACAAACATATAACATTTTTTTTAGATATTTTCTTAAATTGAAATATTCTAGAAAGTGTAAAAATATTTTTGGTGGAATTTCAGTATAATGTTCAGAACTTAGGGGGATTTTTTTCTTCAAAAAAAGGTGAAATTTAAGGGCCCAGTTAAAAAATATATTTCTTTGGATACAATAATTGAGGGAGGGTATATGGTCCAGAATGTTCCATGTATATTTAATATATGTATATATATATATCTCATTGTATATGCAATTATATATGAACATACATATGTAAAATAAATATGAAATATATATGAGATCACATGCGCTCAATTGTCGTATCCAACAATATATGAATCATATGAAACTTTTTTAGCTGGAGCATTTTAGAATTTTCCGGTGAGAGAAAAAATGTACCGGCCAGCAAAGTAATGGACTCAAGGAAATCTCAGGATAACGAAATAATCATTACAAGAAGTCATTTCCCAGCAAAAAACAGCTATTTATGGACCTCATATTTTTGAACCGAAAATTGAGTGTACATGGAATTATACATAAACATTGATACACACATATGTGTATAGAATACATATGATATATGAAAATGTATATGGAACCAGATATCCCGAATTTTCGCATCTAAAATATATAGTCTATATATTTACATATAACTTTTATTTAGCTGGGTGGTTTAATTTTTAATATTAAAAAAATATACTTATTATTATTAAATGAAACATATTTTTCAGAATTGTTTTCTAGATGGACACGGTGCAGCTAAAAGTGTTTAAGAATTTTCTAAAAAAAACAATATATAATTGTAGAGTGGTAACCAAAACGCACAAGGTGATTCATTCGTTCTAACTTTTTATAGAATATAAATAATAGAAAAAAGTTTCGTTTTATGTATTTTTGTTCGGATGTGTGCACATATATAAATTTTATATTTTTTTATTGTAATAACTAAAAATTTTAGTCTAAATTGCTCATATTTTTAGTCCTACAAAATAACAATCGTTGTTCGCTTCCTTTTCATTTGAAATAAGTTACATTTATTAATTCCTTGCATTTTGCTTCACATTTTGCCAGAGTGTCGAAACGGTTGTCATTGCCACCGCAACCACCATATATGAAGGATACACATTCGTTAGTTTTATGTTTGTATGACCAGGATTCAATTCTAGCGCGACAAGTATCTTCACCATCACCGTCCACGGAATGCTCCAAGCCACAAATAGCTTAATAATTCAAATTTGTTAGATACAAACTTTATTAAAGATTTCATTTCTACTTACGGTGTTTCAGAGCCACCGCTGCAGAAACTAAAACAAAGATGGACATTAGCAAAGCAAATATTTTCATTTTTACAAATTTTCTTTTTTTTCAACTTTCAATAAGTTATAAAGTATTTTTGACTGTAATCAAAAGTAAAATGGCTTCAGCTTTTATACCATCAGATAATGCATATTTTGCGAGTACATCTGTCCTAAAGAAACCAAATCACTATTTAAATAATGAAGACGCAAATCCAAAGATACGCTAATGTAAATATTATATAAAATAATTATTTAAAGCTTAATTTTAATAGGTATGTAGTTCCTGAATTTTGTTAACTTTATGCTTTTGAAAAGATATAATAAGTTTTATTGCCCACTGTTATAAAATCGAAAAAATGGGTGCACCCATTTTTTATATATATTTTTGTTATTTTCGTATATGACAACATATAAAAAATGGCACATTACCAGAAAGGTTTTTTTTTGAAGCATAAAACTTGTGCAAGAGTTCGGCCAGTAATAAATATTCCATACAAACTGTTATTTGTAAACCTTTTACAAAATTAAATTGGAACGTAGGTGTTTTTTTTTTTTTGCTCGAGTTCAAATCTTATATTAACAAACGTCTTTTTTATTAAGAATTCTTTCTTAATATTAATACGAAAATTCTTGAACTGTTTAGGTTAAAGCAGGAAAGTAGTTGGTTTGACTCAAATTTATAATTTACAGATTCCTTTTATTTTTTGTCAATAAAGTAATATTGATTATTAATATATTCCAATATTACTTTGTTATGAAAAAGAATTAAAACTTATTTTTTTAAGTCATGATTTGAACTCGAGTCAATCCAACTGTTGTTCAAAATTAAGAATTTTTGATGAAGTCGAAAAGAATTTTTTGCCCAGTTTCAGGCAAGTCATAACATCCAGCATTTATTCAGATGTGCATTAATATGCCATTGTATTTGTTGTTGTTGGACTGTTTAGGTGATGAAGGCATAGCACTGGTCACTGAACAGCAATGGCAGCAATTGATACTGGTGTATGCTAGCGGACATCAGTGGCGCTGCAGCACTGATCTAAAAACTAACACAACGCGTAATATCAGAGTTGTAAAAATTAAGCTTTCTTACTTTCACCATCTGTCCTCTCTCACTATCCCTAAGTAGGTAACACACCTACTGGTTGGTAGGCATAATAATTGCCTAAGTGTTACTTCTCTTAAAAAAATGTAATGAATTTATAAATTCATTTTTTTATTGAGAATTTTGATAAATTCCAATTATTTTAATAATACTTTTAATTATCAGACTAGCAGAACGGATCGACACTAATTTCTAGGCCGCTGTAGCATCTCATCCGCGTTTAATGTTCAATCAAAATATTTTTTAATAAAAAAAAATTGTAAATTCATGATTTGAACTCGAGCCAAACAAGTAGTCAAGTTACAGTTTATGTTGTAATTAAATATTACATGGTAGAATAATACAGGTAGTGTCGATGCGTTAACGGACTTTTTTTTGGGTTCGAGCCTGTCAAAATTTGATCATGTATTACTAACACACACCCACACTGCTAAAAAAAGCACAATTTATCACTTGTTTCAAATGCAAATAAGAAAAGGTACAGAAACAAAGTTCCTTATAGAACAGAAAATGCAACCATTTTGCCATTTTTCATTTGTACTTTTTGACAGCTTCGAACCTAAAAGCTGTGCTATTGTAGCTTGGACACCACCTGTATTATTCCACCATGAATAAATATATACGGTAAAATTCAAAAACAAAAAACTCTGTCTCATTTCTACACAAAGCAAATTGGACAAACACACATACACACTTTGTATGTGTAATAAGCATGTATTGGTAGCAACTTCAAACGCTTATAGCTCTCAAAATACTAAACCGATTTAAATAAAATTAAAATTTACAAATCTATCTTAAATCCCCATTAAAAACATATAAATCTTTCAGAAATCGGTTCAGTATTACAGCTCTAAAAGGGATCTCAAAAAACGTGTTTGCCTATTAATAATATATGTACATATGTATATAGATGCCGTTTTCTTTTCTAAAGAATTTTTAACATCTTTTTTTACTTTTTATCAAAAAATTCCAATTCAAAGTTTTCTTAAGACAAAAATTTTGCATTGTAACAAATGATACAATAATTTTTAATAAACTCGCTATTTCAAAATTCATTATATTGCAAATTTTCAATAAAAAGAGCGAAAAGAAAAGAAAACGCCATTATTGTTCGTTAATTCAATTTATATTGAAGTTTCTATATATAAATAAATAAAAAAAACTGTGCATCTTATAAGCAAATATATAAAACGGACCTTTCTTATGCGGTATTGACCCTGGTAACGGTTTTGTTCTCCCCTAGAATTTTTAAAAATTTCACTCCACATTTTTTCTATGGGAAAGCAAAAGTTTTTTCTCGTTGTAGAAAAAGTTAAGAGTTACGCTAATATTCGTAAAAGATATTATAAAAACCCGATACAAAGTTCAACATTTTATAGATAACATTTTTGCAAGTCAGCTTTTCATGTTTATGGATTAATAGCTTTAATAAGTGTTACTGTTCTATTAAGGATTATTAAAACTATAAATCAAATTGTTTGGTACCGTTGTTGAAAAGCAGATGTTAGATAAATAAGCAAATGTGATTTTCTATTCTTGTTGCTCTAATATTTCTATAGAAACATTTCAAATGCCATTCCATTATTTTAATAAGAAAAAATATTTTTATTTATTAAATTAAAAAAGATTAATGTTTCAGATAAAAAACACAAAAATTTTTTAAGCCGTCCAATTTGTCATTTGTAATCTTTAGTATTTTTAAATAAGATTTTTTTTGAAAAAAAAATTTTTTAATGTTTTATAATTTTATCTATTAATTTCCTTAATTATTCATTTTTTCTAAGTTTTTTTGTATTAACAATTTATAACTAAAAATTATGGGGTCGATTATGGATGGCAAGCGAATAACAGTTGGGTTGCTAGTTGTTGAAAATTGTATTATGGATGGCCAACTGGCAACTAAGATATATTTAATGCTTTTCTACCAACCACAACTGAAATTCTCTTGCTTTCCATCATCGTCTTATAAATAAAACTTTTTACGATTAAAGCCGTTTTTTCCGATTTAGATTTTCCAGATCGTGCGAGTTTGTGTCCATTTGCGATTTGAAGTAATTTTTAGTTTCAGTTATAGTAAATTGGATTTAACTTACAATTGCGATCTAACCAAGATTGACTGATATTAATTTCTTTTAAAAATATTATCATAGTTTTTAATTTTGCCGTAACCGGTAGTTGTTTATTGTATCTATCTATATACATATGTAAGTTTATCAACTGCAGACTTCGTAGCATGGACTCGACGAATTTCTTTCGTAATAATATGGGTAAACTAAGGATTCCCTTGGAATTGGAAACAATAATTGCGCAGGTATAAACAAATTATATAAAATGAGCCGTTAAGCAACTCTGGGAGAAAATTACTGCATTCGATATCTAATGAAATTTCCATATAAATAAAAAAAAAATTTTATGGTATTTCGTTCGATATCGAATATCGTAATTTGCCGCCTGGTCGATCAAACATCACGCGTCGTTGGCAATTATTTTTTAGGTGTAACGAGGCCACTGTCGTTTATTGACCTTCGAGAGTATTGCATCTCACTCTCTCGCGTGCGATTGGTGGTTTGGCGTCGGTTAACGGTACCGAGTACAGTTTTCCAGCAATCACATGCGAACAATTTTAAAAGATATATTATGAAGTGGTGGGGTACCAAGCAAAGCTCAATCAATACGCTAGGGAAATTGGTTCCCGGAGGAACCTTGTAAATAAATAATTGCTAAGACCGGTCCCGCATAAATCCCTGGATGTGAAAGATGCAAGATGCAAATTACTAGAAACATTCAAGGATATTTATCGGTCATTTTGTTTGCAATTTGTAGTCAGTATTTGCTAGAGATCCTCTATGTGATTTGAGTCTGGACTTAATGGTTGCTACTGCAACAAACGCATATTTGTTGTCTTTTTAAAAAAATTTTTAAGATCACTTTGGCTCTAAGGTACAGTCATTACGGTACAAATCACCTGCAAATGTTTAAATTTATGAGATCCTGCGTATTAATTTTTCTCATTACAAAACAAGGCCGATTAATTAGGTCTATGCAAGGCGAATTGATTACAACAGAACAACTCTTTCCGCGGCTCTTCCTGTGAACAAACGCTTACGAAAAAAATAAGGCGAAAAATAATATACAAAGACTATTGGCAAAGTGGAACAAAGTTTAACAAAATCTTGCATGATCAGCTATACTGTTAAGCAGATCTTTAGGGGAAACCATATTTCGGATTTTCCAAGAGTTTCATTTTTAAAGGAGTTGCAGAGCAGTCCCTTTTATTTAACTTTTTTATTGAGATAAAAATATATGTATTTTCGCATATCGGTGCGACACTCTGTTCACCCGGAAATAAATTTTTGTATAAATTAATCCGCAAATTATTCTCAGAATTTTTAATTTAATTGTGTTTGGACTTTGGCGATACAAAAAATTATCTCTTTTCAAAAGAATAAACTCATAAAAATAAAAAGCAAACAGTGAAAATGATACTCGTATCTATAAAATTTCAAACTATCATATTTGTGCAAATAAATCTTTGGATTTTGTGAAATCCTAATTTCGTCTTATTTGAATAGTGCTTCTTTGCCTTTGGCTCACACTTATAACTTTGCTATAAAAGTCGAAATCATTTCATAATGGATAACGATCAATTTCTAAAGTTTCTTGGAAGTGTTGAAAAAAATAAATCGTAAAAATGAAAATCGTGGCTTTACTATTATTCTCCATTCTTGGTTTAGTTTCCTCAGCAGTGGCTCTCAAAAACTGTATGTTAATTAATTAAATAATGTTTTATATTTTATAACTTTCATATTTTAAGATGTTTGCGGTTTGGAGCCTTCCAAAAACACTGATACCGACGGAAATTATTGCTGGACAGGTTATCCATCCTGGTCATACCATTCTGGTACTAACGAATGTGTTTACTTCCTTTATGGTGGTTGCCATGGGAATGCGAACCGTTTTGATTCTGCTGCTGAATGTAAAGAAATGTGCCAGGAAAACTATCAATCCTTGTATTATACGGTAGATTAGTTCTAAAGAAAATAGCGTCATTTATAAAAAACCGCATACACAGAAAAATTTAGTGAAAACATTTTCAGGAACAAATACTTTTAATTAAAGTTTTTAACATGATTAAAGTTAGATTGATTGCAATTGCCTCAAGAACTTAAATTTGATTGAATCAATAGTTAAATTTTCAAATTAATTAATAATAAAAGAGTGATAATAAATATTGACTAAATATTGCTTTTCTTATTTTCTTATAATCGAGATTTTATTAAAAGTATAAAGAATGGCTTTTTACTAAACACATTCTTAAAAACTTTTTGTAGTTTTCCAAGAATTGATTTAGAAGATTTAGTTTAAACTCGGCTGCGAAGTTTAAATTAAGTTCAAAATAAAAATTTATTAGCCCGGCATCGGGGGGATGGGGCAAAATTGCCCAACACTTTTTATTATATTTTAGTTAGAAAAAGCCTCCTTTGTTAACTTTATTTCCCTAATAAAGTTAGATTCAATCTAAATGGTATATATATTTTTCATAAATATATAAAAATACCTCGAGTTTAATAAGTGGGTCATTATGACCCAACCCCTATATCCGTGTAGCTAAAGTCCACCGCCGACGCCGAGTAAAACTATTTTTAACGAATTTAAATTGACTTACTTATTAAATTTAACTTATCTTAAGCCTAGTTAAACTTTGTGTTAGGTTTAAACAAAGTTCAAGTTTTATTTAAGGCTAATTCAGGTACAAAATTGAACGAAAACTGTAAAAATGTTTCCAAAAAAAATCTTCATTCGAAAAATATCATCAAAATTAGTACAAAGTTACTAAACAAATTCGTGAAAAATTGCAAAAAGAAAGTTGGCTCAAAATTCATTAATCTGTAAATGGCAAAAAACCGAAAAAATCGCGTTTTTATCACGGATAAAAAATAATAGATAAAATTGAAAACAAAACCTAAAGCTGTAATAAATTAATTAGCCTGTAAAAAAAAGCTAGAAGTGGAAAACCTAACTTTTATCGTGAGATAAAAAATTTCGTAGAAAACTTAGAAAATTTCAAAATTATATTTGAATCAGTAATCCTTAAATTAGGTTAAAAAAAATCCTGATTTTTTATCCGGACAATTATTTTGTCCGAAACAAATGGATGAATTCATCTGTTGCTGCAATATACAATAAATCGAAAATATTCCTTGTACTTCTCTTTTGAAATTTAAATGATGAAACTGAACAAAGCCTGCAACTTCAGGAACAGTCGCTGATGGCCCATGCCCATAATAAAATTGACAGCAGTAACTTCAAATACTCTCTAATTATTGTTTGATTTTCGTATGAAAAATGTATATGATTTCATGAAAACACGGTAACATTGTTGAGAGAATGAGTGTCTAAAATTGAGAGTATAAGCAAAAATGCTGTAAAAATAAAATAGATTCTATTTCATGACCACATTCTCTGGCAGAATTTTATGTCAAACTGTATGGAAAATATTGTTCAGCCTGAAGTTGCAGTTTGTTCTGTTTAATCATTTAATTGAAAAATTTATACATTTTTTTATATATATTTATTATATGTTCAAGGATTTCCGAAACTTTCTGGATATTGGCGATGCTCGTACAGGTGTATTTTTGTTATTTTTTTTTAATATTTTCGTATTTTTTGAAAAAAAAAGAATATCACAAATATTACATAAGACTTTTTAAAAATTCCTTAATAAGAGTTCTTATTTTTTAAATAAATAATATCTACTAAGACTTTTCTATTATGCTGCGACTTTTCTATTACCTGTAAACTCAAAGGGCTTCAAACGTTACAAGTATTTTAATGAGTGTGATTTTTAAGTTTATGCTTAGATAAAATAGATTTGTATATAAGATAAGAGATAGATTTCTTTATTTAAAAGGTCATTTCCCACTCTAAATAAATAAATCTTTTGTAACTGGAATGGGACGTTGAACTTCCGTATTTAAATTCCGTAGTTTAAATAATACTGACTAAAGTTTATAAATAGTTGCAATAAAATGTTAATTTTATTTATAAAATTAAAGAGCTTAACAACTAGATACAAAGATCTATCTTCAACATGACACCTATTCTAAATGTAAATATGTGTCTACGTGTTTGTTTGGAAACCCCTTAACCATAGGCGTAGATACATATACCACTTTTCATATTTCACTAATAAATATTTTATATTTTATAAGGTTTTTGCGTGAAAATAAATTTTTTAATTTTTTAAATTTGAATGTTCGAACAAACTCAAAACTAAGTCCGGACTCCGGACACTCCAATAATTCCGAAGCTTCCACATTTCGGACAATTTAAAATTTTTAGCTCTAAATCCGGAAAAAAATTTTATGCAAGAATAAATATTAAAATTCGGAGGTTTCCCGTTTTTTACTCGCATGTTTTGTTATTCATACATTGATTTACATTTTGCACTATCATTACCTCAATTTCGGTTCATTCTTTCGCAAGCGTGTTTGTCTAATTCCATTCCAAGTGTCATGTTTTTTAAATAATAAACGCAAACATAAAACACTAACCTTAAAGGAAAAGTGTGATATTTTACAAAATCTTGATGAGAAAAAACTATTTGGCAGGTTGCCTAAAAATTTCATGTTACTAAATCAACGATTTGCGACATTAAAAAAATACGGAGAAGGTAAAACAATTTATTTCGAATACCTATAATGGACCCAGTAACATTTGAACCAGAGTAATGTAATAAACCATTTTCTTAATATAATTTTTTTAGGATATAGAAAAGTTATGAAAAAAGCAGAAAATCCAGAGTTTTTGCAATAAACAAACAATCATATCCCTATTTCCTCACAAATTTTAAAAGGAAAGGCAAAATTCTTTTATATACAGATGACGGGGAAGGACGATTTTTCAGCGAGCTCAGGCTGGTTGGATAAATTTAAGTTACGTTATGGTTATCTAAAAATTTGTGGTGAAAAAGTTTCCAGCGATGAAAGTTTGCTGACATTGTTGCTGAGATGGGTTTGAGTGAAGAGCAAGTGTATAATGCAGACGAATTTGCTGCTTTCTGGAGAGTGTTGCCTGGTAACACATGGATGCATGCAACGGAAAAATCAGCCCCAGATAGAAAAATTTCCAAAGATCGTGTGATATTTATGCCATGCTCAAATGCTGCAGAAACACATAAACTACCTCTTTTGGTTATTGGCAAATCTGCTAATCCAAGAGCCTTTAAAGGTTATGAGATTCCAGTGTTATATAAAGCAACTAATAAAGGATGAATGTCAACGTCCATTTTCTTGGACTGGTTCAGAAACCATTTTATTACAGAAGT
Source organism: Gymnocheta viridis (assembly GCA_956483585.1). Classification (NCBI taxonomy): domain Eukaryota; kingdom Metazoa; phylum Arthropoda; class Insecta; order Diptera; family Tachinidae; genus Gymnocheta; species Gymnocheta viridis. The sequence continues at coordinate 57,118,794 of OY101443.1, read as the reverse complement.
AAAAGGTTTTCTAACACAGGTTAACAGACCACTCAAAGCATTATTGATATTAGATGATGCTAATTCACATCCTAAAGCGGATGAAATTAATTTTGACCCAAATTTCAAAGTTCTTTTTTTACCACCAAATTGTACGGCAATCTTACAGCCTCTATGGATCAAAATTTAATACAAAACGCAAAGGTTACTTACAGAAAACAATTACTGCAATATATTTTATCAGAAATTGATGATGATGATGTCGACGTGGTTAAAGTTTTAAAAATGTTTAACCTTAAAAATGCTGTTTATTTCTTGGACTTAGCATGGCAAAGCATTAGTGAAAATAATAATCAGAAAAGCTGGTCTGCATTATGGCCAAGAACTGCATCGTGCTGGGATGATGAAGATATGATACCGGTTCAGGTTCTGCGTCATGAACTGCAGTCTGATGTCATCTATGATGACATGAAATCCATCCAAACTATATAATGGAGCAATGAATTTCAGTAATGACATAACTGAAGAAGATATTATTGATTGGACAAGTGGTGCAAATGAATTTTCATTGGATTTTTCCGGTGAAGAAATAATACAACACGCTAAACGAAATGAATCGTCAGAGCTGCTTACGGACTCTGAGGACGATTTTGTAGTATTGGATGCAAAAACAAAGATCTCTAATGCTGCTGCAAAGAAATCATTTTCAGTTTGCGTTCAGTGGGCTGAGGAGAATAATTTGGATATGCAGGATATTCAATTGTTAAAGCGACTAGAGCAAAAAGCACAAATCAACCACCTCAACAAAGTTAGTCAACACAAAATAACTTCGTTTTTTAATAAATCATAGTATATACATATATTGTACATATGTATGTATTTAATTCACTTAGATTAATAATTTTAATAATTTAATATAATATGTAATTAAATATAATAATTTATGGTTTTTTAATAAATCATAGTACAATGCATGTATGTACATTTAATTTAATTCATTTAGATTATTTTAATATTTTCACCCACTATAGTCCGGACAATTCGTTAATCCGACCGACACTAAAACTATGTGTCCGGATTGTCGAAGTTGCACGGTACATACTTATATCGTTATATTTTATTTAAAAAAATATTGGCATAATTCGAAATTTAAAACATTAAAAAAAAAACAATTATATTTTTCAAATTCCTTTTTAAAGAGACAATACACATCCTGTGAGAATTTCCAATGCTTGTATGTTTTCTGACTATGTGATGTTTCTTTTAAAGGTCCATACATAACTCCCAAGCTATCCAACAGATTCCAATAAAACATACATACATTCTGCAATTACTCTCGTCAACAGCCATCAAACAAGGAACGAAGAAAAACGGTTAAAAATCAAATAAGAAATTTTGTTTTACCTGTTTTACATCTGCCTATTTATATATGTATGTTACCTACTTAATTTGTTACTACTACCCGCTAGGGGATAATTTTTAGGGCAATTTTTACAACTTACCTTTAGTTAAAGGAAGGATTTTGTCTACACAATAAATAGCTTTTATTACAACTTCCATTTTTTATAGTTATTATTATTAATAATAATAATATTAATTGAATAAAAAAATAATAAATGAAGGTTTGATAATGCAAAGCCATTTATCGGTCCTACAAAATCCAGCCTTTAACTAATGGCAAGTTGTAATAATGGCCCTTAGACTTATTAACAGCTAACTAATATCATATTAAATGTACATATGTATATCAAAAAACACAACTTGTAATTTTTAGTATATGTTGTTAAATCGGATATACTAATACATATGAAATATGAACATGGAATTCTCAAGTGTCTACCTATTACGGTTCCTGAGATAGAAGCCTGTGACGGACACGCGGACAGACATTTTAGCGAAAACAATAGGATTCCGTTTGTACACTTAGTTAAAGAATTTATAAAAAATACTTCTAAAAAATAAGTCTTAGCCTAGAAAATTATCTACCTAACTCAATGATCACAAGCTTTTGCCCATATTGCTAAAAACACTATATCTTATTACAATCATAAACATTACAAACTTTTCACACGACAATTTTAGTAAAAAATTTTAACATTTTATAAATATTTGCATGAACTAATCCTTATATTAATTACTCTTTGTAAATATAATTATTTTGTCTATAGTTTACCTGTTGGTATAAAAGTCGAAACCATTTTTGGATAAGAGTCAATTGTTTTAGTTTGTTGAAAGCGCTGAAAATACTGTATAAGCATGAAAATCTTTGCATTGCTTCTATTGTCTACTCTTGGTTTAGTTTCCTTAGCAATGGCTCTTAAAAATGGTATGTTAAATAACTGAAATTCGTAGATGGAGTTTGTATTAAGACATATTTTAATTTTAAGCTGTTTGTGGTTTGGAGCATTCCAAGGATGGACAGAGTGGAGTTGCATGCCGCGCTAGATTTGAGTCCTGGTCGTACAAATCTGATACTAACGATTGTGTCTACTTCGTCTATGGTGGTTGCGGTGGCAATGACAACCGATTTGATTCCCCTGAAGAATGTAAAGAAATGTGCAAGGAATAAATATTTTTTGTTCATGTAATGTTATGTTAACTTTTAATGTTGTTTGAATTAATGTTGTAAGAATTTGAATTAATTTACCTATTTGTTTATTATCAGGCATCTTCCGTAAATTTTGTGGTTTAAAATCTACCAATTTCTAAGAAATTTTTTTGTAAAACTTCTAAATTATTTCTTATTTTTATTAGTTTGTACAATTTTATTGTTTAAACTTCGTAAGTACCATTTAAAAATTAGCAACTTAACAATTATTTGGTTTTTAAAATTGGTCGATTTAAATACATTCGATTTACATCAAAAGGATATCGCAAACATCTTTCTAGAAAATAAAATTGGTCTTACTCTACATACGCCTAAGTGCGTGGTGGGTTTTTAATTTGATAGTAATATTTTTATTGCTATAAATTTAACAGTAAGTTTTGCTTAGATTATTAAGCGATAAGAAATAAACTTATTATACAGATATATTTTTTTTATCATACATATACAATTTTTCAAATAATTTAATTTTTTTACATAAAAAATATTAGAAAAAATATATATAATTCGAAGGCAAATATACTAACGGACTGTTCCTGAATATCGAACGTTATTATTCGCCGGATTTCTACGCGTTTTACTACCAACTTATTTTACTTATTAATTTCTTTTCTTATTGATTTACCAAATAAATGAGAGAACAAAATAGGGTATTATTAGTAGGACGCAATCATCTATTTTACATTGAAAATTCCAGCGAACGATAATGTTCGACGTAACGGAATAGGCCATATATGTTAATGACTATTATAATTACATGATAAAGATATGTAAATATGGCGCCCTAAGGTCATATATATATTGATAAAGGCTAAATAATTTTCAAGAAATAAGTTTTGGATTAAATTTGTTCCGATTACTGGGAATTTATTTCGATATGAGCATTGTAAAAAAACGTTTATAAATTCGATAAGCTTTAAAATCGGTTAAAAATAGGAAACTCAAACTCAATATAAAAATCCCGTAATTTGTATACAAAGTTTGATATTCACCATATCTTGCATATATAAATTTCTTATTTTTTGTAATAAGTATTTACATGGAGTTTGACGTGTTTTTATGATATAAAATTCATACGAAAATATATTTTTTCATATAAACTTTCTAAATAAAATGGCGTTCCAAATACCTATAGATCGAAAATGATAAACAAAACCGTAATATAAAAGCAAAGTTAAAGCTGTCTTTACAAATTCATATAAATGAATATTACAATTACTCCGTTTTATGATTTTGCAATGTCATACTGCTCATCTCCAATACCTGTTCATCCTGTTGTAGAGGAGGAACAGTGCTTAGTAACTTATATTTGCTGTAAGTTGACGACGCTTTATTCACACAACTTTTACGAAATTGTTCATTTAATTTTTTTGACATGATGCGGTTGCGATTCGAGTTTGTTAACAAATCGAAAGCACTCATGCCCATTGTTTCTAAATAAGGACGTGGTTTATGAAAACTTAACGAATCAGGACGTAGTGTTGTTGATTTTCTTGGAGGTTCGTCTACTGGTTGTTTCTGTTGTTTTTTAAAAGTTCTAGGTGATATAGAGATTTTAGTGTCTATTATTATTTTGCGTTTCTTCAGTTCAATCTGATGGGTTACATTGGGCGCTTGCGTAGGGTTCACCAAATAGGTGGGTTTATATCTAGAATATTTTAAGTATTTCTTGGCGCTATTTAATAACACGGGGCGGCGAACCATCACAGGTTTGTTGCATTTTCTGGTATAGGTACGTACGGGTGTTAGAACTTTTTGCCAACAGGAAATAGAATCAGCAGTTGGGCAGTCAAAATTATCAGCAGATTTTTTAATTTTAGAATGTGATGTGATGGGAGAGCATAGTCTAAAACTACCATTTAAAATTGAAAGATTGGCGGAATGGCGCATATTACTAGAATTAGCCGCTGATGACACAATCCGTCCCATTTTTGTTGGTGTACCATTTACAGGATTGTAATAAATTCTTGATACTGCTACGCTTTTGGGTAGATTAAACGCAGACTTTTGTAACAGCTCAGGATGTACAGCCACGGCTTTTCTAACAGGTTCTGGGGTCGGCAGAGTACAATCCATCGAATTGTAGTAAGATAACATACTAACATGTCCGTTTCTTTTTTTTACACTAGCCGGAGTGCTATTAGCTAGAGGTGCACTCAATGAACAAGATTGGCCGCCAAGTAATCTTTCCGAATTTCCTGATTTCACAACGTTTTGTTCCTTTAAATACTTTCGAGGCTCCACGGACACATTTGTATAGTTCATGACATTCGTTTTAGTAACTTTACAACATCTTCGATTGGGTATAATGTTCAAGAATGTTATGCGACCATTTACAATTTGGGGGGTAAAAATTTCTGATTCATATTTATCGGCTTCCACTAGAACCACATTATTACCGGCCAGCAGTTTTATGCGGTAATTTTGAGGTGGATGATTTTCTTTTTTCGCCGCCATTGTACATGGATAATTTATGTAACAGAATTTTTACAAAAATAACAAAAATTTAATTTATCCTTCAAATTTAGAAATTATTCCGGCAATTGTATTTTGAAAAAGTGCTGCCACAAAAAATAAGCGTTCATAGAGTTGCCACTGAGAGTATTTCACCAGGTTAGTGCTACCAAGCTTTGGAGTTATGCATGCGGATGTTTTAAAAAGCGTTGCCGCTTGAGTAATTATATACATTAAAACGTCTTTCGACTGTTAAATAATTATTCAGACATTTAATAAAATTAAAATTATTTGATAGCTTTTGTGTACTGAAACTTTTATATTATTTTACTTAGACTGTGGTTATAGCATGAACGTTTTCTTGCAGAAAGTTTTACTTTATAGACAAGAGAGGAAAAAGGACTAGGTATGGATACACTCTATTTAAAATTAATTTTGTTTTTGTATATAATTTGATTAGTGTTTTAATCAACAATTGCTATGATATTATGAGTATATTATCAACGCAAATATAATTTTACGCAATTGATATCTAATCATGTAATTCACTTTTGCTAGTGCTACCTTGTTGAACTGCCTTGAATTGTACCATCGTCAACTTCATGGAGAAATGTAAATTTATATGTAAGCATTTTATAGCGTTCAACCGTTCAAGAACTTCTTTCCAAAAAAAACTACATAAAAAAATACTTTTGATTTGAATCCGATTTAATGGAACCAGGTGAAGTCATATTATAAACTTTAGTGATGCACGTGGCAGGCTCCAGCGTTTCCAAGGGCTTAACTCTAAATTGATATAATATAATTTTGTTCTTTAAAAGAAGTATGATTCACCGATTCAATGAAATTAAAAATAAAATTGCTATGACATTATTATTTATATTGAGTTCAGTTTGCCCTCTACTTGGAGTAATTTTAAAAATCTACGCTGGCAACACTGGCAAATAGTAACTAGAAGAACGATATCCGAGAGATACACTTTATTAACGTTCAGCATTTGTCGAGTAAAAGCCGAAGCAAAGTGTTGTACGCATTCAACCAATTTTCTGTCGGTCGCCGCAGCAATATATATTAAGTAAATAAATTATTGGTCAATAAATAGAAATACAACCAGAATTAAATTTATTTTCAAATGAAATTATAACAAAAAAATGATTAACAAGTGATGACGAAATTTACTATAATTAAACAAATAAATTTTTACATACATACGTGCATACATATGAATGTATAAAGAAAGATAAAGATATTAAGGTAAAAACACACATAGAAAACCGAGTATAAAATTAAGCATAAAATAAGAAAAAACCAACAACTGCAACTGCAATAACAAAGTATGTGTAGTAGTTTGTGTAATCAACGGCTGAATAATTTGTGTGTTAAATAAAAATATATAGTAAAGAAAAACATAAAGCATTTTTATATTGACGTAAAGTGTACTTCATAAATAAATAATTTAAAATGTTGAAAAGAAATACAATTTTTAAAATGGCAAAATAAAACGTGCTTGTGAATCATACAGTCAGACAAATACTCCTTTTCTATTATTCTCATAAATGCATACAACAAATGAGCCAAGAAGAAAAGCCCCAAATAAATTCCTTAAGAAAAGTAACAATCACAAAGAACTAATTGTGTGTGTTGGTATTTTCTATTGGTGTAGGTCAACAAACCTGTTAATAAAATATTAATGCATATGTACATCCATCCACACATACATATGTACTTACGAGGAAAACTTATTAAGCCCCAAATTCGAATAAAAACTAGATACTTATACAAACATTCTATATGTAGATATATTAAGTTTTGATAAATCTCACACCTACGCTTTGATTCAATTTATTTTAAATTAAAATTATAAAAATGAAATGCAAAATATTGAACTTTCCTTAAAGGTGCCAACGCGTTGCGTCGCGTTTTTAAGCATTTAAAGTTTTATTCGCTCAATTCGAAAATATGTGGTATGTTTATTTTTTAAATGTTTATGTGTCAGTACCATGGTACAATAAAAATAAAGATATCACCATATATTATTTATAGTCAACATTTTACGATATCGAAATATATTCGATATCGTATCGTTTAATTAGTGAAACTCTGAAATCAATGTTATAGAAAAAAACACACCTGGTAAATTTTTCTCCATTTGTTTTAATTGCCGATTGTTGAAGGTTTTAGAGACGAAAAAAGATCGAGATAAGTTAACTGGCGATATCATAAAATAAGGTCTCGGTCAAGTGGGAAGCAACAAAAACTTGCTAAATGACTTTTGATACATGTTGATGATTTGTACAGATAAAATAAATACCTACCTATTTATTTGACGATAAATTCAAAATTAATTTGGAAATTTCGCATATTGTTAAATATTTATTAATGGTTTGTTATTTTTAAATTTTCACTTAAAATATATAAGTATACATACCTATTCAAAACAAAAAGTACATAAGGAGGTACATTTTTCAGCGTTTATTATGGTTTGCTGTGTTTTTGTTCATTGCCGGCGATCATAAATTACTACTTACACAGTTAATAAGAAATTGTGATAACTTATTTCGTTCCTTTCATTCAAAGTTCATTAATAGTGTGCTCGAAAACAACAAAAATATTGCCTAAAACTATAACAACAACAGTTAATACATAACAAACTAAAGTGCTGCTTAAAAGATCTTAGTTTTCTTCTCCATTTCTTTTGTCTTTCATTGTTGTTTGCTTTCTTTTTGCATCGACTGTAAAACAGTATTGCCGTTATAATTGAATAACAAAAAATTGGTATACAATTTACTCTCTCGAATAAAATTACTCTTGATGAGATGATATGTGATTGCTATAGTCTTACACAATCATCAGCGAGTCAGCATGCTTGACGGCTTTAGCCTTTTCCTTTTTCTAAGTAGCCAATGTAATTGATTCCTTAGACATAGCAAAAAACCGTGCCCACAACCTTATCTACCGATTTCATTGTTCTTTCTTTTTTCTTTGCGGCTTACCCGCTTGACTCTTGCTCACTTGTTGTTTATAGTGATGAATTCAGCTGCCCCAGGACAGCTATGGTAAAGGCACAGTCAGCCAAATGATTGCGTTTGTTTGCCGATTTTTTGTATCAAATTCGAAATCACAGAGTCGTGTGTTAGGCCCGTGGAATCAACTAGTTCACGTACTTTAACTCGTCCACAATTGAAAATGATTTCGTGAATTTTGTCAATGATTTCCGAATTAGATATTCTGAATGAGTTTCATCATTAGTGGATGTATGGCCACTTTTAAATTAATTTACCCAATTGTATATAAATATGTAGATGCATAGTTCTAAACTCTGGTGTATATCATAACATGGACTTCGGCTAATTTATTTGTGATTTAATAAGGAGTTTTGCCTTTCAATCTGGAGTTACATTTCTCAGAAGTATAGAAAGTAGTCTCATCTAATCTATTGACATAAAGCATTTCTTCAAAAGAAATTTGTCAGTGGTAGTGGAAATCATCCCAAACAGTGGCAACACTACTTCTAGCCATTTATTGTTTATTCTCTCTTCTACGTGATCCGTTAAAAGTAAAACAACAAAAATTTTAATACTGGCTGGTTGATGAAGTAGGCGAAACCAAAGAGAATTTAGTCAAGAGTAGAAAAGTGTGAGTTGTGGTTGTTGTGTTGTTCACCTGAAAACAAAAAAAGTATAAATAAATAATAATAAAAAAGAAAATATCTCAAAGAATTTGAGTCCTAATAAACTGTATTTAATACAGGTTTTCATAATTTCATAAAGAAATAACAGTGTGAAATAAAGTGAAGTTGTAATGATAAAATTAAATAAAGTATTTAATTAAATATGTATTAAACAAAAATCTCTTGATTGACAAAGCTTAAAGTTTTAAATCATTATTAGCAAAAACATTATGATGAAAAATCAGTTTTATAACTAGTTTTTATTTGTTTTTTCGCAGTTGTTAATTTATGTATGTATGCAAGTGAATGCAACAAGAAAAACTTTTGCTTTAACTAGTTTTACAATAAAAAAGCACAAGCTATGTATGTTCTTTAACGTTAAATAAAGTAAAAGGAATCCTGCAAAGTATTTTAATAAAAAAAAAATATAATAAAATAAACCGGAAATACCCTTGAATTTGCTTTTTATTAATTTTCTTGTTTCTTTCTCACTCTCTTTCTTGGAACAAGTCAAAGTAATGATGTATTGAATGTAACGTCGTCCCATAATTTTTTTAAAGTAGCAGAAGCAGCAACAACACTATTTATTAACAAGTAAAAGCAATTGAGGTGTTTCTAGTGAAATTACAGGAAAAAGTGATTTCTTTTCGTTTTATTACATGCACCTATTTTAATAAAAACTTTCTTTATAAAATCTGTATGGTTTAATAATTATGTCATGGGATCGTGTACGCGACGACACTTTTTACTATCAACATGCTTTCTTCAAATGGTAAGTTTTCGTTTATTTGAACATTTTAGATATTAATTTTGTAATTTTCTTTGATTTGTTTTTTAATGAAAGACAATTATTTTGTGCAATATCAAGGTGTTTTTTTATAATACTGTGTATGCACAGTGGTGCAAGTGAGACTAAACTTTACTTGGTATAATTTAATTATTTTTACGTTATTAATTTCGAACTACATAAGTGGAATACCCGAATATTGCGGAATATGAGGGCAATGTGGAACACCCATTATTTCGCAATCTAAAAGTTATTTAGAAGCTCTCGCTGTATGTTAACATAGCGTACTAAGAAATAGGTATTAGGATTACGCGATTTGCTATGAATAGGGACGCACTGTTAGTTTCCAGTTTCACCGAGAGTGAAAATGCGAAAAATTGACTTTGTTTTGTTCCAAATTATAAGTTTTTCTAGGTAGGTATATGTTTTTTATTTTCGTGTGGAAATAGTCAACTAAATTATACTTCTAATTGGTTGGCATTCTAATTTTATAAGTTGTTTAAATTTTTTAATATTTGTGTCCAAAAATTTTGCAATCGGGCAATGTGATAGGTATTATTTTCAATAAGAGAAAATAGTAAGTCATACCAAAAAATTATTAATTACATAGGTATATAAAGGGAATTATTGTAAACCACATTCCTCCCACCACATTTATAGAATTCCAAGGTTCCGGGGGGGTGTAGAATCAAGGCTTAGTCTTACATTTTTAATTAATTGCAATAAAAAAATACCACATACTCTACCAAATTTAACTTGTTTTCTTATTTATATTTTGATTCTGGTAGCATGGCATATTATTCTACATACCCATCTGTTGGGTTCCACATTACCCTCCAATTTTGGAAATGGTTATTTTTGGGATGTCTCAGATTTTGTAGGCATACATTTTTTGTAATATTAAAATAATATGATTTTTGCAATCGATCCGGTAAGAATTTTGCTAATATGTTTTGAAGAGCGTGAAATTAAAAATAGGGGTTCTACAATACACTTCATACATGCATATCGTCATATAAAATGCAAAAACTCCCAACGTAATTTTTCATAAGTTTAATGAATTTGATAAAATAAGAACTATTGTGGTTATGGAAATGATTTTTTCAGAATAGTATTACTGAACAAGTTTGAATGGATAATACTGTGTTAAAAATACATTTTTATAATCGAAATAGTTTGCATTATATCCAATTCTTTAGCTCGACTGTATAATTCTGAAAAATCAAGTTAGGCCTTTTTGAACGATATATAAGTTTGATTGAAATTATTGAATTAATGCAAAAACAAAATTAGTATTCGAGCTATAAATTGATTTTTGCAAATTTAAAAAATCTAAACCATGTACAAAATCTGTTTTATAAGGTTATCAGATTTGGTAAGCCAGTGTATGAGCAAATTAAATTTTCAGTAATAAAATTCAACAAGTAATTTTCCAAGAGCCTTTTCAATATATTCAGTAGTTATTAAAGTGTATATAATACTCATTTTAGTTCATAAGAACTGTTGGACACGGGTGAGAGTAAAAAGATCAATGTAAATTAAATAGGTTTAAAACAAAGTTTGTTTCGAAGGTGAGCGCAATAAGTTCGTACATATTTATCTTCAGGCTTAAATATGCTGCAACACTTTGAAAGATATGTAAATCGGTATACTTAGCTTCACACACATAACTAGTAATTGGTTTTATAACTACTGTAGATTAAACCACATGGTGTTTATTTTGCGTGGAAAAGTGTGCTTGATATTCTTAATAGAAGTCATTACCAAGTTTATGTTTGGCACATAAAAAGTTGAAAAAAAGAACACAAGTACATAGAGAAGGTTCCGCAAACAAACGCTCCATAATTCTATTTTCTTAATAATAAAAATAAATAATTAACAAACGTAAGATTGATTAAAAATCTTTAAATTATTTATTTTTTACTTGAAAAAGAAGAGACAATTGTGTTTTACCTAAATTAATTTATAGGCTTCAAAAATAGCCTATAAATGCTTATTCGAAAATAATATATTTTTTTTTTGTACACAAACATTAATTTTTAAAAATTTTTTCAACTCTTTTTATTTTTTCTTGATCCCACTGTTCAACATTTATTATGACTAAAGCATGTTACAGTCATCCGTAGACTGCGGAAAAAATTGTGAAATGAAATTGTTGTTGTTTTTTATATCTATTGATGTCTATTGACATCTAATTTACGCAGCCAGTCAGCACTGCATCATGTAAAAGTAGATACCAACATGACGCTTTAATTTGCCAGTTGATTCATAAAAAGACACATTTTAAAACGTAATAAAGAAAAAATAATGAAATCTTGAAAACATTTCAACTTAAGTGCATTTTAAAATGAAAAAGATTTTTACAACGAAATAAAAAATTTAAATTCACTCTGGCGGGACAACATAACATAAATAAGTTGTTTATGATTATACGATAGTTTTTAATGTTAAATATTTAATTGCGTTTATAATAAATAAGACTTGCCGCAAGTCTAACTTTAGAAGAAAATCAGACTTGTCCAGCCAAAAATTTGGTTACGATTTCTATTAAGAAAAACATACTTTACCACACAAACTACATACTTAGTTACTTGTTAACTAGAAGCATGTAAACTATTCTCTGAGTGAAACAGTAGTCAAGCATTTGCTTATCACACATATGGTCGGCTGTTCAACCCGCAGTACTTTTGCGTGTGTGAAAACATGTTTTTAGCGCGTAATCAAATAGTTGTTCAATAAATCAGTGAGTAAAAGACTTGACATCCATCACAAAAATAATTTCAAACCCTCGAGTTCAATACTCACAGCAGACATTCAATTTTTATTGCATTTGTATATGCAATGGCTTCTAAATGTTTAAACTTTTCTGTCGTTATTTGTAAGCCAAGACCGTAAGTATTCCTTAGCTCGACTGACATCGGCATTTTTAAGTAATGACTGAAAGCGCCAAAGTAGAACTAGTGAATAGCTTAGACTATGAATTAAACCTGATAACTTAAAACAGCTTAACTTTGTTTATATAAAAGAGAAATCAAACCTTAATGTTTCAAATTTAGCTATCTCTTTCGTTATATCGTCGTAATTGACTACATGATGGTTGTTGTTGTATTGTGCATGAGAACGCACCTTTTAAGCATCAAAATATGGAAAAGTATGTTCTTCATATGTTTTAACTCATTACTTTGCCATCAAAGTTTTTTTTTGCTGGGTGGCTAATGTAAACTCAGTCAGGTGGTATATATGTATTTTGATACAATAAACTGGGCATCAACATAAATCCATAAAAACATTGATCCTTTATTGTCAGCTTGCGTGCCGTGCCCTGGACTTTCCTGCTGCAGCGGATTCATCGACTGAGAAAAATATGTGGGCAGTCTTTTGATTATTTAAACATTCAGCGAGTCCCAGTTTTTTTTGAGTATTTATGTATGTATCTTCTATAGTAATTCGAAAATGTAAAATAAATTTAATATTACATCGAATCAACTCAAAGCCACTTCAGGGTATTATTCCCCTGAATAAGTGCTAGTTTCGTTACGGTTTAGATCGCCAAGTTTTCAATTACGAATGTTTGTGCATAATATGCCGCAGGTGGTGGCATTTAGAATGAAATTCCTTGGAGGCATCTTTATGACTTCAAGTGAAATATACAATATCTCACCGTGCAAGGTAATAGACTTTATTCTTAGCCTTAATCTACTTTAGTGAAGACTCGGGCTGCACAAAAGATTCTTTGGGTCGCGGTGCTTATATCCTTTGCATAATAATATTGTATGCATACATGTATACTGTATGCATGCCGCATGTTTTGTCGTAACGTTATCACAAACATTGAACTCTGGCGACTAACAAACTAAGATACCACAATTCGCCAAATAGCAAGATGAAAGTGGAAGTGAATAGGCCACTTATTGCAAGGACCAACTGGCAGCATCACAAGGACTGCATTGGAATGGAATCCTCAAGATAGCCGATGCTCAGGCCGGTCTAAGAACACTTGGCGTAGAACAGTCGTACAAGAACTTAATCACCCTTATTCCAGTTCGCGACATCGACGTCACGTCAACACAATACCGAAAAATTAGGGCTTGTCTACCCGTTGTGGAAAACAACTGACTACTATTGACAGGGTCATGTTATTTTCTGGACCTTAGAGAACAGAAATACACTTTCATTAGTACAAAATTGTTCTCGATAGCGAGTAGACAAACTCTATTGTGTTGACGTGACGTCGATGTCGCCAACTGGAATTAGAGTGAATATCCAAAACAAATCCTTTGACGAAATAAAAGTTATATGTAATAATAGAATAATTTGAAATATTCTTGTAAAAGCCATGTGCTCCCAAATGGAATGAATAAAGGAATAAAGGGAAAAAGTCGCATGATGAGATGATGTTTGATAATTGTTGTCAGTACATTTTAGCTCCAATATACAAGTATTCCAAAACTGAATTATTTCAGAATGTGTATAAATTTTAATTAAGTACTTACTCATTCTCGGTACTTATTTAGCGTATCACTTAGGTGACTAGATAGAAACCTTTCGAACATAAGATTTCGTGGATACATTCATCACATAATTAATACATTTTTAAAAAAAGAAACAGAAAAATACAAAATAAAATTATTAGCACGATGTCCTTTATTTAACAATGAACAACAGATTGTGAAAAAAAGTATCTAGATAGGTATTTAGAAAACTTTTTTCAGGGGTTTTCGTCGTAGCTGAGTACGTCACGACGTTACTACCGGCTCTGTACACACTAATTTTTTAATTTTTTTTCAAGCAAAAGCACATTATGTTTTCCGTTCTAATATGAATCAGTTACGGCCTTTTTGTTTTGTTTCTTTTCACTTCAAATTTTTAATATTCAATTTCGAAACAAAAGAATAACAACATCGAATGTTCATGATTCATCATTAAAGTCTCGTCATCATCAGCAGCAGCAGCATCATCTCTTCGTAATCGCCAGCATCTTTCTGTGTTTATCATTCATGTATTAACCCATCCATCCATATACATATCTATCCATATAAAACATTTAAAATCGTCATCAGTAGCATAAAAATTCATTATCATGAACAAAGACATCATGTTGTCTGCTGCAGTTTATATATTTTTTTCCATTTTCCATTTTGCTTTTATTGTTTTATATATTTGTTTTTTTTTGCCACAACTTTTGCTGCAACTGATTTGGTGAAATTCAATGCAGAATTATATGTATATGAATCGCATGTACATATGTAATATGTATATACTTATGTACATACATACATATGTATGTAGGTAATTGTGTACATATGTTTAAACACATACAACAAAAGTTTACATTGTACAAGAACTTTTATGCAAACCAAGTTTATTTTCTTGCCTCTCTTTTGCTTAAAACAAAGAATAAAGAATTTTTAATCGGGTCAACAGGCTGTAAGCAATGATATTGTGACTGATTGCGAAATGTTTTGAATAAGTTCTTTTTATTTCCTCTGCCATGAGAAATAGAGGCACATACATATGTACATCTATACGAAATTAAACTTTAGTAATTTCTAAAAGAATTCACAAAATAGGTATTACGTTCGCTACACCAAGTTTTATGATGCTAAGTCATTTAGAAAAAATTTTTGCCGCAATTTCGGCTTTTAGACACAGTGAAGTGCGATAAAATAATAATTATAAATTTAACTTATTTTGTATAAAGTATATGAAAACAGCTATAATATTTTTCTTGAAATATACATAAAGAAGACAACTGATGTCTTTATATAGAAACTAGTGTATCCACCGGTCGACTCAATCGACCGCATTCTAGAAATTAATATTAAACATTTACATAAATACAGACGATAGAATGCAAAAACAAAAACCATCCTAAATAAACAACTTAAAACTCTGTCTCATTTCTATGCAAAAGCAAATTTGACAAACACACATGAACAATTTTTTTATTTTTCAAGTTGAATTAGTAGCAACTTTAAACGCTTATAACTCCCTAAATATCGAAATGATTTAAAAATCTTTCTAAAATCTAAAAAAACTACTTAGCCTATTAATATTATAGATAGATAATCTCATTAAAATATAACAATAATAATTATGTGTGTGCGATATTCCAAAGTAGAAGTATTGCAAGTTTTCGTTTTGGCGACATACTTAAAATGAACTTTCACTTTCCTATATAAACGGTCCAGAAATTTTCAGATAAGCCCTCCATTTCATTGAAATTTTATTTATAATACGTATGTATACAAATATTTCAAGAAGGTACTTTCATGAGTAAGTGTGCCGCTGCCGCAAACGGAGAGAGATAACTATGTATTGTATTTACAACTTGCGAGTCGCTAATGGTCCTTCGAAACGAGTTCTAGTTGCAGCCAGAGTAAAACCTTTTAGAACTAGTTGCGCTCAAGTTTGAAACAAACCTCATTTTAAATCAATTTAATTTACCTTGACATTTTATTATTTTTTGGAGTTGTGACAAAAGAGCGGAGTTAGTTTAGAAGAGGAATAAGACCGGGCTTGACAGGCATTATTTTTTCTGAGTTAGCACTAGGAGTTAAAAAAATGCTAAATGCTAGTTTAGCATATTTTTATAATTATTTAGAATTTTTAGCACTTTTTTAGACCGCAGAATTACTTTAAAAAATCGCGTACATAATATCAAGTTAAGTATAAACTCTCTCACTGTATAAAAACGTACAAATACATATGGTACCTTTTTTACAACTTTGTCGTAGGTTTTTTACATTTTTGAAATGTATGAAAAATAAAACAAAGAATTTTTATTTAAAGTTATTATTTTTCGAACAAATTGGTTGTTAGTAGTTTTTAATCCAAAGTGATTATTATTTTGGCTAAAGTTCGTAACATTTTTAGGCAGGAAGAATTGGACATGAGACAATATTCCAAAGGAACAAGGAGAAATTTTAACCCTAATTAATTTCAACTTACACGGCAGAACAGAAACAGCGTTGGATTAAAAACTACTAAAACAAAGAATTGTTATTTCCGGTTATACGAATAAGAGAGGGTGTGAAATTAGACAACGTATGCTGCTATACTTTAGACCGGAGACCCAAAATAACTGCTGTTATTTTTTAAATATTCAGTTGGTCAAAGAAGAAACAGCTGGAAAAATTTTGGTCCTGAAATAACAATTAGTTTTCGGTTTTCTATAATGGTTATCAGAAGGCTGAAAAAATAATGGTGTTTTATAAGTGTTTTGAAAGACCCAAATAAATTAAAATCTTTTATAATAGTTATAAGAAGACCAAAAAAATTTTCCTCATTTTTAACTGTATTAAGAGATTTTTATTTTAAAAAGCCTTGAATAATAATTCTTTGAAGATTTTTATAAATAAATATTGGGCATAATAGTTATGTCCCTGCCTTAGATATATCAGGAGGACATTGTAAAAAAATCGGTTCATCTAAAATATACAAAAATGAGTCAGTCTGTGAGGAAGATGCAAATAATACTTCTATTTTAAATACTCTTAAGTAGAATTAAAATATATTAAAGCTTTTTGTCTACAAAAATTTGATCTCATATGTGTACCATTTAAAGTTTTTATATTAAATAAAATTAATTTTGTATGCAAATATATTTACATAACTCAAAATATCAAATAAAATTGAAGATATTTAATATCAGTACACTATACAAATGATAAAAATTTGTTAAAAATGTACAGATGTCTGATATGTAAATTCTTTTAACTATATTAATAAAACGCAATGTTACAAAAAATAGCACTTTTTTGAACCGCAGAACGTTTTAGCACTTTGTTTTTGGCAATCCAGCACATTTAATCTGTCTTTTTCTGGCAAGTCTGCATTAGACAAAAGTCTACAGTTTGAGGTGCTGATGACTCTGCAATCAGATCTGTTAGATCGCTTTTCCACACGCAAAAAATACTTCTTTTGTTGCTTGAACATGCAAACCAAACACATACATACATATTATGTATGTATGTACATGCAACCAAATACAAGTGCGTGTAAACTACAGACAAGAATGCTATTTTGCGAGTAGGTATATCGAAGTCTGTAGTCACCCACATTGTTCTTTATCTTCTCACCTTCAAACTGAAGACTTTGCAAAGTTAACTTTGCATGTGGAAAGGGGTCTTAGTTAACGCTGACTATAAAAAATAACTAAAAATATTGCAGAGAACTTTAAAATAAAATAGAACACTGGAAAATGTTTTCAATATCCATGAAATTTTATTAATTTTAAATATAATGTTTGATTATGGCTTGCGACAAGTTTAGTTTAAACGTCAATTGTTTTACTTTATTTGTTAATTAATTTAAACTGGAAACAACAGTAGATAAATTAATCTAGCTAACAAATAGAAAAAAAATAAATTTAGTTACAAAACTTGACTAACAATTACTTTGTTAAATAAACCGCTGTCACTTGTCACCCGTATTTTAAAAATAAAATGTGTGTTTTTTGCGGTTTGTAGTCTGTGGTTGCAATTATAATTAATCTGTCCCCGTCGTTTGTTAAAAAAAAGGCTAGCGAGTATGCATGTAGTAAATGTTTTCAACTACTTGTCAGTTGCATTCTTTCATATGCATACGAGTATGTATTTCATTTTCCTTTTCTCTTAATATTTCTTATATAAACTTTGCCAAATGTCCACTGCAGCAGTAATGCAGAATTCCTTATATTCATTCAGTAAAAAAGGTTAAAAATGTGTTTTGTGTTTTGAACTTCATTAACATCTTGTGTAAATAAAATTTATTTTCTTCTCGTTTTTTTTTTTTAAATTAAATTAGAAATCTAAAAAGTTTATGCAAATTACCCATTCCAATTTATAAGAAAATAAATCTTATTAAAACTCCATTAGATTCAGCACGTACTTAGTCTTATTTTCTTTTGAACATTTTATTGTGCGTATTGTCTAAGGCCTAAGCAATCTTACCCATTTGAATAAAATACACATTTACACATGCCACTTCTTAAGCGTTAAAGTGCATATACAGAGGTCTTTTCATTATACTTTTATTAAAACAAAAAAATAAAAGCAATCAAATAAATCAATAAGATTTTTCACATAACTTTTGAAAATTTAATAAGTTAAATTTTATGTAAATGTTTCTAGAATTTCGAACTATTAATATTATATACTAAAGCAAAAATATCTTAACTATGTATATAAAATTCTTTGAATTGAATCTGGCTCAAAAATATTGGGAAAACTTCTATGTAGGAAAACGAATAGATACTATTACTACCATATAATTTGAAAAAGAAACTTTGAAATATAACGCAATAAATAGGTATTTTTAAATCTCCTATTTTATATGAAACGACCCATATGCATATATGCCAGCTTTTAAGAAGTTGCTCGGATGCTTGTTGTCTTAAACGAATTATTTTCATTCACAAAACTTTTCTTACAAAAACACACAACCAGCTGCAAACATATGTATGCACATATTTATATTCCGTTTCAAAGAGGAAAACATTTAGTTTTCAATTCTACTTATTTCGTAAAAAAGCTCTTAGGAAAAATAAAATAAAAATATTAGTGGCCCGATTTGCCTGTATGAGAAGAGTGTGTTCATATTGTTTTTTCATTGTAGATGTTTGTTTTTGTTTAATTTTAAAAGTGATGTGTGGCTGCCACAAGAGATCTTAAGAGTCAGGTGCAGCGCCGTAATCATAAATATCATTTAAAAAAATTATAAAAAAGAAACTACAAAACTATAAAAATCTTAATACATAATCTAGAAATATGTCAAGCTTTGAAGCAAAGTTTATTATGACAATTAAGAGTGAAATGAATTTATAATATGATAAAACACTTAAGATTTTTTCTTTAAGGGTCATAATAGTTTTTTAAATGTTTGACCTTTACAAGCATGTAAAATTTGAAGATTACAAAAAAGTATTTTAAGATTAAAAGTTTTACAAAGTGCCTTTTTTAATAAAAACACCTTTCTAATAAAAAGTTCGTTTTTAATAAAAAGTATTTTTTTAATAAAAAGTATTTTTTTAATATAAAGAAAATTTTTAATAAGAAGAGTGGTAAAATGAATCTTTTCGGTAAATATTACATATTCAACAAAACTACAATTTTAACGTAAAGTAACCTTTTGAACAAAAAGTGTCTTTTAAACAAAAAGTTAATTTTTAACAAAAAGTGCTTTTTTAACAAACATTTCATTTTTAACAAAAGGTGATAAAAATTTAATTTTTTGTAAAAAGTACATTTTTAATTAAAAGTAACTTGTTGATAAAAAGTACGTTCATCAAAAGTACATTATTAATAAAAATTACCTTTTTGTAACAAGTACATTATTGATAAAAAACCTTTTGAACAAGAGCATAATTTTTATCAAAAAGTAAATTTTTAATAAAAAGTACTTTTGAAAAAAAAATAGTTTTTTCATAAAAGTATATTTTGAATAAAAATTGCGTTTTTAATCAGAAGTATCTTTTTGACCAAAGTATGTTGTTAATAAAAAGTACTTTTTTGATAAAATGTATATTGTTAACTAAAAGTTAATAAAAATTACATTTTTATTCAAAAAGTATTTTTTTACCTCCTCAGGGAAAGAACCTTTTTAATAAAAGCATCTTTTGAATAAAAATAACTTTTTAATAAAAAGTATTTACAATAAAAAGGTAAATTTTAATACAAATTTAATTATTAATAAAAAGCACCTTTTAATATATTTTAAATAAATAAAAATTATTAGTCTTTCTATAAAAAGTACTTTTTCAATAAAAAGTACTTTTTGATACAGCATTTATTTGACAAAAAATTAACTAAAAAAAACCCTTAACAAACAAAACTTTTAAATATTTTGTTTTAATAATCATTTCACAAATTCAATAAAAAATCTGAAAAAGTATAATTTCAAATTAAATATTAGCAATGTGCCGCACAAATTTAAAACTAGTTCATATAGAAACCTTCGCCAAAGCTTCCATAACTTAAAGTTTTATAACTCGAGCTTTCTCTAACTCGAACTGATTGATTGGCAATAGTATTAAGGGAGTAAATAACTTACAATTTTTCTTCCATAAATTCCATAACTCGAAGTTCACCGTAACTTGAATTTTTCCTTAACTCGGTCGCATATATTTTATTAATGTGCCTTGTTTTAAATTCATTTTTTTATTATTCGGGGGATCTAATCTTAAGCGAAATTGCAAGTGATGGCGAAGATCGGTAGAAGATACTATTCATCAGACTTCCAGAAATGATGTAGAAAATTCTTTACAAAACATTGAATTTATATTTGCAAACTACAACTGGTAAACACTATATTGGTTTGAAAAACTTAGAGCATTTTTTATTGAAAATAACAAAAAAAAAGTAAATTTTCCGTCACTTATATAAGTTTATTTTACGTCACTATAACTTCATTTATTTATTAATCGAGATATTCTCCCAATTTAATTTCAAAAATTTTTTACGTACAAACATGGTTTCAACAAAAATATTCTGTAGCCCGAGCACTCTGCAAGTCTAATTTTTTAGAGACAACAGTTATTTGAGTTGCAGAAGTTCGACTGAAGTACTTTAAAAAAAGTAATAAACCCTACGATTTTTTATTAATTATCTTTTAAATAAAAATAATATTTTTACAATAAGAAAATTACTATTTTTTAATATAAAGTTGTTGGTTAACAAAAGTAATAAAAAAGTAATTTTTCTTAATATAAAAATATTGTAGTTTAGAAAACTTAGTTTTTTATTGCAAAGTATTTGAAAAAAGAAGTAAAATTATTAATCATTTAGGCGACAATTTTAAAGAAATAAAAGAAAAGCAACATATTCATATGTGGCTCGAAAAAATAATCAATAATTCAAATGGGATAAAATAAACAAAATGATAAAAAAAAGTGAAATTTTCTTTTAAAATTTCTTATCGAATATTGATTGCATTTTTCTACCAGTAACGAGTTAATTCTTCCTTCTAATCGTACGTACGACTTTTAGACGTGTTTTTCTTTTGATCTAAATTTTTTGATAAATACATTCGTACATTCAAGTACTTGAATTAGTCAATTAGAAAACAATAAACAACTTCTTTTAGATACAAAATTTGATTTTTTAAATCGTTTCATTATTTTGTGTATTTTGTTTAATGTACATTTTTCAGTTTTTTGATTAGGAAATTCTTATTCAATTGAATTATTTACTCAATCGTAACTGAATTTATGCATAATTCTTTGTCTATTTTTGTTGTTTTGCGAAATTAATATTCGTAATTAGTCTACAAAACAATATAAATAATTGAAGTGACAGTAAATTCTAAGAAAATTTTATGTGCTGGCTGCGGGCATTTATTAGGTGGGCTCGTTCAAAGTGGGTTAATTCAGCTGTGCTGGATATTATATACATATAACTCATAAGTATCTGGCAAAAAACTTTATTTTCTAACTAGAGAGCAAATAAATAAGTCGGAAATACGCATTGTAAAGAAAGTCCCCAATAAAATATTAGGGACAGGAAAGTAGTTATATTTACTCGACACTAAAGATATGAACTATTTTGTTCATTTCCAGTAAATCTTTATTGCATGCTACAAAATAATGAGTTTACTTTTACTTACCTTTTAAAAAATAATACCTACATATATACAAAATTCTAAAAATGTTTGTTAGTCTCAATATATTAATTTTGAACAGTGATTAACCCTACTTAAACAACTTTACGGAAGTTGACCATAAATAAATTTTTTTAACTTAAAAAATTTTTCTTTACATTTGGAAGTGATTGAAAAACAATTAATAAGTAGTACGAGTAGAATGAAATTCATGAGGTATACGCGAATGACATAAATCATATTGCAAGCTTTAATTATGGATATTAACGAAATATCCTTTTATCGACGAGCACGTACAAACAAACAAAAACGCGCTTTATGATTTTATGAATAGACTTATGAAATTCAGATTTTACTTTATGACATTTAAACAATGAAATAATTTTGTGTTAAATGTGATACAATGGCAATTCGAATAGTAAATTATTAATATTAAAAAAAAAGAAATAAAACGAGCTACGAGTATAATAATAAACCCTGAGTAATTAAATTTTTAAAGACAGACCAAATGTCGGTCGGCCTTGCAGTTAAAATTTATGACAAACATATTTTTTTCAATGTGTTTAATCTCTTTATCTTTGTTTTGTAAAAAAAATGCACAAACAATTCAATTTTGTCCCCAAAAACGACAAGCAGCTGAATTTTCTTTATTAAAATACAAGTATGAGATAAAAAAAAGTTGGAAAATATCCCTTAAATCTATACATTTGTACACGAGTATATCTGTTTCTGCTTGACTGAAACTAAAGCATTTTCCATTAATTTCAAATTATCAAATTTTTTTTTATTCAAAACTATTTTCACTTTTTAATCCTCGAACAGAAACAAAAAAAAACACAACTTCAAAACAACACAACACAATCTTTCAACTTAAGATTAAACAAAGAAACTAAGTACCTGTACACTGATCTTAAGTACTTTATTATTTGAAATGTTGAACATGGTTGAACTAAATATGAAATAAATTTCTATTTTACCTGTGTTTGTTTAATAAATGCATGTTTGTTAAGACGGGAGAAATTTTCCAATCAATAAACAAGTGAAAACGATTTTATTGTGTTAAAGAAAAAGTCATGGCTTAAGGAAAACATAAAACAAACGCTAAATTATGGCGAATTGAATTTTTAAGACATTGCCAAATTTAGCAATGCCACGTTACTAAATTGCATTCGTAGACAAAAATTGATAAAATCGACTTTAGTGATGGAGAGAGATTTAACTTTAGAGAATTATAGAATATGGCTGCAGAGATGATCTGCTTTCACATCATGTCCACGCCAGAGTGGTGTAGGATATTATATTTTTAAACAAAAGTAAACACAAAACAACATGTCATGGTATAAGTAATAGAGTATTTATTCGATTAACCGTTGATCGGTTAGAAGAAGGATTGAGAAATTAGATTTTCGATTTCGATTTCACCAACATTTGCGATAAGTGAAAGAATTTTTTCCAAGTCAAGTTTTATCAAAACTAAAGAAAAGCATCACTTAAATCCTAAACATTTAAACCAAATTATTTTTCTAAAAGATCATTTTATAAGATTTCCTTAAACTATTGAAATAACTAATAAAATGATTTCACAGTTTTTGTTTTTTTTTTCGTTTTAGTTCAAGAATTATGTTTGTTGTGTTATTTGTTTATTTTTTACTAATGAACTCCAAATAATAAGTAATTTAAGCACTTTTATTTATTGAAATTACTTGATTTACAGAAAAAATATTAATCGTTTAACCGATTAATAACAAAACTAACCGATTATTAACCGTTTAAGCTAAAACTTCGGTTAATTAATCGAGCGATTAACCGATTAAAGCATAAGGTGGATTAAATGAATACCCTAATAAGAACATAGTTTCATACTTAGGACAATTTTATACCTTAAAATCATGACATCTTAATCGATTGTTAATGACCGAATATGTAGGTGAAATGTACTAGTACCATGTGTACTAGAACGAAATGTGCGGGTACCTATTGTTGTCCAAAATGCAAAAATAAAGATACGGTTCGAAAACAATCTTGTTCATATAAATTTTTTATAATAATTTGCACACTGTTTAAATTTACTTTTCAATTTCAAAAAGTTTTCACATTCCAATTTCTTTGAATTTAATATTCATCTTTTAAATAAAATTGGTCTTAAGAACAATTTGATGTGATCCAACTTATGACTTCTGTCTACTATGAACATTAGGAGTTTGTATAACAGTTAATTTTTTGTATATTAAAAATTTTATATTATATTTATTTTTTTAAATTAAATTAATTTTTTTGTTAATAAAGAATGCCTTTAAAACATTTGCATATTCGAGTACCAGATTGTGTAATAGTTTTTCAATATTTAGTAAATTTATTATTCGAGATATGCCACGATATCTTATTTCAAAAATTTTTTTATTTGTTGTGGGTTTAGATAGTCTATATACAATTAGAATAATAACAATATTAATAATATGAATAAGCATTTTGTGCAAAGCGAATTCATTTTACGGATGGTGTTGAAAGTACAGCTGACTTAATCGCCGTGTCTGCTTAAGGTAAGAGGAATTTTTCTATTTGTGTTTTCTGGTCTTTTAAAATTATTATTTTTTGGCTACAGAGAATAATATCACTTAACACGTGCTTCTGTGAACACGACCTCAATATAACACGGTTCATATTTTGAGACACGTTCTTCGTTAACAGGTGAAAAAATCTCGGTCTTACACGGTTTCTATAAACAGTTTTTCATTCATGTATGTACTTTTTTTGTCATTGACTCATCTTTTGAACGGCGAACAACTTGAAAATGTTTTTTATCACACAAAAGAACTTTAAACAAATCTTTAGAATGACAAAAACAGAAACAACTGATTTTTTCTTAAGAAAAAAATAGCAAATTGTAGTGTAGTGTAGTGTAAGTGTTATGATGGAAATATTTATGGTTTTATGGACATATGGCTGAAATTGTTTTATTTATTTATTATTTTTTAAATCGTGGAAAGGAGCTTTTGTTTTTGCACTTGTTTCATGTATCGCTTAACATGGTTTTGGTTAACACGGCATTCTCGTGGAACGTAACCCCCATGCTAATCGGGGTCTACCTGTATTGCATTAAGGCAACAAATATTTTAGTTTAAGGCATATGAATGTGATGAAAGTTGGTAATATAAATTTTATTTATCTGTTTTTGACAGTTTGTGCTAACAATGCTGTTTGTTGTTGTATTAACACCACCTGTAAATTGAAATCGCCTAGATTTTGTTGAATAACAATTTATTATTAATAGCCAAGGTGAATTCATAACAAGGCGAATTCAAAACAAGGCGAATTCATGCTCCTTGCATCTCCTTGCATTTTGATCTGTTTTACTTTTCAAAATTTGTTTATGTTTGACTTATGTATAGTGTTTGCAGTTATTTTTCAAAGCGAATTGAGGCGAGTCTACCTATTATGAATTTGCCTTGATTAATAGACAAACACGTTTTTTAGATCCCTTTAACGGTCGTAATAATGAACCGGCTTTTGAAAGATTTATACGTTTTTAAACGGAGTTTTTACATAGATGTGCACAATCTTAATTTTATTTAAATCGCTTCGATATTTAGGGAGCTATAAGCGTTTAAAGTTGCTACATACACATGCACACATTTATTACACATGCATGTATCAGCTTCAACTTGAAAAATAAACAAAGTGTGCATGTGTGTTTATTAAATTTGCTTTTGCATAGAAATGAGACAGAGTTTTAAGTTGTATTTGTATTTTATTTTTTTATCTAAATTTTTAATATTAATTTTTAGAATGCGGTCGATTGAGTCAACAGCTGGATACACTAGTTTATTATTATTAGTGATTCTTTCTGTACCGCATCGTCTTTCGTTTGTTCAATGTGTACAATTTTGTATAAAACTTTATGTAGTTATATGATAAATTGCATATTTTGTAGTAGATTGACTTGTATTTAAGGCATTTCTTAAAATATAACAGTCTTGCGAATATTTTGTTAAAAACCCTGAAATCTTGTCTAATAGTTTATATGAAATCTAACAAATTATATATTGTCCAAAAATGCATATACTGGTAGATACATATGTAGATGTACACATTTCTTCTGATATAAAATTTTGTTTTGGCCAAAACAATTTTCCTAAATTTAATATAAATAACAGTGTGCTTTCCAATTTCAAAGGATGGATTTTTTTGTTGTAATTTTATTCCATAACCTTTTCAATCAATAAATGCATATGAATCCATATGGCTTAAGCAAAATTTTTCTGTTGGCCTCATTATTTTTTCCAAAATAATGAAACAAACCTCAAAATATTTTACAATCCAATACGACTAATGCTATTACGAGTATGCACGAGTATGTATCATTTCGTATCAATAATGAAACAAGAGCAAAACTACAAAACATACATTTTATCTGTGCAACTACTGCCGATGCTGCTGCTGCCTCTGTTTAATGTATTAGTTAAACTTGATCCAAAAACTGTTTTTTTTTTCTCTTTTTTTCTAATTTTTGGTCGAACGATTACTACATTTATTCTTATTTATTTATGAATCTATTTGTTTCTTTTCGTTTTTCATTTATTTTTTTTTTGTATAAAATATGAATGAATTTTGGCAAAAGACCAATAAAATCATTTGGCGTTATGCATCAAAATCAAGATTATTTGCTTTTTAGCTCTGTTTATTTACACAAAAAAAAAGGTATTTGCATGAATTGTTATATTTAATTTATTTATTTAATTTCAAAAGCAACCTGAAAAATAATGCAAACATTTGTTATACATATTTTATATCTTTGGTAGAAAAAATATGAGAACTAATCTTGAAAATTTATCAAAAATCTTAATGTTATTGGAGAGGGAGGTGCGCGTCAAAGTGTTAGTGTTATGTTTTTATTTTATCTTTCAGTTTTGTATAAGAATTTGTGCTAGTGTTTGTACGACAGTTGGTTAGGAAAACTCTAAGTTCTTCAATTTTTATTAATGAAATATAATTTTTATTTAGAAATTTTGAGAACTAATTCGTATAACAGTTTTTTTAATGTTTCTTACAAACTAATTTTATGATTTCAAAACATTTTGAATTCAATGTTTTACTTTATTTTAAGAATATTTCATTCTTTTATAAATTTTTCGCTGTTATTGAATGGATTCTAACGATTTGAAAATATAAAATACAACGGCGTCTTATAATTTGCAGTAAATTTAAAAATGGATTTTTCGCTATGTTTCTAACACAAAAACTGCGCAAACTTTAAAATACCATTTTAATTTGTTTTTCCACAAAAGCTTAGTATTTCCAAAATTAGATCCAAAATTTTTATGTTTTATGATTCATTACAGTTTAAAAAAAGTTTGTTAAAAATTTTTTAATTTTATGTTAAAGAACGATGGCTTACTTAATGTAGAAGCGATATAAAAGACAGTTATTATTGGTTAATAGTTTATATAATAGTTTGTATAACAGTTTATGTAACAGTTTCCAAAACAGTAATGGCAACAAGAATATAAAACATTAAGCAATACTAGCAATTATCATAAACATTTACAAAAGATCTTAATCGTGGAAGATGTTTTAACACTTGCCAAAATGATAAGGTGGTCACTATTTAATGTTTGCTCAAGCAAATATACCAAATGTATTGGATACTAGGTACTGTTATCTAAAATATTTATTGGCGATCTAGGGTGTGCAAATCGATTATAATCCTAATCCCGCCCACGATTAATCGGACCATCGTAATAGTAAATGAAGCATTAATCGTTCGATTCAAAAATATAATACTGTTTTAAGCGACGAATTTAAGTAAAATGGCTCCGTTAATAAGACTTTTCCTTTTTCTTTTTCTAACCTTGTTTAAGCTGCTTACAAATATAAATGCGCCATTTTTCTCCCCGAAAATGTTTGTGACAAACTGCAAATTTAATTCATAAATAAATAGTATGCGTATTAATGACGCGAATATAAAGAAGATCTTGTCTCGACGAACAAAATTTAACATATAGCTCCTTTATTGCAACGTAGTCATATCTCAAGAAATGTAATTTTTGAGTTAAGAATGCAGAATTATTCTCCAAATCATTTTTCATCTTATGTGAAAAATTCATACAAATATTTTTTTTACTTACCTCTTGAGAGGAGAATATTTTTTTATTTTTATGTTGAGGTGTGAGTAAATTAAAAACTTTAAAAGTCAGAAGCGAAGATTTTATTTAATATTTATAATAGAACAAATATGGACGAAGCAATTGGAACAATTAAGCCATCATTCATAGAATACGACAGATATTTTTTATAACACGTAATTTTGTGAAATTTCGTCTAGGCAAACAATCATTAAATGCTTTGTTTTCTTGTAATTCTACATAAATAATGTTAAGTTATGGTTGTTTAATGTTAAACTTAATTGTTAGTAAGGAAAATCATGGTTGATGAAGAAGTGAAATAAAATGGCAGAAACGATGAAATATCGAAAAGTTTTGACGGATTTAATAACAAAATATATGTGTCATGTTCTGAAAACCATATAATTTTCAGGTTTTGCAAAAGAGATAAAATATAATTTTTGTGCTGCCTTTTTTACTCTCTATTAAAAATTATATTTTATGGTGAACATAGTTGCTCAGCCATATGCTCGGCCATCGATGTCAGAGAATGGATGAAACATGGACATGAGTGGTCTAAATTAGCCATATGCGATGTTCGACATGATGTTCATACCAAGTTCGTGGTTAGTGGAGACCTCCAGTTAAGAATATTTAAATGATTTTTTTTTATTGTGACATACTCTACTATATTCAAAGATGACATTCGTAATTTTTGATTTACTGATAATAACCCTCTAAAGTTATATTTATTATTCCATGAATGAATTTAGTTCAAAAACCCATAAAGGTGCGTTTTTAAAACGCTCTTCTGATGGAAGCATTAACTACAATATTCGAAATAAAATACATTTTTTCGACGTATTTGCAATTGGTTGTTCATTTGTTGCTAATTTATAAAAAAAAGTAAATAATATTTTCTTAAGAAATTACCGATTATACCAAAATTTGCGTCTTAGAATTCTACTTTAGTTCTCTGATAAAAGAAAATCTGGTATATTTGCATGCATAAAACGTTTCTTCTGAGGAGCTTCTCTCTTAGTGTGGTTATTGATACGTTATGATTTACTAATTTAATTTTTTATAAATAAAAAACTGCCTGATAATGAATGAAGATTGTTAATGGCGATTAATCGAATTTTTTAATCGTAATCGAGATTATGAAAATCTTCCTATATTGGTTGCAAACCCTACTAGCAACTTTATCACTTTGACGCACACCTTGCTGACAAATAATAAAAAAAAGATAATTGCCTAGAGTATTCGAATTTATTGGTTTTTTGATATTTATTTTTATTATCTGTATCACTGATAAACAATTTGAAAAGTTTTTCTTTTAAGCAATATTTTTTTTTGGGTTCAATCTTGAGGTTATCAATTTTATTTTTATTTTAATGCTTTTCTTTTATTTATGTGCATATGCAATATGTAATACTATTTATATTTTTATACTAGTTTTTAAAGGGTTAATTTAGCATGAATTTACTGAAACATTTTCTATACATACTTGCACTCATATCAAGAATTCTATGTTTCTTTTAATTTCTTTTGCTTTCCTTTAACAGAATGAAAAACGTTTTTCACGCTTCGCTGGAAATTTCCCACATAAACCAAAATGGTAAAAAAGCAAGTTGAATTAAATAAACAACAAAATAATCATGAAAAAGAAAATATTTATATAAGTAGATAGTATTATAAGTGCACATGTCTACAGCACAAAATTAGGGTGGCTCCTGTATTCTTTTCGTTAAAATAACAAATGTATCCCTAATGAAATAATATCGCCAAATTTCTAATTTTCTAACTAATGACACATTTCCGATTGAGAAGCTTAAAGTTCGTGTTAGCTTCTCAATTGTTATGCTAAATTGCATTTCACAACGTATGATTATGACTGTTAACTGACAGAATTTAAAAAAAGTTTCTGTTAAATTTAACAGAATAAAACTTGACGGTCGGCATACTAATTGTAAAAAGTAGTATTGTGTATTGTTTAGCAAAACAAAATATGAATGTGTAAACATTCAGAAACAATGTTGTTTTTCGGGAGCCACTGCAGTCTCATCATCAGAGTTCATGTGTGTGCATCATGGTGAAGTAGTGTTTGCTTTTTTAAGTCTTGTATTCTTTTTCGGGTAATAATTTGTACTAGTGTATCCAGTGTTCGACTCGATCGACCGCATACTAGAAATTAATATTAAACATTTACATAAATATATACGAAAAAATACACACTTGTTCATTTTTCAAGTTGAAGCTGATGAGGTGTGTGCATGTGTAAGTAGCAACTTTAAAAGCTTATAGCTTCCTAAATATCGAACCAATTTAAAAAAAAAACAAGATTATGCACATCTATGTAAAATCCCGTTTAAAAACATAACATATATATCTTTCCAAATTCGGTTCAGTATTACAGCCGTAAAAGGGATCTAAAATTACGCGTTTGCCTATTAATAATATAGAATAGATAAACAAAAATTTGAAATCACATAGAATCACACATGATGGGAATGGAGCGGCTCCCGAAAAAATGTTGTTTCTGTTCTGCCGTGTAAGTTGAAATTAATTGCTGTTCATTTTTCCTTTTTTCCTTTGAAATATTGTCTCATGTCCAATTCCTTCTGACTAAAAAAACGTTACGAACTTTACCCAAACAATAATCACTATGGATTCCAACCTCTAACAAAAATAAATATAATTCTGAAGTTTTTAGTTGTCAAGAAATGAACTGTCTCTTCTTTCTTCTTTATTTTAGACAACATTGTAATACCTTCCACTGAATGCCTTTCTTAGTTAACGATGCCGTTTCGAATTTCAATATTTAATTCATAAAATAAAAAAAGGGTTTAGCTGATAAAAAAAGGCCCTCCCTAGTGCAACACTTTTGTAATAGTATAAATGCGTGGAGTGTAGTTTTGCTATCTATAATTATGAAAATTATGTTAAAAATGCTGGAAATATATCTACATATTTATGAAATTAAAATACACTTGCAGAAAAGAGATGATCGAACGAAAGCTCCACAAAGACAGGCTAAAATTGAAGCAAATATTTTAATATAAAGAGAACATATTAAACTAAACCCCGACAGAATCTTTGTGAAATTTTGTACTAATTCAATTTTAAAAGCGCATCAAATATTTAGGTAAACCAGTTTGATTTTTGGTAGTGTACGCAACTGTTTTTCCACTTTTTCTGTAAATTTTAATGCAAAGTTTTCTCAAGAAGTTATTATAATTTTAATTAAAAACATGATATCGTGTGTTGGCTACTACTCATATCAAAAGCATTCTTCAGTACAAAGAAATTAAAATGCATTTAAAATCACAAAAAAATTATAAAAGTGCCACAAATGAAAGAAATGAATACATACATACATCCTTTTTAAAAAATAGTTGAAGAATTAAATTAAAAATATTGTGTCAGCACAACAACGTTCTACATTGATAATAACAATTAACCCTTTTGTGACCAATTTAATAGCATAATTAAAAATAATTATCAAAATCATTTCAGAAAACGCTCTCAAACACTTAATTACTGTTTCATGAAAAATAATCTTAACATTAAACAAATAAATAAAAAATATAAACTAAATCGTTTACTTAATATAAGAAATAATTTCTTGAAGTCCATCAACAATTACCATTTTTATTTCATTTTCAATATTGTTTGCGATTCATGTTAGAAAACATTTAAACAAATTGTCCATCAGAGGCATCTCGATATGTAAATATTTATGTATGTTCGTATTTCTTTATTAAATAATATACAAGTATTAGAAGACATTTATGACGATTGAAACATATAAAAAACAATGTGTAAATTAATAGTTTTCAAAATCAACTCTCTGAACACTTTTCCAAGGTTATTAAATACAATTCTTCTTTAACAACAAATAGAAAAATAAAAACGATTCTATTCGCAGTTTTTTTAGTTTCAGTTTTCTTACTTGTATTTAGTAGATGGAAACGTTAATTATAGAAATGATTTACAATAGTATATGCGTTGTTGGAAATTGATGTTGGTTGGTTGGTTGTAATTGAAACTAATTGACTCAAAGTGGGTGAAGTAATCACATTGTTGTTTCATAAAGAATACAGAAGACAAATGAACAAGTACAATATATACATACGTGCATAGTACTCATATGTGCATTAGAACATACATACCGAATAGCATTAACTTAAGGCAGTTCATTAATTAGCTAGTTGTAACGATTTGAAGTGCAATTTCGTTGTTGCTTCTGAAACGGATAAAAAAATTTCATTCTTTAAAAGGAATTTTCATTAAAAATTTATGTTATCGATAAAAAATTTACATTTCAATGTTATCGATAACAATATATTTTGATAAAATTTTTTTGATGTTATCGATAGTAACAATATTTAAATATATTTTATCGATAACAAGAAAAATGTATGGAAATATAATTTATAACAAGAAATTTCAATAGAAAATTTTCAATGTTATCGTTGTTGCCGATAACAGGAAATTTCTATAGCAAGCAAGTCATTTTTAAAGAGAATTTTCAATGACAGCTAGAAATTTTTATAAAACATTACCGATTTGTCGATAACAGGAAATTTTCGTTCACATTTGTCGATGTTCTCGATAATAATATAAAGTAATATAAAGCTTTCAATGCTATCGTTAGCATAAAATTTCTACACCAAATTTTAGATCGATTAGTACGTTTTTTTACAACTTCGGTGTCATCGATAATATGGATTTTGCCAAAGTATATTGAGATGTTATTGACGGCAAGTAATTTTCATACGAAAGTTTTTAATGTTATCATTAATAGATATACTTAATACTTATATGTACAGATGTACTTAATATGTGTTCGATGCTAACGATAGCAAAAATTTTAAAATACAATTCTCGATACTCTTGATAAAAAAATCCTATGAAGTTATCTATGTTATCGCAAACATTTTTTAAAATAAGATTTCGAAATTTCTTTATAAAATTTTTAATGTTTTAAAAATGTCATCGATTACATGTAGTGCTGATATGAAAATGGAAGTGTTATCGATAACGTGAAAGTTTTAAAGAAAACATCTATTGTATCGATAACATAAAATTTCTATAGACACATTTTCATGTTATTTTCTATGAGAAAAATTCGATGGTATCGAAAACATAAAATTACTACAAGAAAATTTCGAATTGAAACAAATATTTTAATATAAAGAGAACATTTGAAATTAAACTCCGACAGGATTTTTGTAAAATTTTGTACTAATAAAAATTTTAAACCTGACACATATTTAAATTATATTTTAAAGTGCATCAAATATTAAAATTATCGATGCTATGTTGTACGAATATTATTGTGTTATCGATAGCATGAAAATTTCGATGTTATTGATAACATACAATTCCTATAGAACATTTCGATATTAGAGATAATATGAAATTGTTACAGGAAAGTTTCGATGACCTCGATAGCATAAAATTACTATTGGAAAATATCGAAGTTATCGATAAGGAAATATCTTTTCACGAATTTCAACGATATCGATCGATGACATGAAATTTATGCAGGAAATTTCTATGCTATTGATGAAATATCAATAGGAAATTTTAATGCTATCGATAACATAAATTTTCTGTATGCATTATTTTTTTGACGGACTTTAATATCTTTATCACTAAGAGGCTATAAATGCTGTAAGGCTGAAACGTTGAAATAATTTACTTCGCTCTATTAATTGAACTCATTAAGATATTTCATGTCACCTCCTCCAAATATATATTAATTTACGATAAATACATTATATACAAACTCTTTAAAGTGATTCAAGGAACTTTTTGACTGATTAACAATTGAAGCAATGCTTCATATGACAACTGGCAATAAATGGAATAATAAATACCCTTTCAAAAGGGTACAAACTCGTCTGGTGTGAACAGGAAATATAAAAAAATATCACTTAAAGACAAGACATTAACAATAACAATAAAAAGTAAAAATAACAAAACAAATTATCAAGTAATGACCATTATAAATGAGTTGGCTTTAGTGCAATTTGGAACACACCCATAAATATTTAAACTTTTACCTCATGCACATGCAATGCTCACGCCTCAGAAAATCTTAGATTTTGTTCTGAAACAAAAGCAGTTTGTATATTAAAAATTTGTTTTTGTTTTACAAAAAAAAAGTGTAATCTATAATAAAACATTTTATAGCAAATAGTCGTGCATGTTCTAGTTATATCCTTTTTTTGTGCAAAGCCATACGCAACAAGAACAAGAAGAAAAGGTTGCCCTGCTTACGAATGAGAGATGTTGCTCATGTACTTGTATATGAGTACAAAATTTCTGACCATTTGGCCATTTGCCTAAAGCAACGACGAACTGTATGAACCTAAAAATAAGTTCTCTATTAGAGAGTCATAAGTACGATAACAACTACAACAATCAGAGCAAACGATACTACGAAAAGTATGTCGTCACATGTTTGTAAAAGTGAACTTTTAGCATACTTTTACTCTGCTCAAAGTGTAAAAAACTAACAACAACAGAAGCAAAACAATTACCGCATTAGTTTTGCATATAGTAGGGGTAGTCACTGTATAAATAAAATTTGGTAGAAATAACAAACAAATAAGTATAAAAGGTTTTTAGTTTTTTTTGAATACATCGAATATTATTTGAAATGAGGCAACTTCTAGTTCTTAAGTAAATGTCCTTACTGTTTATTTAAGAACTTAAACTTTATAAACACACACTAACAAACGCGAATTAAATTTAGAAAAGTGTTTATTTCTTAATAGACCTACAAAAACTTTTTTGGTATTTTAACAACAAATTGCTTTAGATTTCTTTTGATTTTTTTCAACAAAATATTTTCGATAACATAACAGCAAAATATGCCAGACAATATTTGATGTTAAAATTTATTACCAAGACGA
The DNA here is from genome assembly GCA_956483585.1 of Gymnocheta viridis. Taxonomy (NCBI): domain Eukaryota; kingdom Metazoa; phylum Arthropoda; class Insecta; order Diptera; family Tachinidae; genus Gymnocheta; species Gymnocheta viridis. Next base: position 57,083,696 of record OY101443.1, on the reverse strand, counting down.
TTTTCGAGTTATAAGCAACAAATTTTAATGTTATCGATAACAAAAATTTCAAAAATTTTTGTTCATATAATTTTTCATAACATTGAAGAATTATTATTTAGTTTAAAGTTATCGTAAAGTAAATTATTTGTGAAATTTAATTTTGCGCAAAATGTACTTTGTTATCTATAAAATCGATTAATTTAAATGACACCTTTGATAAAATAGATCTTTTTTCATATGATTTTCTTGATTTTAACAAAAACTTCTTCAAATTATCAAAGAGACCGATTGTTTCCTTTTAATGTTATCGACAAAATATTAACTGATTATATTAACAATTGTATTTTCAACTTTTTCAAGGTAGTATTTTGCCATCGATCACTTTAATCGAAAATTTTCTAAAGTTTTCGACAACATCGATTATGTTTGTAGAATAGTTTTTGATATTATGAATAATATCGAGTGTTTTCACCAATAATTTCGCGATATTTACAATAAAGTAAAATATTGGTGAATAAATTTTGGCGAATTTATCGATAGCATTATTCATTGAAAATTTCATCATGTTATCATAGGCTTTTCCTACAAATTTTAAAATCTATGAATAACAACGATGACTTGCATAAAAATTTCATCAATAACAATAATTATTTAATAACGTCAAATATTAAAATTTTTTTCCAATATTATCGACAGCATTTTCTTCAGAAAACTGTATCGATGGGAGATCCCATAGTCTAGTAGATAGCCTACTAGGCTATTAGTCGGGGGGTTGCAGGTTCGCTTCCTGCCTAGACCCTGGATATTTCTGCAGGCAGGCCAAAATGGCTTCGCGGTTTGTGTTTGTTCTTAAAAAAATAAGTTTTGTTATTTTCAAATAAATCTTCGAAAGTTTAGATTCATACAATTTGCTTAGTAAATATATTCCATGTTATCGATAACATCGATTATTTTTATAAACAATTTTTCGGTATTCGAACTCGAGCCCCCCAAAATTATTTATTTAAATTTTTTCAGCCAGCAATATATTTTTCAAAGAATTTGTTTGATATCAAAAATTGTTCACAAAACTTAATTTTATTTAGCATGAATTCCACTTTTTTTTTAAATATTGACTTATAGTTTTGTCTTAATAACTTCATTAAAAAGTTGTTATTGTTTGTTTTTATGAGATTGATTAATAAATAAAAGAGTTTTCCTGTTTGCTTTAAATTTAAATAAATTATTAAATTGTAAAAATTCTCTAATGCAAAAGTGTTGCACAACAATATGTACAATGATGATTTAATGCCATTTTGTTTGCAACTCGTACATTTACCAGTGTTTTTCTCCATGTCTGGGGCTTAATTGAATTTTTTTTAATTTTTTTAGATGACAAAATACTTGTCACGTTCTAAAAACATAACACTGAAGAAAATTGGCGTAAATTAATATAAAAAAAAAATTAAAAATCATGATGTCAGCTTAATACAAATAAAGTGTAATAAAAATTAAACAGGAATGTGAAACTGCAGAATCTTCAACTGCTGTCTAAAATTATTGTTATAACTTTTTTTATTTTAAATTAAACAAAACCTACTCAGCTTTTGTAGCCTTTTAACAAAATTTATATAACATGCTCGTAACGTAAAATTACTTATTAAGTAAGATGAGCTAAACTTATGGCATAAATTACAAACGAGTTGATTTAATTTATTTAGACAATTGCAGTTGATTTTTATGGTAACGGCTTAAGTTCAGTTTAAAGGTGGGGTCATTAGTAATTAGGCTTTGGGATTTTTCTGACTTTAATACTTTGCGGGAATCGCTTGAAATATGAATTTTCTAAATTAATTTAATGCACCCACTGAGAACCTGGAAAAAAATTATTTTTTTATAAAAAGTCAAGTGGTTTTTAAATACAATTTTAACATGATAAGAATTAAAAAGTAAAAATTTCAGGTATATTTTAAACTGAGTTCAGGCAAACGGTGATTAAAGGTGAATTCACCACTTTGTTTCTTCGGACAAAATATTTGCCTTGGTAAAATTTTTGTTGAGAGTTTTCCGGAATATCAGGGCTACCATATGAAATATGTAAATAAAAACGAAAAATCTGTAACATATTGTCTAAAAAAATATAAAATACAAGTGCTTTTTTTAATAGCTAATAATGTAAATAAAGCGAAATAAAATCGCTTTTGAAACACTAGAATGTAGAAACACATTTCAACTTTATCCCGACAAAAATTTAAATTAAACCAATTTAAGTTGAAAGTTGTCCGAACAAAATAATGTTTCTCTCCCAAGAACAGAGAAGTCAAACTACATTTGAAAAAAAGTTGTCCAGAGAAAAATTTTGTTCCGAAAATATGGGTGGAATCCAGCTCAAGTTATGAGTATAAAAAACTAAAATATCGTTTAGATCTTATTTGAGCACTTTTTCCATAAATGTTCAGTTAAAAATTTAATTTTAAGATCTTATCTATTTCTATTTCTTATTTTTGTAGCTAAATTTTTAGTGATAGAAAAAAATAGTTTACCTTCCATTGAGGTAAGCCTCATCCTTAATCATGGTTTGTAAATTTGTACAAATTTCATAGATTTTTCTTTTTAATTTTTATTTTAAACTCGAACTCGTTGGATTTTAATAAATTCGAGTCCTTACGACTCAACGGGGTCTTTAATACGACTTAAAGATTCCACTAAACTTTCAAAAGTTGTTTTAATTGTGTGCTTTAGTTTAAGAACAAATTGAAGATCTTTAATTTATCATGCTCGGTCTCTATTCAATTCTTTTTAAATATATACATACATATATATATTTTTACTTTTCATAAATATATTTAAAATTTTTCTTTTGAAATCAATTGCATTTTTTTGTAATGCCTTAAATAAATATTCAAAATCCGATCGATTTTAAATGATTTCATTTGAATCAAAATCACTTTCTGTAATGTCTGCTGAAATTTTAATTAGATTTACGATACAATTCAAAACATAAATGTAAAGTAAAGTCTATAAATTTCTGCAATAATGAATATTTTTAATCAACTTTCCCATTTTGACAGAAAGTAGCCAAAGTCTTATCGGAAATATAAGTGCGTGTTTTCCTGGCAATTAACGCTTCTCAAACCATATTAGCAATATACTGTATTAAAACCAATTAATATCCTGCCATTTCCAATTACATCATCCTGATAGAATTAGCAATCTCAGTTTCGAATACGTGATTTTTCACGTATTTATGGTTTCATTTCGTGATTCAAGCGATGCCTACTTTTAATAGTTGGATTACTTTGAAACCTCAACATGCAGCCCGCCTTAAGCCAAATTTGCAGCAAAGCGTAGGGGACAACTTCGAGAAGCAATCGACATCAACGCTGGAGGTGTAGTTGTAGCAACAAGAATTCCATAGAATTTATTACAGTCCGGCCGAACATTGGATTCCCTGTCGGAGTTCGGAAAAAACCTACCTTCGATTGAAGTCCAGCGTTCGGAAAAAGTTTCGCCGAATACTGAGCTTTGGATACATTTTTTATACACGTTTTTATATCATCAAAGACACGTAAAAATAAAACATTGTAAAATATTATATTCCAAAAAGTAAAAAATAGTCAAAATTAAAGATTTTTTATGTGTGTTAAATTTGTTTTTATGAAATAAAAAATATCGACAAAATTAAACTAATTTTCAATGAAAAAAAATTTCGGCTTTGAGTTCGGTTCTCGGTTTTGGTCTGAAAAATATACCGAAGTTTGGGTTCGGTCTAAAAAAATGTGTTCGGTTGAACACTACCATTTAGATACAGGCTGTAGTTTCTATGCCACTACCCAGTTCGTCAGCCTTCTCAGTGTTCAATCACTTCCGTTGACTCTTTCTCTATGTTTGCCAAGGCTTTAGTGAAATGTGAAAAGCCTAAGAGTTTCCATGACAACAAAATCATGGTTAAAACCTTTATTAAATATTTAAAATGTGAAAAAACTTAACAATACACAAGTGCTAACTAAAACATGGCCATGAGCGAAAGAGTTCAGTTGAAAATAATTATTTTCTATGACTAACGTTTCTTATGATTTCAGCACACGCAATTTAGTTTTTGGTTTTTCCAAGTTAAAAATTAATTGAAGTACACAGCAATTGTGATTTTTAAATTTAATTCTTACTGTTTAAGTTTATTACAACATGAATGGAATATGTAAGTATATACATACATATTTATTTTTTAACAAATGGACATTAGAATTGCTCCAATGGCGTGCTAAAAAGAGTTATTAATTTTTTTCCAACAAACATTATTCACAATTACACAATAAACATTTCATATGGATTCACATCCTGTCAGATCTAATGTCATGAATTTGAAAAAAAAATTGTTTCCTACAAGTAAATTGCATGTCATGCAAAAACAAAAACAAGCCAAAAACGAAAAAGGAACTTTTATAACGGTAATTCCCAAGAAATTCACTTCTCTTGTGGTTCTTGTTCCCTCAATTCATTAAATAAAACAATAAATAAACGTTGGGTTTACACGATTAGCAATTGCAACGTTATTAAAGAAGGGAATGTGAAAGAATGTGCTTGTGAGTGTGTGTCTCTATGGACAATTAACAATCAAGTTCAAGGCCTCAACAAATTTTTAAAAACTTTGTTATCATTCTACTTTTCGGCCAATAAATGCACAGTGGAGATATACGAAAATATAACATCCGGCATCGAACTATTTCTGTAAAATATTTATGCAGATGAAATCGTTCGTTACTCATTAACATGTCATGAATTATGAACAAAACTTATGAGTTAAAAATATTAAAAAAAAATAAATCATTCCAAAACAGAAGCATCAAGATCCACATATAAAACCAGGGTGTTGGGGGCAAATATTAAGTGTTGATGGAATAGATAGAGACTTTGGGTGGAAAGAAACGGTTAACATGTGGTTTTTCACAAACCATACAATACGTTAACAAAATTTGTGTAGAAATGTAGTGAGTGTTGGCAGAAATAAAATGCCAAAAATAATTTTGTTTTATGAAAATTATCTAATAGCTAGAATAAATTCGGCAACAAATTTTAATGACGTTTTGTTGACGTAAACTGTTGAAATATGCTTCGTATGTTTGTTTTGACAAATTTGTCATATACTTATCTATAAAATATATGTATGTATATTCCAAGTACATACATACATATATATACTAACTATAAGAGGGAAATATCGTAGTATGCGAACTAAATGATTGATGTTTGTATGCCAAGAACCGAACCTGGGTGTTTCTGCAGAAAATTCAGCTTCGCAGTACTTGGTTGATATAAAAACATATATAATAATAATAATAAACACGATCGTAATAGACTGAGAGGCAGCGAACTATCTACCCCTAGAGCTTTTAAATTTTCTGTCAGTGTGTTTTTAAGCAATGTGTGTTTAAACAACCCCTTTTATATTTTGCATTTAAATCATTTTTAAACAAATACCTTTTTGGAACAATTACATTTTATATTTTGAATTTGAATGTAAACACGGCTTTATTCTACTTTATTATACTCGTACGGTGTTAACTTTATTATACATAATGAATTTGTACTAAAAATTACTTGTAAGTACAGTACAACCTCCATAATACGGACATACATAGTTTCAGCTACTGTCCGGATTAATGGATCGTCCGGACTACAGTTAAAATAAAACTTTAAACGCAATACATAAATGTACATATGTGATGTGGACAACATCTGAGCATCGAATGAGACCGATCCCATGCCCCAAAAGTGTTCCCTCCCAGAGATATGCGCGTTTTATGATGTGATGGTACACTAAAGATACACGTATTTAAATCTTTAAAATGGCTCTCCTGAACAAAACCGGTTTTTACCCTTAGGTCCCTTTCTATTTTGCGCGTCACATATACATACATATATAATTTATTTTTATTACCGAAAAGAAAAATAAGAATTCATTTGTGTATAATTTATTTATTTAGTTTTTTAATTTGTATTTAGGTTAATTATGTTCTCAGTATATTAAAACAGAAAACAGAGAACTTGCATTAAAATCAAAAGAAAACAGGTTTTCATACATTAATTATTCGTACGTGTTATTTTGTATATTTCTGTTTTTTTGAAGCTGGAAGAAAATATTATATATTTTTACGAAAATGAATTTGATAAGATCGCTAAAGAAATAAAGTTGTGACAAATATGTCGTTGTTTAGAAATCGGACATTGCTTAGTTTTATAACAAGCAAACATTTTTTAAAGTAAATAAATAACTTTGAAAGTAAACAATTTCTTTACTGCTGGACGATTAATTAATAATAAGATATATTTACAGCAAAAGGACTTCCTATTTGATCTCCGGCATCTCCAATTACAGCTGATATTGTCATGGACGAATTATTAGATAGATGTATAGAAAGTTTATCGGTTAAACCGAAAAATATAAATAAATATGTTGATGATATATTTTGTATTATTTCGGATTGTGAGATGGAAAATATGTTAAAATCTTTTAACTCATTCCATTCTGACATAAAATTCACTGTTGAATGAGAAAAGGATAATAGACTTCCTTATTTAGATGCATTGATAATTAGGAATGGTAATAGTTTATTAATTGATTGGTATCAGAAGGCGACAGCACCAGGGAGGATTATTAATTATTATTCGAAACATCCAAAGAGAATAATTATTAATACGGCGAAGGATATCGTATACAGAGTGCTGATTATTCCACAGAAGGAATGGAGGAATTATAATCCGTGATAATTATCGGAGATATTTGGCTCAATATCGATTTTCCTATTGCACTAGTGTATGGCTTGATAGAGCAGTAAGGAGACAGAATAGAATTAATTTGGAGAGTGACAGTATTGAACCTACAACTTACAAATCTCTGACATATATTCCTTTCATTTCGGAAAGATTAGAAAAGTCGGATATTTTTGACACTATTATTTAGTAAAATAAAAGATAGAACACATAGATTAGATAAGTGTAATATACAAAATACCATGTAATGACATTCAAATCACTATCAAGACTTTGATAATGAATCCATTTTGAACTCAAATAGGTATAAACGTCGTTATATGTTTTAGATGTTACAGATAATTGATGCACCATAAGTTTTAAGAATAAATTTGCGAGCTGATACTGAGAGTCTAGTTCATAATTATAGGCATTCAATATACAAGGCTAAAGAAGTAAATATAAAATAATATAAAATAATACAATATTTATGTTTTAAAATTTTCAGAATTAAATTTTTTTTTTTTCAATTGACAATTGATTTCAATACAAAAAAATTAAAAAGGAAATTATTCGTTTATACCAGTTTTTAATTAATTGTTATTTTAATTGTTAAACGATTTTTCATCCTGAGCAGGCTTAACAAAGGAGTAGCGAAATATTGATAAAAGATCTGGATGTTTTTGATATAAAAGCTCGTTAATTAATTGTAAAATTACATAAATTTACTGCACGACTGTTTTTAATTAATAATATTAATACTTTTTTTTGGAGTATGTGATAATTTTTAAGAAACCAAATGAAAGGAGGGTAATGAAGGGGTGTAACGGAAACACCAACAACATGGTGTTTCATTCTGCTGTTTACGTTACATTTGACCTTTAAAGAATTAGCAACCATAAAAATGGCAACATGTTTGGATTTAACATTAAAAATTTTGCCTAAAGCCAATGTCTTATCACCATATAATTATATATAAACACCGTTATTATGCTTTTCTTTTTGTCTCAACAGTGGGAAATCCTGCCGTTGACGTTCTTCATTGATTTCCTATGTATACATAAACATGTTCAAAAGTTTAATTTGAGATAAATGAAAAATTTATCAAAGTTCTATACAAAATTAAAACAGATTTTTAAATTTATTATTAAAAAATAAAGAAAATAACAAAACAGCACAAATATTTTTCGAACCCTGCATGATATTTAATACTAAATGATTATTCATGCTGGCACGCGTTAATCTTTAAAGTAAATAAAGAAAATTAATTCTTAAAAAAAACAAAACAAAAAAAAACGAAAACAATAAAGATGTGAACCAGAATAGATCAACAAATTGAACGTGCTGGCAGGCCATAGAGAAGAAGCATACCCTAATTAATTTTTTTTTTTCAATTTTTGAATAGATAAATTTATATGTTTTTTGTGCATCTGAATAAATACTAAGTAGTATGTTTTCAAACAAAAGTGGCTCAACAACACTTGTAAATGTAATAAAACACAAAAAAAAACTATTAAATATTTGTATTTCTGTAAATGTATTTAATATTAGTAAAAAAACAGACAACTTTTAAAAAAGTCATAAATTAGTTTTATTTTATTTTTATGATTTAAATTACAAAACGTTTTCAAATATTTTGCAATATGTTTTTCAAAAATTAAATGCTACAAATTCTAGTTTCCCCAAAAGTCACACAAAAAATATTTCTGATACTGATGTTATAATTTCTTAATTTCATTAACTATAATTTATTGACAATTTGACCTTTTTGTGTTGTTTGTTTGGTCTTAAAGTTTTATATAAAATTTCGTTTTATTAATTTTTTTCAATTGATTTTAAACAGCATTCAGCGTAATTACGTTGAGTTTTAATCAGTTTGATTGGCGCCCCAGCGGTATTTTCTCTTGCAATAAATAATTGTTTTTAATAAATAAAAGTTTTTATGGAATTTAAAGGCGTGAAAGGGAGAAAAATTACTTTAATAAAGTTTTTAAAAAGTTTAAATTGCAAAACTAACGTGCATGGTGAAATAAACAGGTGGTGTTTATATTAGAGATGGGCACCACTCACGTGATTAGCGTGATTCATCGTAATTAATTTTTTGTTTCAATTACGTGAGCGTGGATGAACGCGAGTACAAAGAAATTGAGCGTGCGTAAGTAGATTTTTAACGTGATTGCTTCGTGATTTTTTTGCTATAATGTTATTTTTTCGTATACTTTTTTAATTAATATTTGTACGTAATTACTTAAATTGTATTAGGTTTATGTTGAAAGGAATTGTTTGGCGCAAGTTCAAATCTTACTTTACTCATTTCTTTATTAGTTTTAGAAATTTTTTTGATAAACTAAAATTATTTTTGTTAAGAAAGTATTATTGTAAATGTCTATTCATCAGACTTGCAGTAATCACTGGTCAGTGATAATAATAATATTTTTTTAATTATTAAAAAATTTTTTTTTCGTGAATATTTCGTGAGTGTGAGTTTTTTTGATTGTGCGTAACTTTTTTTCCTACTCACGTGAGCATGCATTAACGGGAGGTAAAATATATGATCGCGCATGAGCAAAACTTTTTATCGTGAGATTAAGTAAAGTATAATTTTCACAAAAGGTACTTTTTCAATAAACCGTACTTTTCTAGCAAAGAGTACTTTTTTAACGAAGATTACTTTTTAACAAAGAGTGCTTTTTTAATGAAGAGTATTTTTTTAACAAAGAGTACTTTTTAGCAAAGAGTACCTTTTAACAAATAGTACTTTTATGACAAACAGCACTTTTATGACAAAAATTACTATGTAACAAAGATTACTTTTTAACAAAAAGTACTTTTTAACAAAAAAAGTAATTAAAATTTTTTTTACAAACGTCAAGTTTTAACGAAAGGTACCTTTTAAAGAAAAAGTTTGATAAAACGTACTTCTTTAGCAAAAGACAATTAAAAACTGACTTTTTTAACAAAGAGGGTGCTTTCTTAGCAAACGGTACTCTTTAATAAAATGTGCGTTTTAACGAATGGTATTTTTACTACACTACTTATTAAAGTAAAACTACTTTTTTTTTAAGAAAGAGACAAATGTTTATCTTAAGGTACATTTTTAGCAAAAGGGACTTTACCAAAAAAGCTTTTTTTTACCAACAAGTACTTTTTACCGCAAAGTACTCTTTCAAATAATACTTTTTTAGCCAAAAGTTCTTTTGAGAAAAGTTTTGAGAAATAACGAATTGAGAATGTCATTGAATATACAAAACACAGTCAAAAACGTATATGTTTGCTCTGAGTATTGAACTCGAGCTTTTGAAGTTATTGTTGTGTTTGATTTCAAGTGTTTTACTCACTGCACTATTTCACAACTATTTTATTACGCGCTGGGGATTGATTCTGACGCTCTATTAGATCGCCACTCATAGAATAATTTGCTGGTTTATTTACTAGTAAGTAATTGTAATACTATAAAATTAATGCAGACAGTATGCATTTTTTTGTGAAAGTCATTACAAAGGTTTTGCTGGGCATGCGTAAGATTTGAAAAGAACATAATTTCAACATTCTATTCTACTGATACTAAATGTAACCTGCAATTAGGTTACTCTAATTGCTAACTCCTGTGACATATTACACCGTCTTTACAAGTCTCTAAAAATTAAAAAGAACATAAAGTTTTTTAGTAGGGTACTAATTGGATTATTTCTTTTGCTCGCATTTTACTCCAGAAAAACCTGCAAGATTAGACACGAAAGAAAGCCAAAGTTCAAATGACCTTTTCCTCGCCAGTGAACGAAGTCAATAAACTGCCTTATATCACAGCTAAATAAATAGCATGTATGAGCTATACAAATAAACGAAAACAATGAATTAGGATAGCTCAAGAAAAAGGGAAATGTTTAACAATATATCGGAATTCCATCGAAAACGAAAAACCGGGAGAAAAATCTAATTTCACTCAAAAATCGCAATGTTATGCAGAACTTGGCAAAACATAACAGATTCAAACCGAAAATTAACAAAAAAAAAATTACCCAAAAAATTAAAAATCCAAAAGTGAAAAAAATTATCAAAAATCCAAACGTCGTTAAAAAATCGAAAGTGAACTTAAATGCCCAAAAATCTAAAATTCACTGAGCAGTAAAACATTTACCAAAAATATAGCAATACGAAGCAGTCGCTGGCTTGGATGGTCGCTACAGCATTTCATAATTTTTCACTTTTCAGCTGAATGCCAGTGGTTTAGAATATCAACTTTGTTAATGAAATATTTAATGGAAATGTCAAAGACCAAAGAATGCAGCTGTCGAGTATTCTTTACCATTTAATAGTTCGTTTAAAGAGCTGAGAATATAACTACTGGGGATCCAACTTAGACGTATGAAAACAAACACATGAAAGTTGATCAGATGGCGGTAGCGACTACCGAAACCAGTTACAGACTGTTACGTTCTGCTATAGTGTTAGTTAGCTTCTCCTGTATTCCTTTCCAAATAAAGTAATTAAAAATATTACATTAAATTTATAAGCCTCAAACGCGAGCGTGATTTAACAAATTTAAACGAAAATAAATAATAACCGTTTCTTATTTCCATCGAATGTTCGGTTAAATGGTATAAAAATTATCACATTAAATAGAAACATTTTCGGTTTCTAATATAATTGCAGCACGAAATTGCACCTGACTTAAATCACTCATATTGAAATTATAAAAAAGTAAGATCTACACATATATCGAAAATTTAAAAAAAAAAAACAGAAGTTTTAGTAAAAAAATCATTTCCCATTAAAAAAAAACGTTGAGATATTGAAACTTTATTTAAAAAAATCAGAATTTAACTAAAATAAAAACTCACCAACAAAATTAGAAATTCAGAAAAATATAAAAAGTCTAATTTTCATCAAAAAAACTTAAATGCCAGCACAAACTCAAATATTGAAAGAAATCCCTTCATTCAGGCAATGAATTTGTACATTGTATCAATGAAATCTGTCATGAAAAGTAACATAACGAATCCCTTAATTGTACCAATAAAGAATGCTTTACTGCATTGATGAACTCCATTTGTGTTTATTTTATTAACTTCTTGACTGAAATGTTATTGATACATTGATTTAATGAATATTTTAAATACATATCATAAATGAAATAGATTTATAAACTCAGGGAAACTTTTTCTTTTAAATAACGATTTTCTTTTCATTCAATTTATCAAATTGTTTAATTTGTTCAATGATATTGTTCCATTGAATTCAACGAAGCAGTAGTATTATATTAAATTAACGATTTTTTTCATTTTTCATTTATAAATTTATCTTTATTTACATCTTATACTAGTATATAAATTTATAATTTTCGGGATTTTATCTATAGATACTACAACGAATAATTCTGATAACAAAAGAACTTGATATTAATTTTTTAGTTATAACATTGTTTAAAGGAAAATAGGAAAAAACCTTTATATGGGAAGAGAGAGGTTTCAATAGTTAGAAAATATACTGGTATACAATGAAATTATCGCAAAATAATACATGTATACTCGCCATTTTCTATTTAATAATTTCTGTTTCGGAGCTTTAATTAAGCCATTTGTATGCATTCTCTTATCAGTTGATAAGGAGAATTTTGAATGGATTCCAGGTATTTATTGTTAAGTTTTCTTATGAAGTCTATAATTAGTTCATATCCTGTTTCGTTATGGAGAAGTTGAGTTGAGTATCTCCAGTTTTTGTTATATATGATTTTAAGACATTTATTTTCAATGATTTGGAGTTTCTTAAAATGTGTTTTTGGAGCATTGTACCAAATGGGACTTGCATAAGTTAAAGTTGGTCTAATCCCAGTCTAGAGTATTAAGTTTTTGTTCTTAAGGTTAAATTAATGAACGTTTTACATTGATCACATGAAATTTGGATGATTTGTCTTTACTATCATTATTTTGCTTATGTAAAGTGGCCAGCTTACAACATATTCGATTAATTCTAGAAAAACATTTTTTACAAATTTTATAAATTAATACATGAATGAATAATATGCAACAGAACTGGTAACTCGTGCTGGTCTTTACATTTATTTCCAGATTCATATCTGTCTTTTATATGAAGAATATTACATTGTATTAATGAAATGTTTTCATTGTATTTATGATCTCATGCATGTGTGCAGCTTTGCATGTATTTCGAAAAGATTACAAAATAGGAAAACAGTTTTAAGCTATAGAAGTGTAGCGCTATTTATTTTTGATAAATCGTATACAGGAAGTAAGCAGGAAGAAATCGTATGATTTACTTACATACATACATCTTCCCACACGTTTGCAATATTGTTGTGCAATAATTGATATTGTACAATAAAATTGCCCGTGTGTATATTTATATAAATATCATTTATAATATTCTCTTATTTTTTCGACTTTTTTTTAATAATTATAAAAGATTTCTCCAAGCTTTAGGTCAAATTATATAAAAATGTGTACTATTTATTTTTTTATTTTTTAATTTTTTAATTTTTTAAAATATCAATATTTCGCCAATATCGTTGATTGGTTGATATTTTAATTTTCTGAAGAAGCCAGCCAATCGACGATATTGGTGAAATATTGATATTTTAAAAAAATAAAAAATTAAAAAAATAAATAGTACACATTTTTTATATAAATTGACCTAAAGCAATTAAACCAAAAAAATTTTTATTAAATATTTAAATACTTAAAAAAATTATATAATTTGGCGAAAGTGCTCTATGGCAATCAAAATTTATAGTCAGATATCTTCAAAAGAAAAGCTTGCAGAACGTATGTGTGTGTCGGTCTTGTTTACTTTCACATATACTGTAATAAAGATTGTGCCATATACTTTTTTTAATATTGTGCAACTTTTTGATTAATATGGAGCAAAACGACAATAATAATAGCAATAAAGTACTCAATAATATTGAGTAGTCTACCCATAGATATTTACTGCCAGTCCCACGATGTCACACGTATTCCTTCTTTCGTACAATTACATTTAAAACAAAAACAACATTTTAGAATTTCTTTTCGTTTTAAATGTAATTCATGAAAGAAAGAATTCGATCGACACCGAGGGCCAGGCATTTAAAGATTAAATAAAATGAAGTGTAAAAACCTTATGAAATTATGATATTAAAAAATTTCGTGTGTACAATGAACTTGTCATTGTATTGAAGAACATGTTGGTTTTATTCTATTCACATTCTGAATGAATAATTTTTCTCTCAGTGTAAAATATGAAAAATCAACAAAATATCAGAAAAAGAAGTTTAATTAAAAAAATATTCTGAATAGCAAAATAAAAAAATATTTAATAAAGCAGAAAAAACAAATAAGATATGCAATGGAAATCGATGGATTTCAAATCGCTCCATTTCGTAAAACGAATAATAGCTAAATAAATACGCAGAACATAGGACGAAGCTGTAAAATAGAATTTAAGTTCCAATAAAATATTTCAAATGCTGAAAGAAAGTTAATTAATCAGCTTTCAGCAACATTTATTTTTTAAAACCGCGCGATTTGAAATCGATTGATTTCCATCGCATGCCGGAATATCTACTTTTTAGTTTAGAGTTTTTCAAAACTTTTTTTTTAAATTAATACATTAATTTTACTCGAGTAAAAAGTTTGATTTTCCAAAAACAGTCTTTTATAATAAAAAGTTTTAACAAATTTTGTAGTCTTGTTTGACTCGCCAATAAAATAAAAAATTTCCTCACAAAAATTTCACTTTACACTTGCAAATTGTAAAAAATAATTAATTTGAAATCCCTTCCTGGCTGTAAAATTGAAGCATATACAAAGCAATCTATTTTTTCAAAAGGTTAAATAAGTTTATGTTTACGGTCATTCCATTAAAGCAGTAATATGCAATGAAATTGCGTGGAGTATCCAGTTTACACCACTCCGGCAATTAAAGAAGTGTTACAATGAACATTAAACTCTACTCTGCACTGTATTTTCATTTAACATGCACAGTTTATATTAAGTTTTTTGTTCTTTTTTGTTTCCTATTTGCTTAATGACATTTTCAATATGTTGTCGCCCTTTGTTTGCTAAAATGGCAATATCGTCTGTCTGTCCGTCTATTTCTTCCCTAGTACCAGCAGGCAGGTTTTAGCTACTCATGGCATGTTTAGGAACATACATATATTTTGCAGTCCGGTCTGGGTTTCGTTTTTTTTTATGGAGTTGTTGTTTTTTTTCAATTCTTCTGCTGTAATATGAGTTGAGTTCAAGGGAATTAAATAATGCAGCAAATAGATAGCAAATACATGTTATTTTTAGGTCTTGTAATGCATTTAGAGTAGATATTTGTTTGCAAATAGAAGTAGTATGCTGTTTTAACATATTTTGTTTAAATTAAATTGTTTAAATTAAATTGTATACTCAGAGGCATTTATTTGCTTTTATTTTAATATTTCTAAATGAATGTTGTACATTTGCTCGAAATGGGAAAAGTCATCATTCTTTTTACAAAAAAGAGTAAATTTTTATCAAAAAAGGGATTTTAAACAGGGCTAGAATTAATTACCTCTTTTATATCAAATAAAGAATGCTATATTACGAAAAAAATAGCTTCGAAAGCTTAGTTTGGCTAAGCAACTAAACTGCACATAAACCGATTAATCATGTTTATCTTGCTACACACTTTTTCTACAGCAAATAAACGAATTTAAAAGTGATTATTTGACTAAAGTTCGTAAAATTTTTTTGAATCAGAAAGAATTGGATATGAGACAATATTCAATCAATCAACATCGTTGTTTTTCGGGAACCGCTACACTCCCATCATCAGTGTTCATGAGTATTTCCTTGTATACGCCACTGTTTAGGTGGCTGACTTGAATCAATCATATTCAATCACCCTTATTCCAGTTGGCGATATCGTCGTCACGTCAACACAATACCAAAAAATATGTGCTTCTCTAACCGGTTTCGAAAACAACTGACTACTATTGACAGGCTCATGTTATTTTCTGGACCTTAGAGAACAGAAATAGACTGCAAATAGCACAAAATTGTTTTCAAGAGCGACTAGACAAGCTTCAATTTTTTGATACTGTGTTAACGTGACGTCGATGTCGCCAACTGGAATAAGGGTGAATGTGAAAAAGAATACGAGACTTATTTGTATTGTGGTAGATACCATTAATTGTTTTAAAATAAACACAACTTCACCACTATCGATTATCAAAAATTTACAATCACTAATTGACGTTAAATTAACCCATTGTTACACGTTCGTTTTATCTCAGGTATAATTTTCGTTTCTATCTTTTTTGTTTTACTTAAGACAAACTTTTTTGGTTTGATTAATACCTAAGTACGTTTGTTTTTTGTTTTTTATTTTTGACACCTAGTTGAGTTTTTGATTTATTTAATCAATTTCAACTAGTTATGTGACAAAGTACAGCACACACTGCAAGGTTCAAGCCAGCAGCTATCAGTTTATTTAGTGTGATTATTTTTAAAATAATCACATTAAATAAAGAAATTTCATGTTTTTTTTAAATGTTGTAAACCTTTCCTTTGCAGATCTCTTTCGTATACGAAACATGTTGCCAAAAACATTTATTATTTCTACCATGAAAACACTTCACTACTCGTGACCAATGAAATACTTGCCAAATCTTAAATATCCAAATACATAATAATGTTTACATACAATAACAATGTAATAATCAATGTACAGTGGTGAAATAAGTATGTTAGGAAACTTCTAAAATTAAATTAAAAAGCCTAATATTGATAACTGTAGTGTTCTTGTAGAATTTTTTTTTTAAGATAATCTTTTTACAGTAAAAGAGTTTTAAACAGATTTTTGCGAATTGAAAATTATACATTTTTTTTTAAATTCAAATTACTTTTGAGGAAGTAGGAAAATGAATTTGTCAAATAAATACGTCCTACACTTATTTTAAATACACTCCGCATATCGTTAAAAAATCTCAAAAGTTACTTAAAATCATTTTTTAATAAAAACTCGAAATATTGTTAAAAAAACGTGGGCCCGCATGTGTGTACCTGAAATTGGTTTATTTTTTTTTGCCCAAAATAACGATATATTTTATATATTTATTTTAAAGAAATTTCTATTTTTATCGGTTTTCTGAGAAGTTCATTAATTTTTAAAGTAATTCCTATTTTGCGATGAAGTTTCGATTTCTTTATGCAATTTAAACTTTTTGGTAGAAATATAATTTTGTTATCATTTTTTCTTTATAAATTAAAATTAGAACTTTTTCGTAAAATTCAGGGGTTTGCTGAAATATTTCGACTTGATTTGGTAAAACGCAACGTTAAGCGTTGATAAATTTTTAGTGTGTTTTGTTTTTGAGTTTTGGATTTTATCTATACAAAATTTGTCAACTCTAAGCGTTGTGTTTTGCAAAATAAGGCTCTTAGATATTTAATAAAACTTAAATTCGTTTAGTGGTCGAAATGCGACCTCCAGTTTAAACATATAACTATTTTAGTTGAATTCATTTCATAATTTCCTTCCCCATGGAAAAAAACAATAAACAAAATAAAATTGCATACAAACAGGTACAATTATTTTGTAAAGTTTTTGCTTAAAGCTAACACATCCTTATTTAAGACTCATCTCTTTCAATTCCGATCTCTTTCTTCTTTTTCAACTTCACTCATTTGAAGAGATAAAATCTTATTACTCATATACACTTGTGGGTACTGTTAAACACTCTCATTGCTTTGCTTATGTTTTTACTTGAACCAATACTTACATAAGTGAAGTGTCAACTTAAGGAGCCTTTTATTACTTTAATACTGAACCGATTTAAATAATATATAGTCGGGCCACTAAAGCTCAACGATGTCTACCATATGGTCAAGGAAATCGGTTGGCAAAGAAAAGAGAAAAAGGGATCCAAAAATTTTGTCTGCCTATTTATATAATAGATATATGTTTTGACAAAACATTAATTTTTATTATTTAAATTTTTAATCGCACTATTTTCCTGAAATTGATAATCTATATATTTAGTAAAATATTAAAATTGAAATTGATTATTGAGGGGTATAGCGAGTTCCTATGCGCATTTTACCACTGTTGCTAATGCAGATCATCAGGGAACTTTACCCAAATATTTCTTAGAACAACTAGAGATATTATATTAATATTTTATTAAAGCAAATGAAAAGTTTAAACAATGTCGAAATTGTAACAAGAACTCAATAATCAACCGATTGTTTTTGTTTTCTTACTTTACCATTATTACCTAGGCTGACTTTCTTTCAACTCTAATTGTATTTGTAAGAGGTTTGTAGGAAATGTAAAAACAACAACAGCTCTACATTAAGTATAGAGTGATGCCAAACAAGAGTTTTGTGACCGGGTATTGCCAAATTAATAACTGGGTGCTTTTTACGGGTATAAAATTTAGTTTTTAAAATTTTTAATCGCACTGTTTTCTTAAATTTTTGGTTTTCTGCTCCAGTTTACATTAGACATTTCAATGAACTAATTTTTATAATTGGAAACCCATACAATGGTTTTAGAAGCATATACAATTTAAATAAATTTTTATGTGCTTTAAATGACCAGAAACAGTGTTCCAATACTAATATTAAAACTTATTCTTACGAATGTTTCTTTTCATAAATTTCAAAACCACTGTGCAACGATAATTAGCACTAATATTAATGCATGGTATTGCACTTGGATGCCAGTGTATATGTTTGTTACACAAAAAACACTCAAGTATTATACAATACATATTTGATAAACATAAAACAACAACAACAATTATAGACGAACATCTAAACAATTTAGAAACATTTGTATTTTATTAAAATGTATTGCATGATTGTAGGCTTGCGCCCATGCAATATTATGATGTCTGGCTGGGTGTGTGTGTGTGCAATCCATCCAACCATTCATCCATTGTTTTTAATAGACTTTGTGTTTGCATCTGCCGGAGCAAGCAAACACTTGCACTGTACGTAAGTGTTTATGTAAGTTTGTATATGTACGTACATATGTATATGCTTGTTATATCTGTACAAACACATAAACTTTCATATAAATATTTCTAATTTTATTAGTTTGCATGCAATTCACTAATTTTGTTTTTGCCGAAAATCAACAGCACCGATAACAACAACCACATGGCTTGATTGTACAATCGTTTCTTTTTTTCCCAAATAAATGGAATCGTTTTTGGTTTGTACGATTGTGTTGGATTGGAGTTGATTTTGTTAGAAAATTAAGTTAGAACGCTTGACTGCATTTTTGGCATAAATTACATTAAAACATTTTTGGTTCACTTCGATTTGGTTTAGCTTTTGGCTTTGTTCGTTTGTTGTTGACAAAAGGTGTTTGTTTTCTATTGTTTTTCTTTCTTAATTCTAATTTGAATTAGCGAAGTTTGTATAGCAAACTGTTTGCAAAGAATTTAAATAAAAAATACTACTCGTATATTCTTAAATTCGATTGAAAGTGAAAACACATGAATTATGTAAATTTTTGTTGGCTGGAGTTTTATCATTTATATGCAAAAACGAACTCATTTGAATTGGGTACGCCGTCTAAAGCAGGTCAACAAATAAAAGCTTTTGCGATAAAAGTTTTCCTTTTTTTTTGCATATTTCAGTTGGTTCAACATCGCTTTGATAGCATTTGTCTACCCTCAAATAAAATTTACTGAATGAATACTTTAATCTAGAAATATTTGATTTACATTTATTCGGATGATTTTAGCTTGAAAAGATTAAATTTTTTATTTTATTTTTTTAACTAACATTTCTGTAAGCTGGTAATGAAACACTAAAGTTTGTCATTAACACAGAAAAAACTTAATTTAATTTAAGGTAAAATTTAATGAATTGCTAAATATTCTTGTTAGATAACAAGGACTTACAAAATAAATTAGTAGTATATTTGTGGGCATTCTGGCACACCAATTAGAATCTAATTAGATTTGGTCTCCTTATGGATAAAATACACGTATGGGTATTCTGGCACACCAATTAGAATCTAATTAGATTTGGCCTCCTCATGGGTAAAATACACGTATGTGCATTCTGGCACACCAATTAGAATCCCACTAGATTTGGCCTCCTTATGGAAAAAATACGCGTATGGGCATTCTGGCACACCAATTAGAATCCCACTAGATTTGGCCTCCTTATGGAAAAAATACACGTATGGGGAAATACACGTATAGAGATACTGAGTCATATAATGAGAAAAATATGATCATTCTGTTACACATGCATTCATATATTTTTCCATGTGTATGCTTTTACAATAAAGAGAAATTCAAATGAGATATTTTTTTGCACCATGTCAATGAGATTCTCATTTGAGTAGTTTTTATTAAAACCTAAAATAAGAGTTTTACTATCCAGCACAAATCGATATAAAAGAACGTTCAGATTTTTTTGTTTATTATTGTTCTTCACAGTTACTTGAAATCACATTAAACAAAAGTTAAAGCAGCTTTTCGCATCAAACAAAATGGTAAGTATACAGTTTTATAATATATAAAAAATTTTTTATTTATTATATAGATGCTGTAGAAAAAATATACAAATATTTATACATATTATATGATTGTTTTTATTTAATTGCTTTTAGATCTATCAACAGTTAATTAACATAGCCCAAGGAATAAAATCAGAGTACACGAAAATTGATGATATTCCCTTAAATAAACCATTAAAAATTTTAAATTTTGAGTGGAAGGTTACACAATATGGATCCAAAGTCATAGCATATTTGGAGAACAATAAATGGTTTTATCTACCTCAAAGAATGGTTAAATATTTAAACAGAGAGGATCCTTACTTAGCCAATATGAATGAAAAAATTTGGACAATTATTTACAAAGGACGACAATCGCCAAATGGTTCTGCAATATTCGAACTAAACTACAGCTAATTTTTTTAATAAACAAAACTAGTTTTGTAATGTTGTAAATCTGTATATTATAAAACAATAAAATGTACATATGTGGTAATGTGAAATGAATCTCGATTATGTATTTATTTTTGCACATGCGTAGACTTGCATTTTATTCGCTTTATATATTTATTTTTCATTTTAAGACATGCGTAGGCTTGCATTTTAAGAAAAAGTATAGAACAATTCAAAATTAATTGAAAAGTTAAACATGCATGAGCAAGAAATAAGGTCAAAAATATGCTGCATTTTTTCCTATTTTATTTCATTTGTTGTTTTTAATCTTTCTATGACAAGGTAGTAAAATTTAAACATTTGTTTGTATGGAAAAACTCTTAAGAACGAAAGACATGCGTATGCTTGCTTTCACTTATTTTTGTCGTAGTGTGTGGGTGCATTAACTATTTTTATTGAAGGCCACAGTTTCAGTAAAATTTCTTAAGAACGAAAGACATGCGTATGCTTGCTTTCACTTATTTTTTGTCGTAGTGTGTGGGTACATAACTATTTTTATTGAAGGACACACATTTTTTTCTACTTCAATGTTTTAAAATGCAATATTTTATGAGCGCAGAAATGTGTTATGATGCTTTTGTTACCTAAGAAAAATTTTTAAACAAGGGTGATTAACAGTATATGTGTATGTAGTAGTGCCTCTAGAAAAGTATAAAATCAGCTATTTTTTCGAACAAAATTCTAGTTCTGTGAAATTATTCAACATAGTAAGATTTCTGTGAAATTATTCGACGTAAAAAGATTTATAAAACTTTAAACATGGAATGTAAAAAATATATTTGCGAAATATGTAAATTAATTAGTTTTTCCACATGGTGGAACAAAAAAAGACACTATTTAAAACAACACAACGTTGTATTAAGAAAGGCTATATGGAACACTCCGCTGTACCATAAAGTTATGAAGGCTAATTTAAAAAAAGCAGAATCAGAAGCAGCAATAATAATATCATCAGAAGCAAGAACTACATCAGCAAAAGCAACACCAATAACATCATCTGAAACAGCAATATCAGAAACAACAACTACATCAGCAGAAGCAACACCAATAACATCATCTGAAACAGCAATATCAGAAACAACAACTACATCAGCAGAAGCAACACCAATAACATCATCTGAAGCAGCGACATCAGAAACAACAACGATATCAGCAGCAACAAGAACAGCAATATCATCAGCAGAAGCAGCAGCAGCAACAACAACAACATCAACAGCAACAATATCATCAGAAGCCACAACATCAGAAACATATCATCATCTTCTCGATGGAGATGATGATATCTTTCTAAATATTAAATTATCGAAAGAAATTATTCACATTAGTGAAATAATTATGCTGCCTCCATTTGATGTAGCATCATACTTGGCCCTATATGATGGCCAAGATGATGTATTAATGGAGGCAGTAAATAAAATTCCACTAGTCTAGAAAAACTTATAATTGAATAAATAAAAAAATATATAAAAATTAAAATGTATGTCTTTCACTAAATTTTATTATTTCTCTTTTTTATTAATTAGATTTTTTGAAAATTACAATTTTTACATTTGCTAATATTATATATGTTGTAATAAAATTTCATAAGTGTGGTTGCTTCTTTCTCTATTTCAGTATTACGTATTCTATGTTGTACACATGAACAGGTATCTGGTCCACATGTCTCATTTTCATTAGACCAACAGCAATTGTCATAATGCTCTCCATGTTTATTTATCGTTGTTTTCAAATTATTTGTCCCTTCTAGATGTGATTGAATAGTCATGAGTTTATTTTTATCTTCATCGGAAATAATATGGGAACACCGTTTTAAGAAATCGTACATATCTTTTAGAATCATCCTTGTTAATGAGAATGACTACATATGTAGACAAAGTGTTTGTGAATAAACCTTAATGATGTTAGATTAGATATTTATACCATATTTTAATTTATTTATATCTACAATAGTTTTCTTATTTCATTTGTCAGGGGGATATATTCAAACATTTTATCATGTATAATTAAGCAATAAGCAGACATATTAGCGGGGATATTTTTTAAGGTTTTTATTTCAATCCGTATGTCGATTGGTCCAGTTTTGATTGATTCATTTTGATGTGTTACATCCAATACAACTATTGGAGCTAAAGCTTTAAAATTTTCTCTTGTTAATAGTGGTTGAGGATCGCGTGAATAATAAGTTGATTGAAACTTTAAATACATATCATATAGTATGGCAAAACGATTTCTATCAAATTTTAGGTTTAGATCATCATAGGGATATGTATCAGAGTTAAGATGTACTTTTATATCTGTCAAATCACAATGTTGAAATTTGTTGGCACTGTTTCGAAGACCCAAAAGTAGGAAACGTGGTCTTTCGTTTTCGCTGGCTAACTTAACATTCCATAAAACCGTTGTACTTTCTGGAAGTGACGGGTAGTAATACATATCCCAACTTCTGAAAGATATATTTAAAGGATGGCGATTGTTAATTGTTTTAAACATCTGCAATTTGTAAGCGTCAGCAAGTTGAATGTGTGGTATTTTCCAAGAAATGTTTAAAATAGACAACTTAGTTTTTTCGGTTGATATATTAGATTTTAAAACTTGTTTATCATCTTTAGATCGCAAAAGAATCAATTCATGTTTAGAATTAACTATTATTTTATTAAAATCTTCAGCAAATCCAAGTAAGAATTTTAGTGGCATACAGAAATTGAAATAACCGTCTACAAGTGTAAGATCATCATTATTAAGTGGCGACCATCCTGCATTTACTAGATTATCACTTTCTGACTTATTCAGCGACACAAAGTTTTTTAATTCTGTTGCAATACCCAAATGGCGTGTACGATCAATTTCTACACCATTGATTTCATATCGAATTTCGTCAAACAGATGTGCAATACAATTGTTTAAGAGACGTATAGATGTGGAAGCTGTTGAATCTTCCTTTGTTGCAAGCCCTTCAATGTATAGAAGACTTTCGCTTGGTAAAACATATAAATCTTGATTTTGAATTGTTATACGAATTTCATCATTATTTTTGAATGACTGTAGATATGACGTGTAGCTGTGATACTCCTTTTTTATAATTGAACTATCCAAATGTGGTTTTTGTAAAATATTAATAATATTACTCATTTTATAGAATTTTTCAGGCTCGATAGCTATATGATTAGCTCTATTTTTTTAATATAAATCCCAAATTTATTAAAAACTTTTTATTAACTTCACTAAGAGTGTTACTTAGTTCAGGCTTAATACCTTCAATTTTTCTTTTATACTTTTCTGATTCACTTTCACAGCGCGATGACTTTTCTGATTTGTATTTCGTTGTTGTTGATGCTAGAATGAAGTCGGACTTATTTTGCAACTCACTTTTATTAAATATAATCATTCTCTCATTGGCTTTAAATGTAATCTTATTGTTATTTTTTCACCGCGAAAGTTAATTAAATTTCCGTTTTGATCGACGACTTTCAAAACAAGACTATTAACTGATTTTGAATTCACGGGTAAATATATCACATTCGATGGCGCCTCTGTTATTTTATATCCTGGGCTAACGTTAAGTGAAAACTGATGTAAAATATGTGCAGACATGTTATTTATATATGATCCGCTTACAATATTACATTCAACGATTATTGTATTTATTTTTGTTATATCTATTGTTTTATCCGAGTAATGATCAATATCTGGTTCTAATACTCTTTCGCTAAAGCCCAATAAGGAGCCGATAGAGTTCTTTTTATTGAAATAAATGGAATCAGTTGTGCTTTTGATGAATGTTTGTAATGTATTATAATTTGCTTGTATGTCAAGGGTTCCTTTCTCATTCAGATTATGATATTTCTTTCTTGGTAATTCAGCTATATCAGCTAATTCATATGATCCAACAGGAATTTCTATTTCATGATTGCCAATATGAAATAAATTGTTTTCTACATCAACATTCGGAATTGAATGATATGTGTCAAAGCTTATTAAGCCACAAACATAATTTTCATTTAGTTCCATCGGTGGAAAATAGTTTGCAACAAGATATGAAGAGTTTCCGTTTAATGTGAGTGTTATTGACATTTTAAAGACTGATGAATGAATGAATTATTAATAACATCTGTTATGATTTTTATGATTCATTGCTTATATTAATCCAAGAGTTGTGTTCTGATGAAAATCCTAGCCATTTTACATAAACCTTATTCCTTTTTCGTTTTAAAACTTTTTCTACTAAATATGTGTCTGGAAATTTAGTTCTCATTAGCTCGGGCTCGTAAAAACCACCTTTAATTTCATGACCTTGATAGTCTTGTAATATATAAGTATTAGGGTTTGTATTTTTTATAGTTTTAATTTTAAATATTTCTGTAGTCCAATTTGGTGTGTAACCTTTTTCAAATGTATGCTTATATTTACTTATTCGAACATTATCATTCACTTTAAATTTTGGTTTTTTAAATATTTTTAAATTGTTGTAAACGGTATCCAATAACAATTTTTCTTTTGAAGAATTCACTTCATTAGGTGACATTTTTATTGTTCTGTGATATGTGTTATTATATTTGTCAACAAGGTCTTGATATATGGTTATCCATTTATATGAACCCCGATAGCTAAACTCTTTCCACATCATTCCTTTTAAAGTTCTATTAAATCGTTCTACTATGGATGCCTTTAGAACACTATATGTTGAGTAGTGATTAATTTTGTTTGATTGCATTAGTTGATGAAACTGATTATTGAAAAATTCTTTACCATCATCTGTTTGTAAATTTCTTGGTTTTCGATTGTTATTAGTGAAAATACTCCTCATAGCATACGCTACACTCAGTGCAGTTTTATTTTTTACTGCTGCAACCCAAGCTTTTTTTGAGAAGGTATCTATTACTGTTAGAAGATAACGATATCCATTATTATATAACGCATAATTCCCCATTTCAACCAAATCAGCTTGCCATAAATCATCAATTCCTTTCATTATAACTCGTCTTCTTTTAAAATTTTTTCGCGCTTGTTTGTGTAGTTCATTAACTATTTCTCTTTTATCCTCGTTCATTTTGTATATGATTATTTTTTCTATGTCATTCTCATATATATATATCTTATAAAGTTTTGTTTACTTAGCCGTCTTAATTTTAGGCCATTCAAGTTTTCGTTTTTTCACATCATCCACATTAGTGTTTTTATCAATCCGTTTAAAAATAAAATCATCAATTTTATTAAATCTTTCTTCTATATTTTTTATAAAGTCTTTATTTGAAGAGTATATTTGACCCTTCACAGCTTTTTCAATAAGTGCAACATCTTCATCAATATTTTTTTTTATGTTTTCTTGTAATATTTTTATATCACTCCTAATAATATTTAATTGTGAGTCATATTCATTTTTAAGTTCTTCTATGCTAATCCATTTAAAAATATAGGCTTCAATCTCATTTAGTCTATTTTCGACTTTATTGGAGAGGTTCATATTTATATCATGGAACTGATCCTTTATAATCTTTATAGTAGTATATATCTTTTCTATATCTTTTGTTATGTTATTGATTTCTAAATTGTATTGGGATATCCTTAACTTCGAGTTATTTAGATTATGCTTAATTGAACTTTCACCAAATTTATTTATATAACTCATTTTTAATATATTATGTTAGCTTCTCTTAATTCTTCAATGATGGAAATTATTTCATTTCTGTGATTATTATGACCAGCACTTTCCGAAGAAATAAGTAAACGCATTCTGTCAACTAATTCATTCGGGTCATCCCAATATATATAGCTAGGCTTACGATTGTCTACAGATTTTAGCGATAATCCACTACCTTTCGTTAAAACATTTGTTTTAGTATTAAATAAATTTTTTATTATGCGAACATATTTGAACGCTCGTGTACCTTTAATTTGAGCTTTTGATTGATATTGTCGTTTATGT
Organism: Gymnocheta viridis; assembly: GCA_956483585.1. Classification (NCBI taxonomy): domain Eukaryota; kingdom Metazoa; phylum Arthropoda; class Insecta; order Diptera; family Tachinidae; genus Gymnocheta; species Gymnocheta viridis. The sequence goes on along the minus strand of OY101443.1, from coordinate 57,057,118 downwards.
GCATTTGTACTTATTAAAATTTCTTTATATTTTTTTAAATCATTTTTATTGTAATGTAGGGGTTTTGAATGAAATAATAATTCAAATAATCCTGGAGTCATTTTCCACGTTAAATTCCCTATTTGAATTGAGTTATCCACATTAAAATTTAGCACATTATTTGCATAGCGCCATTTTCCACTTTCATCTATGTTGAAACCATAAACTTTATCTATCGTTTTGTTAGTCAGGAGCAATTCTATATTTTCCGCTAGTGACGATTTTTTACTACCATTTAACGCTTCTTGATCATAAGCTACAGCATCGTCATAATTATCAGAGCTATTATCGGATGGTAGTGATGGAAGTTGTGAATCTGTTATGTCATCATCATTTGACTGAAAATCATCTGATTGATAATCATAAATTTTTTCGATTTTCTTATTTGAAGGTTTTGTTATATCTTTGAATGACTCGTGCAATAAATCATCTGATTGGTAATCAGCATTTTTTGTATTTAAAGGTTTCGTTAGAGATTTAAATGTATCATCTAATAAATTGTCTGATTGATAATCATCAATTTTTCTAATAATCTTTTTCAAAGGTTTTGTTATAGGTGTAAATGTATCTTCCAATAAATTAAGTCTCTCTACTTCATTTAATTTAATATTTTTTAGTTTTTCCTTTAAAATCGCCCTTGTATTAACAATATCTTTTAATATTTTATTATTACTCATATCGATCTGATTTATATCTGAAATCAATCGGGCTTATATCTGATGTCGAACTGCTTTATATCTGATTGTGAACTGTTTTATATGAACTGCTTTCTATCTGCTATCGACCTGCTTTTTATCTGATTATAAACTGTTATGTATATATTTGTTAACTACTCCATATATTATTGTGAACTGCTTTTCTAACTATTCATGAAGTGATTTATATATCTTCCTTACAGTTGTATGAATTCATCAAAACCTTTCCTATATCGCCCTTTATTAATCAAATCGTCCTTATTGACAACCATGAATCCATATTTATCTTTCCAACACTCACTACATATATCCGTAAATTCTTTAAATGACATATCTCCAATAATATGATCATTATATATATGACGCAAATTCATTTCGTCCTGTTTAAATATTATTATCATATTCGCATTATCCCGAATAAGATGTTTGGGAATTTTCGTATATGTTTGACATAAATAAAAACAATCTATATTCTTATGTCTACCCATGCAAAAGTAATCTCTTATAGCCCCCTGTTTCCCACATATAACATCATCAAAGATTATTATTGAATGAGGGATGGCTTCAGTCGGGCTTAGAACTTCCTCATTTTCCGCAAATGTAAAAATATTTATTCCGTTTATTGGGTCTATCAATTTCTTTAGATAACAATATTTTGGTTGATACAAAGATTTTGAATATATGTAAATGTTTTTGAAACTAAGACCGTTGGGACTTTCTATTAAACTAATCATAACATTAGTTTTACCACAATTTGAGGGACCCACAATTAATGCTCGTATTGAATTTGGTAAAAGTGTACTATGTTTAATTTTAGATTTCTTGTCTTGAGCTTCATCAGCATTTCTTATTACAATTTGCTTAGCTTGCTTTACTAGTCTCATTTTGATAACTAAATGGGTTTTGATATAAATTTCCTCTTATATAACAAAACCTAATCATTTAAATTTTTAGTGTCAATCATATTAAACGTATATTATATATAATTAAAAGAAAAAATGAGTATAAACTATAGCAAAGGAGTTAAAAATAATCAGTATAATTTTGGAAGTGGTTTTGTAAACAACTTAATAAATAAATTACCTGTTGAACTGCATTTACCTGGTTATCAGTTTTGTGGACCTGGAACAAAACTTGAAAAACGTTTAGCGAGGGGTGATAAAGGGATAAATTTGTTAGACGCAGCTTGTAGGGAACACGATATTGCATATTCACAAACAAACGATATTAACAAAAGACATAAAGCCGATCAAATATTAGTTGAAAAAGCTTGGAAACGAGTACAATCTAAAGATAGTGATTTCAAAGAACGAGCACACGCTTGGCTCGTAACAAACACTATGAAATCAAAAGTTAAGTTGGGGTTAGGTATGAATCATATCAAAACTCGTAAATCCAGAAAATCACAGAAGAAAAAATGTAAAAAGAGAAAAGCATGTGATAGAAAATTGTTTTCAACAACTGTTAAAAATACTCTAAAGCTCTTGAGAAACGAAAAACCAAACAATTTAAATGCCGCTGTTAAAATTGCGCGAAAAGCCGTTACTTCAAACTTTAAAGGGAAGAAGAGAGCTAATATTGCTATACCGAGAGTTATACCAATGCCGAAAATTGGTGGATTTCTTCCAATTATTCCAATCCTAACAGCTTTGTCAGCACTTGGAGGTTTGGCTACAGGTGGGTCAGCTATTATTAAGGCTGTTAATGATATAAAAAATGGAAAAGAACAACTAGCAGAGGCTACTCGACATAATAAACACATGGAATCAATTGCTATGGGAGGAGGTCTATATCTAAAACCATATAGATCTGGATATGGTCTGTACTATAAGCCAGCTCCAAAAAACTTTTAGATAAGCTACCCAATCGACCATTAACTGATATAGATTTGATGAAATATGGTAAACAACTAAGTAAATTTAGAGGAGTTTTTATGCGTGACCGTTTACCTAAAAAACCATTACTTCAAGAATGTGGTATTGTTAATTTAGATAATTTTCAGGGTCCTGGAACTCATTGGGTAGCTTATTATAAAAATCGCAACTATAAAGAGTATTTTGATAGCTTTGGAAACTTACAACCTCCAATTGAAGTAGTTAATTATTTAAAGAGACCTATTGAATATAATTATGAGCGAAAACAAAACTTTAATACATTTAATTGTGGTCACCTATGTCTAAATTTTTTATTCAATAAATATAATTTGAAATAAATAAAACACAAATAGTTATATTTTTATATTTAAACATAAATACATAATTAAAATTTTATTAAATTTTTTCTTTTTGTTTCATACTATAATCGTTTGAATTCAGTTGTAAAATATATAAATATTAATAAATAAATATTATATTATTATATTGATAAATATATAATAAATATTATAAATATGTGGGAGGGGTTGTTATCGAAGCAGTCCACAAGTGTAACGGGACCCCTTTTCGATTCCCCTCCTTTCGTGTCTCAGTAGTTGATTGTTCAGTCCACCATTGGGATAGATCTACCAATCCCTGAGACACGCGCTAATATCAGCGTTTGCTCTGGACTTTAGTGATTTCTGGGAGTCAGATTGTAATTATCGACTTCCATTTTCATCACCGGTGTCCATAGTAATTGCTAGCATATGACATAGACTTACATAGGTATCCACCCATATAGAATCGACAACTAATATGTATCGACCCGGTGGTTCTGAGTCTAACTCATGTGCTAACCAAAGCTAAAAAAAATAAAAATATAAAAAAATTAACAATCAATTTCCATTAACAAATTATCGTCAGCAGAATCATTTATAAATTGGTCTATACAATCAGGTGACCTTTGATTGTCTATATGATCGATTTCCATTAGAAAATCGTCATTGCTATCGTTTATAAATGATTCTTGATAATGCCCCCAAGCAAGGGTTTTTACACTATTATTGCACACGTATCTTTTGTTGTCTAAATAACTTAAAGATACCTTATTGATTAAAGACGTATATAAAACATGTAGTTTTGACTTAAAAGTATACATACTTCTATAATATACTTTCTTATTATACAGACAGTTTTTGTAATCTAATAAACTTAAATTTCTAGATACATTACTTTTTATACCCTTTGCTTTCTTGACTTCATTCATATCTTCCATTTTGTATGAGTACATTTTCGCTCTCAACCCCACAAATTCCTTCATTACCCTACCATTATTTTCATCCTTCATCATGCCTAATATTTTTTTATTTTTTTGTGGAATACCAAATTTATTATTCGCTTCATAATCTGATGTATCAAACTTTCCATCAATATCGTTTATTATATCTTTATAAAAATCATCAGTTTCGATTGTGTATATGAACGAATCGGTATCCATATAATTCAGCTCTGCTTTGATATTATATTTTGGTAGTATATAACCATAATGAAAGTTGTACATCTTCCACTTTGAAAGTTCTAGTATTGTAAATCCTAAATAAATTGGTTTATTATAAAACGAATAACTTCTGTTTAGCTCCACAGCTATCATATTTTCCTCAAATATGCTGAATGAATGAAATTCTGGTTTGGCAATAAGGACACGAGCACCCATTTTCCTACCCATGCTTTCCCACTCATTAACAATTTTAACATTCTTACGCTTGTCAACGTTTTCCATTGTTTTACCGTATACGGCATTATTTAATAATTTGAAGAAATTTTTTTCAAACGTGTTTTGGGCGTTAGTTCTATGTAAATTATTTAATGAAATATATGGCTTTAACCAAGCTGATTGCTTAAATTTCAAAATTCGATGAATTTTTACTAACTTTAAACCATGTTTTAAACATTGTTGTAAATTTTTATAATATATTACATATCCATATTTATTGTTTAAATCAACAATTAATTTCTTTTCTTTAGAATTTGGAGGATTTTTATTTTCACTACAAAAAGGTAAATTATTATGAATATCATGAATTTGTAATGGATACAACAAATCAACTTCTAATATATATCCAGTAGCTGAGTCTTCTGGTATACTATCCAGACAAAAGTTTTCAATATCTGTTTCCCACTCAAAATTACCTTCTGGTAGCGCTTCAGACATTGCCCAACCATACAAATTATTTGCATCTAAATACATTAAATACTTAGATGGTAGATTCTCATTGTAATCATTCATGTATTTGTTGTTTGCAATAGAATGCCGTTGAGAGCACTGTACTATTCCTCCTCTTATCCCCTTTTGTATAAAATGAATCATTTCTATGTCTATCAACAACTCTAATTTAATATCTGTTATTTTTAACATCGCGTCCCAAGAAAGTCCTGGGGCTGTATAGTAATGACAGGGGTCTAATTTATAAATATTTTTGCTAATAAATCTAAAGTTTTCAAAAACATCTGTTAACAACAAAACATCAGTTTTCAAATACAATAATAAATAATCTTCTAAAGTTGAACAATCAAACGTGCTCCATACTTCTTTAGCATGGGCGTAATCTTCTTGAGAACAGTCTTCATCAGTTAATTTATTATAAAAGCTCTCTATATTCGGCAAAGAAGTTTCTTTAAGTTTTTCTATAGTATTTAAATAGCTGTATGGAAAGACACCTTTTCTAATAAGCAAATTAAATTTACTTTCGTTTTCTCCAAATATTGATTTTACTACTTTTAAATCTTGCTTAGCTAAATTTTCAACCAAATCATTTAAGCTTGCTGGTAAAAATCTATAGGAATCTAAAAATCGAATTTCAATGTTAGCACTATTCTCATCAGTTATAGTTTTAGAGAGAGATATATAAAGCTCTTTATTGAGTGGAATAATATTTATAGGGCCATCATTTATATTATTTAGCTCCTTCACAAATAAATGGCAGTCATAACCAGAAAAATTGTGGAAAATTACTGGAAAGAATTTTGGCACTTTGTAATTAAGATTACACAAACTATGTGCAGCGCCTCTATATTTCCCACTTATATGACAATGATCCCTAACTTTTGAATCATCTAAAATAACTTTAGAACAAATGTGACATATATTGGTCGAATGGTAGTCTAAATTTTCTTCTTCTGTTAGGGGTAGCATGGGTTTTACTATAGATAAATAATTATTACTTAAATATTTTACGTCTTTAATTAAACTCTCTATAAACAGTGTAGGTGAATCTAAACCTTTAAAGCTACATAGCTTATTTAAATTGTCGTTAAAAGTACATTTAATGAAATATGATATAGCATACGGCACATGTCTATCAACTAATGTTGTTGAAGAAATATCACCACACGGAATGCAAGTTTGAATATTTTCAAATATGCATTCCGAATCTGCGTATATTACGAACGGTACATCTATACTATTACTATAATTACTAAATTGTATTGTAGACTTATCTGCTTGTGGTGTATATGCAATTTGTTTTTTACAATGTTGCCTATGAATTTCTAATTGTTGTTCATGGTGAAAATTCTGTAGACAATCATCACATAGGATAATGCTTCCATGATGAGCTGTCTGTTGAGCTCTAATGAATCTGAAAAAATTACAAAATGGATGTATGAATAAATAAAAAATAGTATAATAAAGAAAACTAAAAAGAAATTTATAATTTTATTCGTAATCATAACACTTACCTTGATATATTTTTTATATAAACATAGTGTGAAACTATGTTTCCCTCAACTTTTTTCTGCATAAATAAAAGTTGGATATGTTTAGATTTTTTTCCTTTTGTTTTATAATAGGGTCCCACAATCAAGTCTTTTTCCATGTCATATCCAAAGACATTTACACTAATATTCGGATTATTAGTTTCAAAAATTTCTATATCTTTTATTTTTAGTGGGAAGCATAAGCCACTAAAATTTAAGCCAAAGCCGTTAAAGGAAATTAGTTGTTCATCAATGTTGACGCCATAACTGCTTGTTCTTTGAGAATTTCTATGGGTTGCTAAGGCTGATAGTATTGCCCATTTGAAGCAAAATTCATCATTGTTTTGTACATTTATGCATGCTTTTTTTAACTTTATTTTATTGGGGAGAGGAATGAAACTGGAACCTTTTAGTGGTTGGTATCTATTTAGGTTTATATGAAGTTTTAAAAGTTGAACTAGAGTCCAACCACTATCCCGCTCTTGAAAATCTTCCATTTTTGTTAATATTCTTTGAATATTATAACAATATTCATCGGCAAACTCTTCTATATGGAAAATTTCCTTCATTTTCGTTTGAAAATGTTTCACCTCTATTGGGGTATTTTCTAAGTCATTTACATTGGGGCGAGCATATAATCCATATATCTCCATATTAAATTTAAGAGCATCATTAGCCTTTAAGAAATTGTCAACTTCTCTCTTTAACGGTTCCTCAGCTTCCTTCATAAGCATCTCCGGTAGAAGACATTCTTCATTACTATTTTCATATTCTAGTGTTATAAGCCTCTTTTTAAAAGCACTTTTTACTAGCTTTACAACACTTTTTTTTGAGTTCGAAGCATGAGATCTTTCATGCTCCCTGAAATTTTCCTCACTTTGAAAAGCTCTTTGACATTCTGAGCATTCTAGCTTGGTTGCTATTCTTTCCATAATATCACAATTTTTTTTTGGAAATACACTAAAGATGTTTAAAAAATTAATTTTTTGTATAGTAAAATTATTTAACGGTCTATATATCACAATGTCGATCGAATTCTTGTGTATTTGTAGTGATAAAAATTAATATAAAAATCTTTTTTACTAACCTGTTATGAATTCGAATTATAAAACACAAATTAAAAGTTTTTTCTTTTTAAAAAGTCTTACTAAAACACAAATTTAAAATCTTACTAAAACACAAATATTTTTTTCTTTGGAAACAATCTTAATACATTGAATAATAAAAAAAAACAAAAAATTTTAATTTTATAAATCTTTTCACGTCGAATAATTTCACAGAAATCTTACTATGTTGAATAATTTCACAGAACTAGAATTTTGTTCGAAAAAATAGCTGATTTTATACTTTTCTAGAGGCACTACTACATACACATATACTGTTAATCACCCTTGTTTAAAAATTTTTCTTAGGTAACAAAAGCATCATAACACATTTCTGCGCTCATAAAATATTGCATTTAAACATTGAAGTAGAAAAAAATGTGTGTCCTTCAATAAAATAGTTAATGCACCCACACACTACGACAAAAATAAGTGAAAGCAAGCATACGCATGTCTTTCGTTCTTAAGAAATTTTACTGAAACTGTGGCCTTCAATAAAAATAGTTAATGCACCCACACACTACGACAAAAATAAGTGAAAGCAAGCATACGCATGTCTTTCGTTCTTAAGAGTTTTTCCATACAAACAAATGTTTAAATTTTACTACCTTGTCATAGAAAGATTAAAAACAACAAATGAAATAAAATAGGAAATAATGCAGCATATTTTTGACCTTATTTCTTGCTCATGCATGTTTAACTTTTCAATTAATTTTGAATTGTTCTATACTTTTTCTTAAAATGCAAGCCTACGCATGTCTTAAAATGAAAAATAAATATATAAAGCGAATAAAATGCAAGTCTACGCATGTGCAAAAATAAATACATAATCGAGATTCATTTCACATTACCACATATGTACATTTTATTGTTTTATAATATACAGATTTACAACATTACAAAACTAGTTTTGTTTATTAAAAAAATTAGCTGTAGTTTAGTTCGAATATTGCAGAACCATTTGGCGATTGTCGTCCTTTGTAAATAATTGTCCAAATTTTTTCATTCATATTGGCTAAGTAAGGATCCTCTCTGTTTAAATATTTAACCATTCTTTGAGGTAGATAAAACCATTTATTGTTCTCCAAATATGCTATGACTTTGGATCCATATTGTGTAACCTTCCACTCAAAATTTAAAATTTTTAATGGTTTATTTAAGGGAATATCATCAATTTTCGTGTACTCTGATTTTATTCCTTGGGCTATGTTAATTAACTGTTGATAGATCTAAAAGCAATTAAATAAAAACAATCATATAATATGTATAAATATTTGTATATTTTTTCTACAGCATCTATATAATAAATAAAAAATTTTTTATATATTATAAAACTGTATACTTACCATTTTGTTTGATGCGAAAAGCTGCTTTAACTTTTGTTTAATGTGATTTCAAGTAACTGTGAAGAACAATAATAAACAAAAAAATCTGAACGTTCTTTTATATCGATTTGTGCTGGATAGTAAAACTCTTATTTTAGGTTTTAATAAAAACTACTCAAATGAGAATCTCATTGACATGGTGCAAAAAAATATCTCATTTGAATTTCTCTTTATTGTAAAAGCATACACATGGAAAAATATATGAATGCATGTGTAACAGAATGATCATATTTTTCTCATTATATGACTCAGTATCTCTATACGTGTATTTCCCCATACGTGTATTTTTTCCATAAGGAGGCCAAATCTAGTGGGATTCTAATTGGTGTGCCAGAATGCCCATACGCGTATTTTTTCCATAAGGAGGCCAAATCTAGTGGGATTCTAATTGGTGTGCCAGAATGCCCATACGTGTATTTTACCCATGAGGAGGCCAAATCTAATTAGATTCTAATTGGTGTGCCAGAATACCCATACGTGTATTTTATCCATAAGGAGGCCAAATCTAATTAGATTCTAATTGGTGTGCCAGAATGCCCACAAATATACTACTTAAATTGTAAGTTCAAGGAAAAATTCATAACAATGTAATTGAGAAAAATCCCAATTTTTCACTTAAAAAAATATGAACAGAAAATATACTGGAAAAAAGCTATTTGAATTTAATTTTTAAACAAATATTTTAACAAAAACAAGGAAAAATTTATTGATATTTTTGTTGTAATTTATAAAACAAACAATTATAACAAATGCCAATTTTTTAATTCTGAAATATATAAAAATTGTCATTTGTTGTTGTAGTTTTGTCAGAAACCGGACACGAATCGCTGAAATAATTTGTTTAAAAATATTTAAAATTTTCAAACAAAGAAATTAACAGAAACAAACAAAAACATTTCCTGATTATTTTTTAAAATTTATCAAACAGGCTTTTTGTTTTAGTCTAAAATTAAAATTCTTGAGATCTTTTCAACTTCGTTCGTGCGTATGTTTATATAAAATAAATTATCTGTTAGTGAAATGTAAATTTAGCAAAAGTGAGGGAGGGATAAAGTTACCTTTAATATTTTCTGTTTTGCTTCTACTAAAACTAATTGTGTTTTCCTTTCTAGAAATAAGTGCAATACTTATTGCCCTTTTTATTGAAAATTTGCAATATGTATAATGATTTTTTTAAATAGTGACTTTATTAGAAATTATTTTATCATCACTAGGAAAACTTTGAATAGCATTTTGTTTTGATAAAAAGTGAAAGAAATGTTAAATTTTTTTTAGAAATGAAAACGGCATATTCCCAAAAATTATTTGAATACTTTCAAAAACCAATTCAACTTCAACAGTAATAACGTTGCGTTAAAATTAAAGGTAGGACGCTCTTCCCTTTGTCCTATTGGTCACTTAAGCTTTAATATTACGATAATGAAAAACTAATTACACTGACATAAAAAACAGTAACAAAGCTCTAACGATTGGTTCTAATGGAGGGGTGTGTCAGCGTTTTGAAAGTTTAGACTTGATTCATTATTTTAGGGGAGTTAAAGTTGCCAACTTTTTGCACATTGTTGAAGTGAATCGCCATGAGAAATCTTGTAATCATTACATTTTAAGTGTAACTTGTGTTCAGCAGATTAGTGCAAAAAAGTGAGAGAAATATTTGTTGCGGTGAACCGTTTTAACCCTCTAACTCTTCGTCGTATGGATTTTTTCCACCGTCTTCCCTTTAACAACAGTAATATAGCGGGCTAAAAGATCCTAAAAACATATCTCATAAAATTCAACATTCAATTTGAACGTCGTAAAACTTAAAATATCTGAATAACTGCGAAGATGACCGTTGAAAACATTTAAAAAGTTTTGAATGATTTCTGACGTTCAAATTGCATTGTTTTATGGAACGTTTTAACCAGTTATATCCCTGTTTAAGGATATTATTTTTTTCCTTTTTTTGAAACGGAGAGAAAGAAAAAAACTAAACTGAAGCAATAGAGCAATAAAATATTTTACAAAATTATTTGTCTTAAAATTATACTACAAATCTTTAGATAAATTTCTGCCCGATCAAATTCTAAGTTTAGCTACTGGCAAGTTGTAATAATAGGCCAAAATAAAATAAATCCCAGACTAGGATCCCACTTGGCCGTTTGACCTGAAACAAAAAAAAATTACATAAAAAATTATGTAATTCCAAGAAAATTTATTGAAATAAATAAAATATCGAGACATGTCTCGAATCATGAATCAAGAAAACAAGATTGCACACTCTGCCGTACAAAAAAATTTTACTGCGCATCTACGTCATCATAGAATACAAATGAGTATTTGTTGTAAAAAGTGTAAGATAATTTTGGCGAAAAACTGGAAATAACTAAATAACCTCTAAACGAGTGTATCGATTTGAGCAAATAGACAGAAAAGAGCAGCAGTCGAGTCAAACTTTTGAGTTTAAGCTTGAAGGTATTTGAAGAAGGGCATCCTCGGGCTACCAAAGTTTCACATGTCGAAGTGCTTTCTATAAACAAATGTGCTTTTGTTTACAACACATATTCTATGTCTACGTCACAGCACAACAAAATACTGACCTGCGCAATGCGCAATTTTGTTTTCTCGATTCATAGTCTCGAATAATAAATTAAATAAATAAAAAATATTTCAAATTAATTCCAAAATTCTAAATGAAATAAGTAGCAATTTTGCACCTTATTTCATGAGCAAAAGAAGTGAAGTAATAATGAAATGAAACCAAAAAAAATGAATGAATCCATATTTATTATAAGCCTATAGAAAAATATGCATTGAAAAGCGCACCCGCTCTTGGAAAAGCCTTAGAGCGGAAACCCTTTGAGTCGTTTCGAAGGCCAGCTGTGTGTGTAAGCGCTTTTTCTGAGAAATTATCAAATTAAAGAAAGGCACATTATAAAGAAAATTAAATTATTGAAAAATGAAACGAATCCGAAAAACTATGAAATAACTCCTAAAATGTATGAATATATTTGGGAGTTATTTAATTTTTTTCAAACAAAACTTTTTTGAAATTCTTTAACAAAAGAATAATGAATTTAAAAATTATTAAATTTTTTTTGATAGTTAGAGCCGTGTACTACATTATAATGTCTGGGTTTCTTGATTTATGTTGAAAACTACACAATTTCAAAATGATGGATTATTTTAAAAAGTTATAGAATGTTATGTGTATTTTACTGCGATGTAAATCCCTTTTAATTGAGTGTTATTTGTATGCACATGGCCGACAAAATCGATCATATTCTAGTAATTAAATATTTAGCATTTAGATAAACATATATGATAAAACACAAAAAAACGTATTTGGGTAAAGTTTGGGTAAAAATTCTAAATAAACAACTTAACACTTATTACTTAACACTGTTTACAAAGTATGTAGTAAAAATGATCTATCTTATTTCTTTGCAAAAGTAAATTGGACAAACACACATGCATACTTTGTTTATTTTTCAACTTGAAGCTGATACATACATACATATATACATGTGCTACAAGTGTGCATGAATTTGTAACAACTTTAAACTCTTATAGCTCCCAAAATACTAAACCGATTTTAATACAATATAGACTGTGCACAGTTGTGAACAAATATCTTCCGAATGATATAAGTTTTGTCAAAATCGGCTGTATAATACGAGTGTAGAAGGAATCTATTAATAATATAGAAGATGAGTAACATTCATACATACAGCTATGGTATATGTATGAGGGAATATCGAAGGAAACCACTGCTACTTATTGAGACTAGAGTCTTTAACAGCGTGTGCTTGAGTTCTCATCACTGAGTCCTTGTAGTAATTTCAGCAAGGTATTATTTAATACCGTAACATTTCTTGTATTTTTATAAAAAAAAATAATAATGCTATTAAAAGTTTTCTAAGAGAAAAATTTTGCCTCGTTAGTGATGATACAATAATTTCTTATAAACTCACTATTTCAAAATATCATTATATTGCAAATTTTCTATAAAAAGGGGAAAAAATATTGAACTTTTTTTTAGAAAAGAAAACGCCATAAGTTTTGTTTCATATCGCTTGGGAACAAATTTCATTTTTAAAATTGTAGAGTTATTTAATGTGGAAGAAATGATTCCGATAAAATAATTGCTAAAATTTTCCGTCAATAATACGTTTAACTAAGGAAATCATTACATCATACGTAATTGCTGTATTTGCCAATTATTCATGCATTTCAAGGAAAATCTGAAGAAAAAAAAAATATACAAAGCAAATTATTCCTCAATAAATTAAACAACAGGAAAAAACCTTGATATACAAATTTTCTGCCATTTACTTTTCAATAGTTGATAAATAATTTAATAAAAATTTATTTACATATTTACTTGAACAAGAACAGATTTTTGATTTGCTTTCTTTAAAATAAGAAAAGAATTTATGACCATTTTTTTCTCTATTGTTTTCCAAATATAAGTATATTCATGTTTTTCCTCAAATTTTTATTTGTGTATTTTCTTACGTTGTTCTCTATCTCTCTACTTTCAGATAACTATAATCGAACGCCAAGTATTCGATTTTCTTGGATACATGTGGGCGCCAATATTTGTTAATTTTTTTCACATTTTATTTATAATATTTGGATTTTATGGAGCATATCATTTTAGAATAAAATATATTATAACGGTAAGTTTGTTGCTTGTTATTTATTTTAACTTTAAAGATATTTTTCTTCCTTTATTTGTGTGCCAGTCATTCTTATCACAAAGTTTGTTGCAACACTTAAACAACAATATTACATAAATAAAAATACATACTAAGAAAATGTTTACACTGCATCAAACAGAAGAAATAAGCAAATAAAGAGTTCTTGATATGGTATGATAGATATCCATGAAATTGAACAAACTATTTTGTGTAGTTAGTAAACTGAGGAGAGGAAGAAGTTTTTTTTCCCGAACATAAGAAAACCATAGATTTATGCTATTTAATAGATCACAAACAACAAACTAGAAAAGCAAATAAAAATATTACTTGACTTGTCTATTGTCCATTAATATGAGTCTCTCATCACTCGTTTGTATGAATTGATTTTTTTATTATTGATTTCATGGCAATTATATTTATCTCAATCACAATCGTGAAGCCAACTAATGAAAGAATAACAGGGGTTAAATAGCGACCTAAAAACTTGAACATTTTACTAATTCATGATAAGGAATCGGGCTGTAGGGGTGAATAAATTAGAAAAATACACTCATCACAACATATTCATTTATATCTTATCTTATCAATTTATTTAAACAATATAAGTAAAATGTTTTTTATTTTTTGAGTTTTTATAAATTGTACGTTTGATTACCCCAAGTGTTTATGAATATTAATAAATAATATTGAAGTTATTGTACAGCAAAACAGGGGAAGTCACTTAATCAATTATTCAATTGTTGTTGTTATTGTTGCTGTTGTTGTATTGTGAATTTATATAATATGTATATTTATATAAATGACTTGAAACTAACTATCTGAGTAACATCTTTTTTTCTTCGTATTAGTATGAATAATACTTTCTTTTTTTTCATTTCTCTTTATTTGCAGTATTTAATATGGAATTTTCTGTGGATTGGTTGGAATTCATTTTTAATATGTTTCTATTTAAGTGTGGGGACGCTGGATAAAGTAAGTCAACTTTTAAGATAAATATTATTAAAGTTAAGTTTAAAAAGAATTAGGGTGAGGCTCCACTGTGCAGGGGCATATTTAGCAAATAACAAATTTCTAAATATCAAATAAAAGTGAATCTTTTCAAATTGCCATTTTTATTTTTAAAAGCAGTTTCTTATTCAGCAACAATTCTGTTGGCAAAATAATGATTTGAAATGCTAATAAGCAGGGAAACCAGAAATGTGCTCTAACAAATGTTTTATGCTCATTAAATATGCAATAAAATGTTCAGCATAAAACTATATACGGTTGATGGTTGGCGTTCGGTAAAATTTTCGGCGAACATCGAACTTTGGGCACATTTTTTGTACATGTGCATATCGACCCCTGTGTGCGAAATTATCGTATGTTACACTTTTTTTTCGAAATCGAATTTTTGATGCAAATTGTTTCTAAATCCATTAATTTATCTGTTGGCAAAATATTATAGCGATCAATACAATAGCTATCAGATAACATAGTGCACATTTTATCGTATGTAACAGTTTTATAGTATAGTAATAAAAATACTAATAAAAACGCACTCCTTTAAAATTTAGTTGTTGCAAAATACGATAATATCGCGCACAGGGGTCGATATATTCACTAAGATACGAAAGAATGCAACGCTGTAAAATGTTTAAGTACAAAAACTACTCAACATCGTACTTTGTAAGACTAATTTTATTTATTTTGTTCATGATCCAATAATACAGGTCTGTTTAATAATCCAGCAGAGTGACTTTTCACTTACGCTCATGCAATCAATCTCTCGATAAAAAAATTGTACTCATACACGACCATATATTATTGGCTCCCCTTCATACACGATCACATGAGTGGAAAAAAAGTTAGTCATAATAACGAAAACTCAAGCTCACGAAATACTCACGAAAACAATTTTAAATTATAAAAAAATTAATATTATTACTGATCCATTGTCCCTGTCTGATGAATAAATTGTTTCAATAATACTTTCTTAATGAAAATATGTATTTTAATCAAAAAATAAATTTTAATTAAAAAACAAATGTGTAAAGTCAGTTTTAAGAATAACGTTTGGTATCAGAAAACCCCATTGTGGTTGTTTCGATAATATAATACAAACGCTAGAACAAATGCAAAGTATTATTTGTTTTTAGGTAATAAAGAAACAATTACAAAAATTTTAATTTAGTTCTGTGGAGGTCAAAAAATTACTATTTAAAATATTTTTTGTACCGAAGAAATATTTAATTTTCCATCACTAACATACAAAATACAATTTCTTTATGTTGTAGTCTGCTTTTTTTGACTTCATAAAGTCTTGTTGTTTTTTTTATTGTTGAATTGTTGTAGTAACAGACCTGTATTATTAGATCATGATTTTGTTCTTGTTAAATTAATAGATCACTTAAATTAAAATATTTCTATTCAATAAACTTGCAAATTTTATGGAATTTCGGGTTCAGTTGTCAGCCTGAAAAAGTGCGTTTAGTCGAACGCTATATATATTTTGAGTCATCTATTCAATAATACCTGCATTTAATATAAAAGTACAAATAAAGGTACGGTCACACTTGGCAAACATTTGCCCAAAAAAACGTAACCACTACTTTTGCTTAGGGTTAGTGTGATTTAACTTGGTTTTTATATTAAAAAATGAAGTCAATTATGCCGCAAAATGCTATTTTTATATTATTTTTAATAAATGCGAACCCATATTTAAAAAATATTGGAATTTAAGAAAATGCAAATTTAGCTTGTCTGTTGGTGACGTTTTTTCGGCAGTTTGTTAGATGTGACCGTACCTTAAGATAAACAAAATAACTGAATGAGAACACAAAATTGCAGTTGAATTTTTCAGATGAGTTTTTTTATTGGTAATTGTTATTGAAATAAATAACAAGATATGGACTTAGATTTCCTTTAAAAAGCGTTGCCTTTTACATCTAAATAAACTTTTATACATTGAAAATATTCTTTCAACGTCAGTTGATGTAATTAGGGCACATTTAAAAGATAACAATTCCTAGCATCATATCTTGAAACAGCAAATGTAAACCAGAAATGCGATGCAGATGGCAAAAATGTAGCAACACCTTTCAACTGATATCTATACAAAATAAAACCGCGATCTGTTAATCACAATTTAAACCAGTTGTAAGCATATTACAGAAAATGTCAATAACTAATCAAATATGCTCTAAAAGCATTGAATATGCTCTATAAATTAACAAAAAAAAAATGCTGCAAATATGCTTTTAAGACAATAATATGCAAAGAAATGCTGTAAAGGATAAATCTTGCATAAATATGCACTGACAAATCGATGCCAAAATTCATAAAAACTTATGAATCGTTTAAATATATCATCTTCGCTTCAGAAATTTGCACAAGAAAAGACATGTAATTGCATGTATGCGAGTTCCCTGCTAATAAGCATATAAAGTGCATAGTTTTCACTACTTCTACTTTGACATATTAAGTCATTACTTTAAGTTGAAGATCTCATCGAAATCAAGTACTTGCTAACTTCGCTTACAAATAACGCCGTAAAAATATTAATATTTAAAAGTCCTTAAATAGACAAAACGCAATAAAAAATTAATGTTTTCTTAGAGTATTGGACTTGTGCTTTTGAAGCTTAATGTCAAGTATCGTACTCACGGCAGAGCTATTTTATCATGCGCTAAGAAGCCGTTTTCTCAAACTCATACACAATTAAAAAAACAATTTGCATCGCCAGAGGTTGAACGAACCGCTTATCTAGTGTATGATAAGCGCACACGCTACTAACGCGACACTCACAGAATTAATTACTCGTTTATTTACTAGTAGTTTGTGTTGAAAATAATGTAAGTAATTACCAATTTTTTTTGCTAAGATGTTGTTTTTAATGGAAGCTATTTCCAAGTTTTTCTCCATTCTTAATTCATATTTAAATTAAGAATATCAAGCTTAATAGAGTTTCCAGATTGTACTCTAAAATTAAATATCCTAAACAAATAGTAAGTATTCTCATTTTATTTATTTTTTCTAGGACAGCGACTTGTTAAATCTAGGTACTGGTAGTGTTTCATGGTTTGAGGTAAATGGATATGGCTGCAAGCCCATCTATAATGCGAATATAACCTCAGACGATCCCTATCGTCCTGTACGTCCAGAAACTGTAGATGATTGTCTGCTTACCTATGACATAGTTGAGGTAGTACAATCAGGAGTGCAATGTGTTTTAGCGGTAAAAATCTGAAATATATTTTAATACATCTTTTCCTTAAACTAATTTTTATTATATAATTTTAGTTCTTTGGTATATTGGGAGCTATTTTAATTAGCTACATATTTCTGGATGAAGACGACAGATGTAAGTTTCAATTTAATTTGTTTTTTAAATAAATTTTTAGTTAATTTTTAGTTAGTTTTAAATAATGATTTAATTTTTTTATTATTGGTATAAAGGAAAATTGTATAAAAATCACAACATGTTGAAAAAAGTCCTTTGTTTTTTTATTTCTAAAGGGATTAGAATTAAAAATTCAATACTTAGAAAAGTTAAGTCGAAGACAAATGTCATGAAATCTTTTTAGACATGAAGTAAAAAGTTTGTTACTATAATCATGTTTAAATTTTTTTCTTTTTGTTTAGTATATATTACATTGAACATATGTGTGTTATATTTAAAGCTGTCTTTTTGTTTATTTTAACAAACATATCTCTCTGCATACAATGTCTGTCTGTTCAATTCATTTTTGAATGGCAGCCATACAACATAAAGAAGACTTCAAGGACTTGGTTTGATAAAACAAAAACAGTGGTTGCAACAACTACAAAGGCACTTTTGAAATTATTGACACTTTATGATAGCCAACAAGCTTAATATTTTATAATGATAAGGTCATACATATGAAACAGAACTTCATAAATGACAACGATTTTAATGCAGTTTACCACTGCACATTGCAAGATTTTTAAGATATAGAGAAGCTAGAATTTTGGTTTTCGAGAGATAAAGATAATGTTCATTTCTTACAATATAAATAAGTTGCAATCGGTGGTTGGATGAGTTAATGTCTATGATTAGCGGCGTTCATTTGGTACTTAAGGACAGGAATACATACACTTCCTTAGCATTAACAGTGTCCTTCTCTAGTTGGCTTTTATTGAAACCTAAATATGATATGAGATTATTTTGTTGGCCATATTATGCCCAACTCTTAAAACACTCTAAAATTAAAATAACAAATTTAGTATTAAATTTTTATTCGCACTTTTTCCCAAAATTAATATTTTACATATTTAGTAAAACATCAACAATAACAATTGGTTGATTATTGAGTTCTTGTTTTCATTTGTTCTAATGAAAGTTTAATATAATATCTCCAGTTGTTCTAAGAAATATTTGGGTAAAGTTCCCTGATGACCTGCATTAGCAACAGAAAAATGTGCATAGGAACAAGCTATAACCCTCAATAATCAATTTCAATTTGTTTTTAACAAAATTATTAATGTTTTACTAAATATTTAAAATATTAAATTTGGGAAAAAGTGCGAATAAAAATTTAAATTACTAAAATTTTAGCAATTCCCGTAAAAAGCACCAACCTAAAATAAAAAATGTTTATAGTCAACTCTTTCTTCAATCAAATATACTGCACATATTTTATCATGTAGGATGAACTTATGTTCACTTATTTCAAATAATAAAGCACTTATAACAACATCATAGAAGTTGCCTTTAATATATTATATACATATATTGCGATAGGGATATCAGCTTCTCATCTGCTACTGCTGCATTGACCGCGCCCTTATAAGAGATATTTTTCAATATTTTGTCATCCTTTTGTGTGCTATTGATTTTAACGTAAACTACAGAAAATCTGTAAAAGATAAAGTTTAACTGGGTTAAATTGCATGACATGCTTCTACAATCAAGTCTGTTTCAACTGAGATAAATAAGGAAGAAAATAGTTTTTGGTTTTAAGTCTCAAAAGAGTTTTTTCTATAGAGATTTCAAGAATTTAGAAATGTTTCGTTTTACAAAGTGACGGTTTAAATATGTATGCATGTATGTATGTATATTGAACCAATAAAATGAATCGTTGCGTGAGTAATCAATTAATTAAACTTTCTGATTAACAAATACACTAATTGATCAATTATTCGTTTAATAAAAAATTCTGAATCGTTGCAAACTAGGGATCTGCGATTGATCGATTAATCAAACTTTCTGATTAGCAAATATACTAATTAACCAATTATTCGATTTAATCAAGGATTCTGATTTATCAAAATGCTGATCAATCAAATATTTTCAATTTTCTTCATTAAAATTTGAATAAATTTATTCAAAAATATTTGAGAGAAAATGAAATTAATACACACAACCAAGACGTATTAAATAGGTGAAATTATAAGTACAACAATTACAACAATACAAGAACAACAGGCACTTTTTACAAAGGTTCTGTCAAAAACATCTACAGAAAAATAGAAAAAGGCACCCTTTTTGACCTTCAAAATAGAAAGCATAAATGTAATGCTGTTACCTGTTTAATACGCTTTGCATACAACTACAAATAATAATAAATAAATAAAATAAAAATACAAAAAAAAAAAAAAAAAATAATAAAAACAACTAAAAGAAATATAAAAATATAAATTATCAATAATTCTGTTTAATCAATTACTCATAGATTTGAATAATCGTGAGTTTGAATAATCATATTTTTTGAAAAACAAAATACTTGATTGTTCAGAATTTTTGAGTAATTTATTAATGAGACATCCAAATTGGAAACCATTAAGGAGTTTATTATTCAATCAGGCCCACATCTGTAGCTTGAAGCTAAAAGTGCCATGTTAATATCTTGCTGTTTTGAGTTAGTCGCAGCATTAGGTTTCTTTTCTTACTCTTTTTTATTTTGCTGAAACAGCCAATGTCTAATTTAATCCGGAAAAGCTTCATAAGGAATTTGCTAGACAATGTCACTATGAACTTATCAATAAAAAAAATTAAATTTAAATTTTCTCTAAAGTGAATATTTGGACACTGGAACTTCGAGTTTCATGCTACAGATTATACCTGTATGACTTTTAGTCTTTAAGGACTGTTGTCTTTAACCCAAAAGATATTCTGACCTTATTTACAAGCTTCACAGACCACTGTGAAGTAAGATACCACCATCTGTTTTCGTTTTCGTTTAATTTAGTTTTATTTTTTTTTGGCCTGTAATATACTACTGTTTTTATCTTTTAGCTAATATTGACAATAAGCTTTGAACAAACAATCAAAGATACACACGTTCACTCAATCCAATCACCTACTGCAATAAGGGGAGCGTTATTTGAAGGTGGCAAAAAGTTAAATGTAAAATAGGGAGAAAATAAAACTACGATAGCAAACTTATGGTATAAGTTGCCATAAGTAGAAAAAAAAGCGATTAATCACCCTCAAACTGTGTATTTTGATTGTTATTTTCTTGTTGACGCCCAAGTGCAAACAAAACGGAAATAAAATTGTAATATCCGACGACAAGCATGCAGGAATATCACCTTGACATGTTTATTTGTTGAAGGTACATAGAGGACTGTTCGATGGTCTTTGTTACCTTAACAGTCTTCTGGCAATGTTGGAACAAACAATTTTTTATAATTTAGTTATGGAATTTAAATATTTATTTGTTTTGTTAAATAAACAATTGTAAAATTAAACAACAAAACCCATCCCATTTTTGGGCGAAATAATAAAACAAAGACAGAGAAGAACAAAAGG
The DNA here is from genome assembly GCA_956483585.1 of Gymnocheta viridis. Lineage (NCBI taxonomy): Eukaryota > Metazoa > Arthropoda > Insecta > Diptera > Tachinidae > Gymnocheta > Gymnocheta viridis. The sequence goes on along the minus strand of OY101443.1, from coordinate 57,035,849 downwards.
CTTAATACATGTTGTGTTTATTATACGTTTTTTAATTATGCACAGTGGAAATTCATTTATATTAAGAGATTTCAGAACAATTGCATGTACAGTTATGTTTGAAAGTTTTCGTATACTTGTGTATAATTGGCTGTTTCTTGAGTTGGCATAGTTGTAACAACTATCCTGAAGAAAGAACTTTTGCCATGAAGGCCCGATTTTCGAAAAGAAGGATACATCGAAAGCAAAGAATTTTTGTAGAATATTTTTTGCTTTTCCACGAAAACTTTTCTTATAAACTGTACATTTAGTTATCAGCCATGCAATATCTGTTGCTCAATTCGAATTATTTTCTATTCTATAACTGAAGTTCTACTGTCCTCTTTTTGTACACACAAATAAAATTAAAAAAAAATATTTAATTTTAATAAAATGCTTGTGGGTTTCATTATGTAATATGTATGTATTTAAAAAAAAGATTTCTTCATACTCTTTCTATTCTATCATCTCCCTATTTCATTATAACAAATTGTGTGTGTTTCTGTATTTTAATCATTGTTATTTTTTTTGTTTTTTTTTTTGGCTTAATAATATTTTTTTATTTTGTTTTACAAAAAAAATATAAAAAAATCACTCACATGCATATAAATAATTTGTTTATTAAAAATGTACGCGTATGTAGTTATGATACAATATTATATTGTAATGAATGGCTAGAATACAATATGAGCATTGTGTGTTAAAAAATGCATTATTAATTAAATTGTTTACTAATAACTTTTGGTCTCTAGAGAAATATTGAAAAAAATGTAATTAAATATTAAAATTAAATACTAAGGTTAAGTTGCAAATGAAATTATACTTTTTATATACAGAAAAAACTTAAATCTGATTCATATTCATTTCAACTAAGAAAAATAAATAAAGCTTTCACGAAATATTGAGTTTTAAGCGGCTGGCTTGAATTTGTTAACGAATTTTCTATGGGTTATGGTCCTTGGTTTTGAACTTGCCAGCCTTCCTGATATATTTCTCACTTTAATTTCGTGCAAATTTTTCTATAGTTCTGAAATCATGCTGATTCCAAATCATGCTGATTCCAAATCATATTATTTTCAGAAATAAATTCTATTAATAGTCGACTTATTGTTGCTTTTTTACGTTGTTCTTACGAGTATTTATGATGGAGTATTTTATTCGATATTTGAATTCTATAAATCATACGGCTTAAAACTTTTATTAATATTTAGAAATCAAGTGATTTGACAGAATGACACAACATATTGTCTTGAAATGCTATTAAAGTTAAAAAAATTATTACTTGACAATAGAAAAGTCTTTGCTGAACAGTTACCCTTAGAAATAATAATTGTTTTCGCATTAAAAAACATTGCATTTAATTAAATCAATTTTATATATATATTTTTTTCACAATTTTGTCAGGTAAATAAATTTTTCGAATATCTCTTCCTTCTAATGGCGTTTTCTTTTCTGAAAAAAATTCAAAATTTTTTGCCCTTTTTATTGAAAATTTGCAATATAATAACCTTTTGAAATAGTGAGTTTATTCGAAATTATTGTATCATCACTTAAGATGCAAAATTGTTCTCCTATGAAAAATTTGAATTGTAATTTTGTTGATAAAAAGTAAAAGAAATGTTAAATTATTTTTAGAAAAGAAAACGACATAAGTTAACTTTTTCCGATTACTTTTTTATGTACAATTTCGGATTTTTTTTGAAGATTTTAGCCATTTTTCGATGGACTTTAATAAAAATCTGCTCTTGTTTAGAGATTTTGAGATATTCAACAAATTCTTTCGATAGTAGCGGTTTTTTCCCAATTTTTTCCGGAACTTTGCTTTTAGTTACAGTTTTAGATAATTTTAATCTATTTTTTAGGGTTGTCACAGAATCCAATATACACGACAAAAAATACTTTTGTGTGAGGAATTTCAATGTTATGGCGGTTCTGTAGATAGATAGTAAGTCTAGATTGGACATAAAACAGCTAACATTGAAATTCATCACACAAGAGTTTTTTTTGTCGCCTTTTCAAATTCAATTCCGACTACATTGGATTCCGTGACAGCCCTGTATAATTTTTTTTCTGGTTCATTAAATCTTTTAAAAGCTTTGGTCTTATTAGAAAACTTACTTCTTTTTCTCATTTACGATGATATCTTTCCGAATTTTAGCAGTCTTTTATAGTTTGAACCGTTTGTAACCCACAAAGAAAAAGTTATAGCATGAAGACAACAAAAATTAAAAATGAAAATAAAAAACAATTAAAAACTAAGGAAAAAAAGGAAAATTGCACTTAATAGAAAATACGCTCTTAAAGGAAAAATATATAAAAATGCCGTTTAAGGCAAACATTTCTCTTGGTTACCCTGATATTTAAAAAAGCCTAACTATTTAGTCAAAGAAGACCACATTTCATTAATACTTGACCTTAGTAGTTATATATCTTCAAAGTTTTACAGTAGTTTATTTATTCTGCACCAGGTGAATGTCCTTAATAGTTTCTTAAAATATAGAAATGCATGTTACAGCTTGTTTTTATTATTTATTTTTTGTTTTTCCATTACTAACATCATTTTTTTTTCTTCAAAAACTACCAACTGCAACTCTCAATACAAATTGTCAATAAAAAAAAATTTTGAAATTTTAATGCATTTCATTATTGTTTTTTATGTGTGATTTAAATGCTCTTAAAAATGTTATAATCATTGTGTGATTAATTAGTTTATTTATATTGGAAAATGAAATAAGCATCAGAAAATAAAAATTTCCATTCTTACTAAATTGTTATGTATATATGTTATGTACGTATGTATGTATATACTTATGTGCTTATGTATTAGATTTGTTTAATGATAATTTTGTATATACACCACCAAAATTATTTTTATTTCAACTAAAAAGTAATTAATCAATAAACATTTATTGTTAATATGTTATTAAATATTTGATTACATCAATATCAGACTGTTCCAAAAATTTTAATACACAGAAATAGATTTCCCTGACATGTTTGCTTTTAAGTAGAAAAATTCTTCTTCGGGTCAGTCGGGAATCTACCACTATTCCAATTTTGATGATGTCAGATGTCAGGTTTATTCTTTTGAGCTTGTGAGGGGCCTTTGGCTATCTTAAATCAGATGAGTCTCGTGAGTAAGAAGGTTTACTCGCACTGATCTTGCATCAGTGCGTCTGCCCGTTTTCTAGTTAGCCTTCCTTATATCAGAGAATTCGCAATGTGTTGGACGGCAGCTATTGAGCAATTCCATATAAAATCAATTACCTTTATTTTATTCTATTAGGGGTCTATAAATAAAAAAATAAGAATTTAAATTATTTTAATTCCAAATTTTGTGAATTATTTGTGCTTACGAGTTTTCAAATTCTTTTTTTAACCTTTTCAAAAAGGGCAGAAGGTTAGCAATTCGTTTGTATTTTTTTAAAGTTTGATCCTTCAGAACCATTTATTAACCGATTTGGACAATTATTGTTTTATTCGCAAGTAGTTAGTTTCCAAATTGGACCCGTTGTCTTAATTATTCGTTTCTTTTAATTTTTATGTTTTGAAGTCGGTTGTATTTTTTCCAAGAACGATTTTAGCATAACTTATGATAATTAAAAATTGTTTTATAAAATTTAGGACTACTTTTTGTTCCGTAAAACTTTTTGTCTCAAATTTTTTTCCTCAAAATTTTTGTTCTGCAAATTTCTTATTTATAAAAAAATATTTTTTTCTCAAATAATAAAAATGTATCTGTAATAGTCCTTATTATATTTACTTTATACGCTATTTATCTTAAAAACCCATTTTTATGTCGAACCTGGTTTTCGAGTTGTAGTTCAGGTTGTTGTCAGTACGGCTTTTGTTAGTTTTCCGTTCGAAAAGATGCTATTGAAACTGAAGAGAAGGCATGCTGCGTTTCAATAAAAACTAGTCTCGATTTATATAGACACCGAACTATAAGTGTTATTTTTGTTTAGCATCCCACCAGACGAAGTGTAGCAAGAATGTGTTTTCTTTTATGCAATTTTTATTAAACCTTCAAACGCGTTGTTGCCGGTCTTTTGAAATATTAATCGTTTAAAAATTTCCCATTGGAGTCTTGCGAACATAATCAACTTACTACAACTAAGATTAAAGTTGTTTGCTTACGAAAAGAAATGAGAAATTAAGCAATATGAGAACAATTAAATCTATTCAGTGAGAGATCGTTTATATCATCAAATACTCATTAAAAAATTTATCGTTGTGTGTTCCCATAACACGAAAGTCACATTGCAAATGCTTAAAAATCTCATCTAGTTGAATCTGCACTGCTTACTATCAACTGTATCTAAAATAATCTCGTAACTAAGGAGATTGCTACTATAAGCTGATTGATTCTGTCCAGCGTAATCATTCGATTCGATACTCAAGGCAGAAGGCACATTATGGTATTCGATATCTATCGAACATTCCATTTAAATTCGGTTGAAATTTCAATATATATCGATTGATGTAATTCGGCCCCAGAAGTGTTCTTCTTCGGCATCCATAGGGAAGATAAAGGATGGGTTTTGAAGGTATCAGATCACACATGTATGTATATATATATGCTACTTTCACTCCTCGAGGGATATAGGGCCATAACAAGGTGGTTCCAACAATCTCGATCTTCGGCTCGATGCTTGATTTCCTTCCGCTTCATACGCAATCTTGAAAGTTCTGTTTTTAATTGTCGCTTCCATGTGTGCGCTGGTCTCCCAACTCTTCTGCTTCCTTGCGGATTCCAATCTAGGCATTTCATCGTCTGATTTACGGAGGGTGTGACCTATCCAACTCCATTTCCGCTTACTTATTTCCGTTCTAATAGGCTGCTGGTTTGCCTTCATCCAGAGTTGGTTGTTGGATATTGTTTCAGGCCAGAAAATCCCTAAGATTTTGCGTAGACATTTGTTGAGAAATACCTGAAGGCACTGCAAATCATGTGGTGCCATATAATAGACTGGATTTTATGTTGGAATTGAATAATTTGATTTTTATTTGTTTCGAGATATTAGAAGATTTCCAAACCGCGTTTAGCTGGGCAAATGTTCTCTTTGCTTTACTTATCCGACTGGAGATATCTGCGGCTGAGCCACTAGTTGTGTCTATTGTGCTACCCAGGTGGCAGAAGGACTTAACATCTTCAATATCTTGATCACCTACGAAGAAATTGCGATCTGTGTTACTATTGAAGCGGAGCGATTTTGTTTTGGGTATATTTATCTTCAGCCCAACCAATTTTGCGATGTCACTGATGGTGGAAATTTTCGACTGCATCTCTGAGAATGAGTGGCTAAGTAGACATATGTCATCGGCATAATCAAGGTCCTCCAGCCGTCCTTGCAAGCCCCACATAATACCTCTCTTATGTTGGCTTGTTGCATTCTGCATCACAGCATCGAGTACACAGTTTAAAATTAGAGGTGATGAGACATAACCTTGTCTAACTCCAGTTTTCACCGTGATCCTGTTGCTTAGTTGTTTTTCACGCAACACACGGCAAGTGGCATTCTTGTACAGGGTTTTGATTAGTCGTGTTAGTTTTTCGCGGACACCCTTGGATACCAGCGAGTTCCATATAGCATGTGTAAGGCCCTATTAAAATCTGAAACAGGGGATAAATTCCAGTATCCTTTTGCTTGAAGAGAGTTTTTTTTTTGAAAGTTTGTCGCAAAAGTTCTATGAAAATTATTTCCACAGACGGAATCCAGTTTTGTCGTTTTTTATTGTTGTTGTTTGAAGCCGTTAATGAACTAGATCTTTCCAACATCTTCGTAGGACCATGCGGGGTTCGATTAAAAGTCATCACGTTTTTAACATGTACATTTCGTATGTTGGCCAAAACCTCAATCTACATGAACTTGAACGAAAAAAAATATAAAAAATATTTTTATAAAAAAATACAGTCCTACTATGTATGGACCGATACTTCAAGTCTTTTCTGAGCTCATTGATAGCGAACAAAAGAAGGCGCATCGAGACGTTAGCTAATCAAAATGTATTGAAATTAACGAGTTTGTAGCCTATCAACTTGTTCGGAAACCTTGGCACCTTCTGAAATAGCAACACCTGAATCAGTTCAATACAATTGTCGGGAAATAAAACGTCCCAGGGAATACGTTCAATTTACCTTAGACTCCGTAACTGAAAGCGGAGTGTTGTAGCGTTTCAAGTTCTACGAATAATCGGTAACTTTAATTTAGATAATCCGGCATTACCAGAAATTTAATTTTGTATTCGATATTATTTGGCAACACTAGTAAGAGAAAAAACGAACTTTTTATTATTCAGAAATAGTACAAGTTTAATATATTGAATATATGAATATCGTTTAAACTCCACAAGTTCTTCTAAAATTAAAATAATGAACGAAGTTCAATAAATACGAATTTATCCCTGAAACTCACATACTTTTGCGTACCAGCTCTTCAATAACAATTCGTCTTCTTGTGATCGATTAACCGCTAAATTCCACAATAGATCATAACGTAAATTCGTTATTTACTAATATCGTGCGGATGCTAGGTAGATTCAAAGGACTTTCCTGAGAAAATAACTTTTTAAACACTACTTTCTTTGTTTCCCTTAGGGCACTGCTACACGTTCCATATATATTGGATTTCGAAATATTAACTGATCCATCAGTATTTGCATGTTAGACGTTTAAGAAATATCGCGATACTGGATCGCAGTCAATATAGATTTAACGTGTAGCAGTGTCCTTATGCTACTGAGTTCTGGAGTTTTGTAAATTAAAAATAAAATACAAATAATGAGTCAGCGGTGATTTATATATTTAGTCATTACGTGGTAGAACTCGTTATAGAAAACAAAAAAAAAAAAACAAATTATGGGTTAGATATAATCAAAGTATGCCAGTAATATGTTTTTGGAACAGTCTTTAAAATAATATAAATGGTCAACTAGATGGCAAGTGTTGTTTTAAAAATTTTTTTTTCCTGCTTCGCAGTGAGTAATTTGACATGAAGTAATTGTTATATACCATTTGGGGAATTTGCAAAACTTGCTGTCATAACTTATTCCATGATATGCATAAACATTTTATTTATGTTGCTTGATTATTTATAAAAATTATAAAAAAAAGAAACTTAGTCTAATTTATATTATATATGTATGTCCGTACTTTGTATTGTGTGTATTGTCTGAAGTTCATCATAACTAAATACTCGTATATTAAGACTTCAAAAAAATATTCAAAATTTTAATGTAAAATAATAAATTCACAATGTCATTAAATGTAACACTCCTGTCTTCCCACTACCTGCCTTCATATATATTTCCCGCCTCCTTAGCAATTCCCAATCTCATATAAATCATTTGTCCAAACAAAATCTATACTAAGATGCCCACAAACATGTTTATAATAAATTAAAACTTTAAAATTAAGTTATAGAGAAAAAAAGCACACACAAGAAAAGAAAGAATCATTAAATGCATTTTTAATCATTTAATGTTCTTCTCTTTTTTTCATTTTATGTAACTAAACGAACACAAAAACTATTTGACTCGTGTCTAACGTGTGCGAATACGACGACGTAATGCCCCTTTATACGTTTAACACTCTACAATGCGGATTTTAAACGTGCAGTCGATTTTTTGAATGGTGATGCCAAGAGTCCACAACATACGGTAGTCCATCCAATGTACGTGAGCTATACAAGCATACCAACATCAGCCAGTGCCACTATGCTCTCAAATAAGCATCAGAATCAAAATCATACACACCATAGTCTCAGTAATAGTAACAATCATCTCAGTAACAGTAACCATGCAATTTGTACAAATACTACTACTTCTATTACTACTCCAACTGCAACGAAAAAAATTTTCTCATCCTCTCAGCAGACATCTCTTCATAAACAAATTCTAACATCTTCAGCAATAAATACAACTAACAACAACTACCACAACAACCAACTAAGCAACAGCATTAGCCATAGCCATAGCAATAGCAATAGAAATAGCAACAATAGCAATAGCAATGCAAACAACAGCAACACTTTCTTAATACACACACATCATAATAATAACCATCATCAGCATCATCATCAACAGCAACAACATTCTAATCCCCAAAGCCGCAGAGAGGGCAGCTATAACGGTAGTTTGGTTAGTAACAGTAGTCAGTTTGAACCTTTTAATACCGGTAGTAGTCATCATCATAGACGGCGACACAGAAATATGTCACCCACTAGCCGTAGTTATACACCTAATCCCAGCAATGGCAGTAACTCCTTAACTCACATGCTTTATAGTCCCAAACAGAATCGCAAAGTGCAGCCCACTTCTCCAAACAGTATATTTCCGGCCAATATAGATTTGGCTCAAAAACAGCCCATTATACCGGCCTACTATGATGACAGCACGGCCAAAGCTGATCATCAGTTGTATGTTAATGGTTCTAGAAGACAGATGATTTTGACCCAGTCTCCCACCCAGGATACCACACCGTCTCTCTCCTATGCCTCGCTGCAAAATTCTACTCAGAACTTGAGCTCAAGTTTAAAGCAAAATGCCACACCCAGTTTGGGTTCGGGTCGAAATGCGCTAAACAGCTCTTTAAGTAATAGCAACTATAGTTTAACCAATAGTTTAAATAATAACCAAACCCAACAAGCTATTAGTAGCGTTGCCGGTGATGGCCATTTTGCACGCATACATTCCAAGCCCAAGCCGGCCAAATCGTCCAGTTATAGTAGTTTCAAACATGCCTCTACTGCAGCTAATAATGCAGTTGCAGCCTCGGTTGCCCAACGTCCAGACATTAAATATTCAGATATTTTTAACGAATCAACGTCCCATCAATTCGATGAATGCTTTGAAGAGGATAACTTTTCTATACAAAATCTGAAATCGAATGAGGGCTTAACTTATGTTCCCTTTAACAAACCCTCACCGGGAAATTTCTATCTCTCATCCTCCCCCCAACAAGGAGAGAATAATAATTTGCCCAATTCCTTGAACTCGCCACATTCTCAAGGTTCTCTTAACAATAATAAAAGCAACCAGCTGCTGCACCACCTACCGTTGCGCACAAGTCCGAATAACAATTCGTCACAAATAGCGGTGCAAAATTATCATGACAATTCTGGTATATTACTAGAACATGGTGCTATCTTACAGCCCTTCACAGGCCGTGACCTTAATCCGGCTCAAAGAGCTTTATATCAACAGAATGGTATGCCCTTCCATCCAGCCTATTCGCCCACACCTTATAGGCAAAATTCAGCTTGTCCAGCACAAAAGAAAACACCTAGACCCACAAATATTCCATTGCCCAAAGTGCCGGCCACATATGATGCAGAATTTTTATCTCCATCTGAGGTAACGCCACCACCTCCACCCCAGCCTAGACCTCATATATTTCAGCCACGCACGGGAACAGCTCCCTATCCGGATCTCTCACCCGAGGTAACCGAACGGTATGCCATGCCCACGCAATACATACCAAGATCTCCGATAGCTTCGCGTATAGCACGTCGTCAACGTCAACAAAATACGCCCAATGAACGATCTCATGCTCCCATTCAGAGTTCGGCGAATTTTTGTGATCAAATACGTGATGCTCCTCCGGGCTATGCAGGCGAAAACGGTTCTACACTCACCTACACCATATCGAAGGCCAGATCTCATGATCGTCTGTCAGCAGTCCGAAATGCCAATGGTTCTCTAAAAGAAAAAGAACGCTTAGCTAATGATCACTCTAATCGATCAAAAGAGAGCCAGTCTACTCAAGAAGAATCGGCGCCTCATGTTAATCGTCGCAGTGGCCGTAGAGATATTGTTAAAGTACGTCCTCGCTCGTACTGTAATTCCATGTCGGGTGGTGAGGGTGTTATACGGAGTAATATTTCCACTGATCGTAAATTGGGGTATGCAGCCTAAAAGATCTTTGTAGCCTTAACGCTTAACGCTAAAAAGTAGATAGAGTAAATTTTTTATAAAAAACTTATGAGATGAATGTTCGTTGTTCTTCAATAGTTTAAGAATTTTTATTCATATTTCCTTTCTAGGCTTACGCATGTAGTGGCTTTAAACCCACATTAAGTTTAAAGAGACAAATGGCTTAAAATATTTCTTAGATTAGAAAGTATGACAGAGAATAATTATCAATGTTTGTTAGTGAGCTTTTACAGCCAACATCAATACCAATAATATCATAAACAAGTTCAATGCTAAAATCTATTGAAGCCTTAGATTGGAGTAGAAAAATTACTGACTTTTTATATTAAATATGAAATTTTTTGTTAAAATATAGTTCTTCTAGTAAACTTGAAGTGAAAGCTTTCAGATGAATTCAAAGACATTGAGATACACTTCAGAAGCACTAAGGCTATATGCGTAAGCTTAAAGCTGTACTACAACTGATCGGGGCTTATTGCAAGTGTATTTGAATATTTGGTTTGAAAATATTATCTAAAAGCATACAAATTCTACTTTATGAGGAACTTCAAATGATTTAGAATACTTTAAAAGATCTTTTGTAGCCTTGAATTGAATTTGAAACATTTTCGTTGCTTTAAGTTTTATTTAAGCTTAAAGTTATACTTTTATTATAAATAGCTATGCTAAGGAGCTTTTAGTTATTTTAGAGATCCTGAAAATTTGTAAATTTTAAAATGTTGCAAGAATTAAGATACGAAAGTTTTTCACAATTTGTACAAGCTTCAACCTTGCTTCATGGAATTGTCAAAGATTTCTATATAATGTAATAATTAGATTCAAACTGTGAACTCATCGTTTAATAGCAATTTGTTGAAAATTATTGCTTCTTATTACTTAAATAATACGAGTAAAACAATTTTGAATTTTAAGCTTTTATTGCTAAGATATTTGATATGCTTTCCACCTGCTTCTTTAATAAAAAGTGGTAGAACTAAAGTTTGTTTTGCAAGCTTGCAAAAATCTAAAAAAAGGCTTTATTTGAGAGGCTAAGAAGTTTCAAGATATAATCCGCTTAAGAACATTTAGCAGCAGTTTTTTTGTCGCATTAATGAGTTTAAAATCATCAAATAAGATTATCTCTTAACAGATTTTATAAAAGTTTTACTTACAATTGAAAGCTTTAACATACACTTAAGGTCTCTAAGCTTCACTTAAATGAATAAGTTGCTTTAGAAATCTTTTCCTAACAGATTAAAATAAAATTTTTTCTTAGTGTCTTGTCTAGCTGTTTGCAGTTTCATGAATATTTCAAACTGCAGTATACCTGAAGCTTTAGATATTATGTAAAGTTTTGAACTAAGTATTGGGAAATAAAGAATTTACTTAGTCCCAATTTTTTTTAAATAATATTGTATTTAATTTAATTCATTACAAAATAAATATACAAATTTAATGCGAGGGCGGACTGCCGAATCATCAAAAATTAAATTTTCTTTTTACTCGATTATTGAACATTCATTTAGAAAAATTTCGTTAAAAATTAAGACTGATTTACGTATATTTTTTAACAGCCAAAACTGTTTGGCTTTTGCGGAATTTGAACCCGCAACCTCTAGACTGTTAATCTAGTAAATTCCCTATTATTCCACCGGAGCAGCCAATTTTTTTGAATGTGTAATCTAGACCAGAAGGAAAGTGATTTTTCCTTTCTAAGGAAGTTTCAAAAGCTAGTTTCCGGATCTTAAATTGTGACGATTTGTTTTCAAATTGCTATTGCAATTATTAAAACACTTTTAAGAATGCAGAAAACCCGAACTAGATTTTTTTAATAGTGATATTGATAATATAAACCACATTAATAGTGTGCATCCTAAAAATATGCAAAGCTTTGTCCAGTTTCTCAAATATCAAATGGAATCTTGAGTGTCCTTTTTATTTCACAACAAGAGAAAGCGAAGAATGAAAAGATGGCGTTTTGTTTAAGTTTTAAGTTTTGTGCTTCTCATTTATTTAGGTTTATTGTTATCTTAAAATTTGGTTCAAGCGTTGCCGAAAAGCTGTACGAACTGCACATATAAATTTCAATGTTCTTATAAGTTTTAGGAATTGTGTGCTATTTTATAATATAATTGAAGTATACCTTTGCCCTGAACTCCATCAATATGTGTCTTTAAAAAAATATTTCATCATTTTACATCTACTCGTTTTAATACACCACATTTCGCCAAATAAATCGCACCACTTTAAATCGTTTATCGCTAATTTTCTTCTTCACATTTTGTTTTCCAATTTTATTTCATTTTAAATTATGAGTATCGTATCGTTACATTATTTTTGTTTTAGCCTGATAGACTGCGATTGCTGACGTTTTAAAATCATAGATATAAGCTAGAAAAAAAGAATAGAAACAAAAATAAATAAAAAAACGCATAAAGGTTTCAATGATGCCAGAGATCTCTTGCTTAAACTCAGACTCGTTAAAGAACTCATGTTCTCATTCAGACTTTAAAAATCTGCCTGCCTTAAGCTGCCAAATAAAAGTAAAGTGCTGTAAATATTTGTTTTTTAGTTTCATTTTTAATATTTTGTTCAATAAATTTATTTCATAATACTCGCAGGAAAAATTGTAGAACTTGCTTCTAAATCATAAGTTTAAGATAAGTTCTTAGCATGCTTAGAATTAGTGCTCCAACTACGTTTAACACCAATGAGTTGGAAACACAAGTGGCTTTCCGAAGCTGTTTTGAGATCTAGTATTCATAAATATCATACTGGCCTTAAATTGAAATATTTATTGCTCTTTGCTGGAATTATTGCACTGAATATACAGTTTTTGCTGCGATGTGTTCAAAAATAAACTGAATTTTTCGTTAAATTTTTTTTAAACTTTTCCGTAATGTTGTACACTAAAAAAAGAAGTGTGTGTTCTGTTGTGTTGTTTGTTTTATATTTTTAAAATTTATATATAGAAATTTATAACTATTTTGCTCACATTTGGCAATTATTTCAGAAAATTAGCTTAACTATTATTAAAAAGAAAAGTAAAACTAATTGATTTCAAGTGACTTTTGTAAGAAAAATAAAAACTTTGCTCTAAAAGTTCCATCAAATATCTGTAGTGCTCACGCTTATTTCAGTAAATATTTGCCAAATGTGCTTGTATATTTAAGCCACTATTTTTAAATGTTTAATATGTGCGTATGTGTGTGTGTGTTAAAACAATTAATTTTTCTATTTCATACCAAGATTTTATTTTGTTTAGATAGCAAAAAAAAAAATAAAAAATTAACGAAAAATAATTTTCCGATTTTAAATAAATTATTTCTCTAAATGGAAATAATTTTGAAAATTTAAATGAAGAAATTTAAAAACTATTAAAACAAAAAGAAAATATGCGAGAAAAGAATTTCAAGTAAGCGCTCTTGGAATATATAAATAGATTTTATAAATTATTTAAATAAATTTTATTAGAAGTAAATGCACAGTGGTTTTGGTGATTGTAAAATAAATAGTTAAAAAGTAAGAGTATTTGTAGCAGCAATAAGTAGTTTTTTTAATAAAAAACTTTTGCCTATTTCATTATGGCATGTTCATGATAGCTGTTGTATGTTCTCTGCAACAATAAATGGTACATGATAAACGAACAATTTTAGCCTCGAAGTGGAGCAGGCGGTTTCATGATCAGATCATTATTCGCAGTACTTATTCAGACCGTCTGCCATTTTAAATAGCTCACTTAGATCTCCATCAAAATATACTTCAAGAGTAGTGTAAAGAAAGCGTTGCATCGAACCGTTCACCAAATAAGAAAGATATCGATGATCATTAATTTATACTATCTGGAATGTTAGTGTAAAGTTAAATATTTAAATTAAATTAATTAATTAAATTTTAAATACTCATTAAAAAATGCCTAATGTAATGTACCCGGCGAAAACTTGGCAATGACATTCAATAAGAACATACTTCTCAATGCACACTTTGTGCATTCTTTCTTCCTTACTTTGCGGTAACTCTTAGAACTACTGCAAGGAATATAAAATCTAGAACTAGTTATCAAAAAATGAGCAAGCGATTTATTCTTGGTGACTTGACTTATCATACACGAAATGAGCAGTTCAACTGCTGGCGTAGAAATGTGAGTTATTTTAATTTTATAAGTGCTTGTGAAAAATTATTTTTGTGTGTAGAAAAATAGTTTTGCATTATAGCAGAGATTAATTTACTTGGCATCAAACACAACAACACATTCAAAAGCACGAGTTCAATACTCTAAGCCGACATTTCATTTATATTGTGTCTTGTTTATTCAATGACTTCTAAGTATTGACTTGTCAATATAAAGATTCAACATGCCAAAATAGAAGTAGTGAAATATGCTTATAAACATTTCAACTCGTTACTTTGTCATCAAAGTATTTGCTGAGTAGGCGCTGATGCTGCCTAAATTTTGGAAGTGGAAATTTTTAAGAACTTCTTTAGCAACTCAATAAAAAATGGGGTCCCCGCCTGTTGCAGGGTACAGTTAGACTTTCAGAATTTTATATTCAGCGGTCGCTACAAAACGTTTTAATAGATCAAATTCAATATAAACAATATTTTGATACTTGTGCATTCATTAGTTTTGTATTTACTTTGTTTAGAATAAATAATTTTAAAATGTTTTCAAAAGTTATGATTTTTTCGAACTTTAGGTGCTAAGACCGCCGATCTACAGTAGCGATTTTCTTATTCGAATTTTAAATTCAAAATACATAAAGCTAAAGAGTCAATAATTAAATTATAATCTATAGGTTTAAACATTTATTTTAAAATCGATACCACTGTGCAGAAATTTGAAACTTGAAAACTCAACATCATAATAATGAAAATATAAAATATAGTAAAAGTGGTTTTTGAATTGAATGCTAAAAACAAAATTAATTTATTGCAAGGAGTCTGAAATTCGTTGAAAATATTAAAGTGTTAATAAATTCAATTCGGACCTGTTTCTTTAAATCCGATAGAAATTGCCATTTTATATTAAAAAATAAATAAAAAGCTCTACTGCCTGTTTTTACAAAATGAAAACAAAATTGTGAGTGAGAACTTATACTGAAAACAAAAACAATTTTTCGTATTTTATTGTTATTTTCAATATTAATTCTTACTCACAATTTTGTTTTCATTTTACAAAAACAGTCAGTTAATATGTTTTTTTTCACACATGAGAGTCTGAAAATATCAAAGTGTAGCGAACATTGGCTTTTACGAAAATGTTTTAATTTTGTAACATTCTTCAATTTATTTCCATTTGATTTATTGATTTTTGTTCGGCTTAGTCAGATAAAAAGACAATTTAAAAAATCTTAAATAAAATTGCAGTAAATTTTAAAAACGTTTTTGAAACAACCACAGTCCAAACGAAACAATTTTATTAACTTTTTATACAAGATTAATAGCAGTTTTGCTCTCTGCTTTTGAGCTCTTTAAAATAGCAGCTTAAATTTGTTAATTTTAATAAAAACAATTTTTTTTGTTTATTTGACAACAAGCTGAATTTAGTGGAGCTAAAAGCAATTTTTTATAATAACTACATTATAGCCATTGATAAAAAAATTTAAAGTAAATAAAAAACATTTAAATTAACAAATAAATGTAATTAATTGTTTTATTATTTTCAACTGTGATATTATAAAAACAAAATAAAAAATTATTAAAAATCAAAAATATTATTAAAAAAACTAACAAAAAAAAACAAACAAAATTATATATGTATGTTTAATATAAAAATTTAAATTATTAAATGTTTATTGTGTAGGAATTGAATTCTTAAGAAAAAATAAATATATATAAAGGAAAATAAAAAAGCTTTTTTGAAAAATAACTAAACGAAAAATATATAAGAAATGCCTTCAAGTTTGTAAAACATATGAACAAATTATTGTAAAATTAATTATTTACAAAAGAAATTATAAAAGTTATTAACAAAACGGTAAATCAAAAATGAAAATTGTTAACTAAAGCTATTAAAATTGTTATTAAAAACATATTAAAAGAACGAAGACGTAGTATATATTTAACTAATCGTATTTAACTAATATTTTTTAATTATTATTACAAGCGATGTTTATTTTTAACGATTATTGAAAATGAAAAATATATTTTAAGTGAACAAGAATTAACACATGTTGCTTTAAATGTTTTTTTTAACTCGATAGATACATTATTAAAAAGTTGTGAGTGATCTTCAATCACTTGTAAAGTAATATGGATTTTTGGAAAATTTTCTTTAGATATTTTACTTTCTATTCGCAAGAGGAACATTTTTAACAAAAGTACTTTTATGAAGACATATGTATGTAATGAATTACTTTTCCTTAAAAATTTTCCAACAACATACTTTTTATTTAAATTACTCAAAAAAGAAAGTAGAAAAAAGCAATTCCGTTTTGAAAGAGGTAATTATTATAAAAATACTATTATCGTGAAGGTACGAGTAACTATTTGAAAAAGTTGCTTTTGTAAATAAGGCATATTTCAGAAAAACTCCTCTATAAAGAAATTAGCCGTTTAAAGAAGTAGTTTTTAGGAATGTACATTTTTAAAAAATTTCTTCTTTAAAAAAATCTGTATACTTTTTCTAACAAGTGCACTTTTTAGATAACTAGTCACCCTTGTTCCAGTTGTCAACATTGACGGCACGTTAATACAATACCAAAAAAATTGGAGCTTGTCTACCCGTTGTCGAAAACAACAGACTACTATTCATAAGCTCATGTTATTTTCTAAACCTTAGAGAACAGAGTAGACAAGAGAGTAGAGAGTAGAAGAGAGCGAGTAGACAAGCCCCAATTTTTTGTTATTGTATTGACGTGACGTCGATGTTGACAACTTGAATAAAGGTAAATAATTTTTCCAAAAAAGAAATGTTTTTTTTAAAGTACCTTTTGAAAAAATCGCCTTAAAAAAAGATTCCGTTTAAAAAAGTTTTTTATAAAATGCACATTTAAAAAAGATACTTCTTCTAATGTGTCCTTTTAAAAAGTACGCTTTAAAAATTAACTTTTAAATTAGTACCTTTTTAAGAAAAACACATTTTGAAAAGAGTTAAAAATTAAAAAAGAACAATACAAAAAGTTAAATGCTTTTAAAAGCGTTAAATTTAAAAAAGAATACAGTAAAAAATTAACTATTTTTTTAAAAAGTGCCTTATTAAAATAATTCATTTTTGAAATAAGTACTTTTTAAAATAAGTAATTTTTTAAAAAGTGCCTTCTCAAACAGCTTCTTTTAGTTAAATTGCCTATTTAAAAAGTACCTTACAAGGTACAACAGCTTTTTTAAAGTACTTTAAAAAAATTTAGCTTGTGAAAAAAGTACTTTGTTATAATAAGTAAATAAAAAAAGTACTTTATTATAAGAAGTAAATTTAAAAAAGTACTTTATTTAAAAAGAGCATTTTAAAAAACTAGCGTTTTAAACAAGTAAATTTTTTACATATAAAAAAACATTTAAGAGAGGCACTTGTAGAAAAAAATAATATTTATAGAAATTTGTTAAAAAAAAGGTTAAACTATTTTTAAGAACATTTTTTAACAAATTACATCTACAAAATAGTTTTTTGAATACTGCTTTAGTACGAAAGTACCTTCTAAAAGTGCCTTTAAAAGTACTTTCCAAAAGTGTTTTATTAGAAAGTACTTTGTAGAAAATTATTTTTAAAAGCAATTCATTAAGATGGCACTTTCTAAAATTTGTTCCTTTTTAAGAAATCTTTAAAAAACTATTTTGTTTGTTAAGATGCTTTTCTTAAGAGGTGGTTAAAAAAGTACATTTAAAATAAATATCTCTTTTAAAAAAGGATCCTCTTCAAATTGGTGCTTAGTTTTTCAACTACTTTTCTACAATAAACTATAGAAAAAGAACCTTTTAAAATCTTCTTTTAAAAGTGTCGCTCTGAAAAAGTAACTTTTTTAGTTTGCCTTTTTAATTGCTAATAGAAGCGTTCTTGAGGAATAGTAAAAAATTAACTTAATTGAAACAAAACCTATTCAAAATTAAATTAAACGAAAGTATCACGAAAAAACGTTGTTCTAAGCGATTTATAAACATTCTCTATTACATTTTTTGTAAAAAAAAATACTAAAAAATAATTTTAAGTAAAAAAATAAAAAAAAATGATTCGAAAAATAAACAATAATTTTAAGACAAACTTAAATTTGAAGAAACAGAAATTCTTTAAGAAACATCATGTGTTTTTCTGCGCCGGGTATTGTGTGTTTTAAAAGCTTAAAATTGGTAAACGGGAGTCCAGATCTAACAAGTTTTTACTTTTGTGAATCTTTGTCTAAGTTTAAGTTTTTTGTTGTATTTAATTTTTCTTTTCGTCTTTTTACTTTTGTGGTTTCCTGCTGCTTTTGTTTGTTTATTTTTATTTAAAATTTATATTTTTTAGTTTAAAAATATTTATTTTCGTAACTAATTTACTTTTATAAATGTAGTTTTAATAACAGATCACTGACTAAATAACTAGCTTCTACAGTTTTTTTTAATATTTAACACTAAAAGGTAAAACTATATTTATAATTTTCACTAAGCACAGTGGTGAAAATATTGCAAAAGTTTTAAAAGCTACAAAAACCTCTTTTTTTATATATTCTCCAAAGCTCTTTTTTGCTTAATTATTTATTATGCCAAGCTCATGAATTCTAATATAAATTTGTAATCAAAAGTATTGATTAAGGTAAAACAAATAAAAAATCAGCTTAGGCCCAAATTAACAATTCTTTACTTAAGTAATAATGACAGCTATCCAAGGACTTTTATATGAAAAGTCATTAATTAAAGTCTGTGAATGTCCTTAAAGCTTTATATTATATTTACTTATAATATATTCATAGTAATCGATACTTTTTCTAATAACTTTCTATGTAGTTATGTACGCATTAAAAAAATTTAATTAATTTGATCCTTAAAATTTAGCAAATATATTTTTGTAATGTTATCGTGAACTGTTCTGCAGTAAATTGAAATTATCGATAACAAATCAAAATTAGTAGAAAATTATCTTAGAAAATCAAATTACATGAATAACGTTTCATTATCGATTATCTTTTCTCAAAAAAGACATGTTCTTAAAAAATCCTAGTAATCGGCAATTTGTTTAATTCAAGTTACTGATATCAACATCTTCAGAATTAATCTTATTGACTTCTTTCGTAGTTATTCATTAGGTTTGCGTCTTATTTCAAAATTTTAGTAACATATCCATTTTCAAGGAACCAAATTCATAAAAGTTCTTGGAAATGTTGTTTTTATGATTTTCTAAATCAATCATTCTTGTCTCACTTTAGTGTTATCGATAATTAATTAAAAAGCTTTCGATAGCTTTTTGGAAAAAATGAAACTGTGCATACATGATTGTATTTTATTATCTCAGTAAAATATAAATGTCCATAACTTATGTTTTCAAAAATACAGTTATCGATAAATTTTCTTTGAAAAAAATAATAAGCATTATTGTCTTAACTTACTGTTAAACAATCATTTTTATAATTAAATCAGGTTATAGACACTTTACGTACATTATTGTATTGTATCACAAAAATATCGATAACTAATTTTTTTTGAAAAAAACACAGTTGGCGATAACTTTCTCATAAAACTGTTCAAACTTAATTTAACATTCGTAAAAATAATTAAGTTAAAAATGTTTTCAAAGCTATAGTGTTTTCAAAATTACAAACAATATAAGTTATCGATTATATAATTTTCTAATGAAAGTTATCAATAAATGTTTAGAGGAAAATTTATGCTATCGATAATATAAAATAAAGATTTGTGTTTAGCTTAACATGAGAAACTTATATTCTAATAGAAAATTAAAATTATAGATAATTCTTCAGAAAATTCAAGTAAACAATATCGATTATTTAAAAATGTATGTGAAATAAATTTTGCATCAGAATAGATTAGTTATCGGTGAATAAATTACTACTAAAATTTCCCCAAAAAAAAATATTTAAGTTATCGTAAGCAACTTTTTACAAAATTAAGAACATCGATACATTTGAACGTTTTTGTAAATTTAAAAACTAAAATATTATCCCATAGATTATGTGCAATAGACAAATTGTCGCGGCCGGAAGTTCGATTTCGTCGTATATATTATGGGGAAATAATTATTGTTAAATTTTCCTTAATTTTAATTAAAGTTATCAATGATAACATAGAAAATATATCGCGGGCTTATTTTTCAATTATTTGCAATTATTAAACTCATTTTCTTTTTAATAAAAACTGTAAGTGCTTTTCAAAATAATTTAAGTTATCAAAAATTTCTGAAGTTATCGATTATTTGCCTTAATAAAATGACGGCGCGATATAGTTTAAAGTTTGAAGTTGTCGAGAAGTAATTAACACGCTTTTTTAAGAAAATTGAATTTACCCAAGAATAATTTAAATATTTGTTATTTTTTAACTTTATATTACTAAAATATGTCAAGCAGCTTAAAAGCAATTAAAGCTTTATAATAAATTTCACCACAGTGCTTTAAAAATTACTGTTTTTTCTATAATATTTGCAATATCTTGGAAAAGCTTAATATCATTAATATTTTTTCCTTTTACCCTTCAAAAAAAAAACTAAAAACAGTGAAGCATGTTAATAAGAAATCGAAACATCGCCAGTCGTTATATTCGATTGAATTTGGACCGAGCATGGATACCATTAGAAGTAGAACTGATACAATACTGGGCTATGGTGACGATCAAATGCACGAGCGCAGTGGTGGTGGTTTAGAAGGCGATAATGGGGAGTTAAGCATGAAACCCATGACACCACGACGCGTCAAGAGGCGTTCGGTTATGCACAGAGGCAGCAATAGTCGCCAATCAACGACCAGTAGACGCAGTACGAGTCATAGTAGCCATAAGAATACCTTAAGAAGTGAAGGAGGTGCAGGCTCGACAGGCACCCATTCAAGAAGTAGCAGTAGAAGCTCGCGCCGTAAATATCATCAAAACCCGGTGACAAAGTTATTGGATCAACAGCAGCAAAATACCATGCATATACATGGCCATCATCCCAAACAGACAGCAAAACAGCAATTCGGTTCATTTCATCATAAGGGAGCAACGCCTGCCTTGACAGTTTCCAATTTACAGTCGCTAAACCAAGAAATTCACAACAACATTAATGCTGTTGCTTCTTCAGTGACGGGTGGTGGTAGTCTCACCAAAACCAATAATAATCATTATCAATCATTCCGTAAGAACATACCGCCAGATCCAATTTATTATAATACAAATGCACAGACGGCTTACTTGCAACAACAGCAATGGCAGCAAATGCAGCAAAATCCGTCACCCATTACCACGGAGGAACCACAATCGCCTACACTGACTTTAACACCCTCTTTGGGTGGTGGTCACTATAATCCAACCTATCAGCACTCAACCACCAATCTCACTGATGGTGAACATGTCGATGACTTGTATAATAACCGCCCACCTTCAGTTAGATCTAGTTATTCAAATTTTCATGGTGCTAGACCCATGTCTTCCTATACGCCAGCAACTAGCAACACGGAAAATGTTTTTGTTAGTTTAGTGGCCAGTAACACAGCAAAAAATGCTTCAACACAGAATGCCACACCGTCACCAATAAGCTCTACTTCGTATCTTAAACAACAGCCGCAACAACAAATTCCACATGAATCTCCTTCGACACCACCACTCTACCAGCAGCATCCTTTACATCAACATAGCCTAAGCCAGCAAAGCCTACCGCCTCCCCCACCCTTGCCAGATCCACCATACAGCCCATCCCAACCGCAGGCGATACCCTTTCATAAGCGCACTGCTTCCAGAGAAAGCATTCGTTCAATGGCATTCTTGAATAGTGGACCACCAGCCTATAACCTAAATTATCATACACCACCCGATTCTGAGACCACCATGTAACACGAGAGACACAGAATGAAACAATTTTCTTAAATGCCATCTTGCATTAATGAAACACCGCCCATAAAAACAAACACCGTTCGCCTTTAGTAGCTGCATTTAGGGGAGAAGAAGTATATTTTTTTATAGAAATGTTTGGGATGTAACAAAAATGTTTCCTCGATTCATTATTCCTTTTGATAAAGATTTCGCTATTTTTGATATGATATAAACTTGTTGGACAACTTAAATTTAAAATTAATGCACTCGTATTTAATTTGTAACTTATGCCAACGAAGATTTTTATTAGAAGGAAATTATTCGACTAATCGCAAAATAATCTGTAGTATAAAGTTTTTCAATTTGAATAAATTTTAAGTTGTCCCGAAATTATTTGTCTTACTTTCTAAATTTTTTTAATGCAAAACATTTTTCGGAAAACAAATTATTTTATTAATCGAATACTTGAGTACTCGAATAAATGTTTCAACTTCTTTGAAACTACGTATTTATTTTTTTAAATTTATTAATATAATTTAAAAAAATATATTAATTTGGCACTAAAAATTTTATTCGAATAAACGAATACTCCGATAAATATTTGAAATTCCTGAAAATAATTTTACATATTTTTGTGAAAAATAGATGAATAAATTTTTAAAGATTTTCAAATTAAGTTTTGATTACATTAAACAATTATAGGAAGAATCGATTACAAATAGTCGATTACTCGTATAAACGAAGACCGAATACTCGAAAGAATGTTTAAAATTCTGGAAATTTATTTTAGTTATGTTAAAAAAATATTTTACTACATACTTGAATAAATTTTTAGTGCACTTCAAGTTAATTTCTATTGGGAATAAACAATCGAACGAACAATTATAGTAAGAAGCGAATACAAAGTTTCATCTTTCTGAAATAAATTTCCATTTCCGTTCAAATTTTTATTTATTTTTTTTATTAAAAATGTCTATAAATTAAAAAAGTATAAAAATTTTTACTTTAATAAATTTTTAAAGGTATTTAAATTAATATTCTTGCCTTGATTTATTTAAACTAAAATTAAAAAATTAGAATAAAAAATATTCGAATAATATAATAATCGTACAAATGCTTTTCTTGTGAATTTTCATGTATTCTCTTTTTTTCTAATTAAGAATACATCAGTTGCTTGAATAATCGAATATTCGAATAAATGTTTAATTTTCTTTAGTAATTTTTTCGAATGTTTTTTTTAAATAAAATTTTCGGTTAAATTTCTCAATTCATAACAAAAAATCTATTCGTTAATTATTAAAAACTCAAAATATTCCTGAAATGGAAAACATGTGTTTCGAAAAAAAAAAATATTTTAAACTAATAAAAATTTTAGAACAGAAAATGTTTAATATGACATATTTTAAGAGTTTTTTTTATTGGGAACTTTTAATGATAATTACTTTAAATTTGTAACATGTTAATATTCTACTCAATAAGTAAAATGTTATATTTTTCAGTTAAGACTAATCAAATATTTTAATTAATTTTTTATATTCGAATAATCGAAAAATCAATTAAATGTTTCGCTTTCCTGAAATTACTTTCCGTGGTTTTTTTAATTTGGGTTTTAAAATAAAGAAATCTTTATTATAGATTAACGCTTTCTTTTAATGACGATTAAACTTATTCGAATTTATATTCGATTATTTAAATATTTTTTTTTAAAGAATTATGGAAAAATTGTGTTCAAGAGAGACGAAGCTTTTTTTATGAAAAGATATGTTCAAGCAAATTATTAGAATAATGAAGTACATGATTATGTTTATATTATGTCTATATTTGAGTTGAAATAATCGGATATACCAGAAATGCTAGATGTTTTCTCGAATTAATTTGAAAGTGTTTATTTTTTAATACAATTTTCTAATTTAGATTAAAGATTTTTTTGGTTTTCCTAAAATTAATGTTTATCATGTTAATTGGGAAAGTGCAATTAATTAAATATATTTAAACAAAAATTGTATCTGCTTTTTTATTAAAAAATAAGAAATCAAAACTTCAACATTATCAAAATATTTTAAAATTTAACCAATGAATATTCTTTAGTTTTATTTTTTTTAACAAATTCACATTAGAAAGATCAATTCCAAATAAAAATTTAATTTGCAAATTTTCTTCCTCCCTAAATCAGGCTACTTTTACTTTTTAAAGAAACAGCCTAAAATAGCTTTAAGTTTGTATTTAAATACACTAAATAGATTAAACTATAAATAAAGATTTTATTTATATAAAATGTAAGTTAAATTAGTTTTAAAATATGCATTTGCCTTTTATTTAATAACAATTAAATCATAAAAAAATAAAAACTACAAAATATCTTAAATATAATGAACTGGAAAACTTATTTATATCATTAAATTTATTTATTTAAATTTAAATAAAAAAGAAGCATTCAAAATTATTATCTCTTCTATACATACATTTTTTGGCAGAATATTTCGTTCTATATACTTTTAATAACTTAATCAATACGAACCCATTTAAAATTTTTCTTCTTCTGATTACATAAATATTTTATCCAAAATTTTTTTGTGTTTTTCTTTTAAACGTGTGTTTTACCAAAGTGCCTTTGTAAATATTTCTAGCATTTTTTATTTGTATATTTTTTTATAAGTAATATTGAAAAGTTGTAAACTTCTTTTATGATGTATAAATAAAAAAAACTGCTTCCGAAATATATGTATAGCAATTGTTTTACTTAGGCACACAAAAGTAAAGTTTGTAACAAAGCTTTTAACAAAAGATAATTATCAAAAAATTTATATTCAACGTGCCCTCCAAAGAATTCTTCCCGAAATTGAATTTGAAATGGAACTCCAGTCTAATTTTGATTTTTTTAAATAATTCTCGCAAAATACTGATTCCAAACAGAGGGGCGAGCAGATGGACGCACATTTAAATTCAAATCAAGTCCTACCAAACGAAACAACAATTTTGCAAATGATTTAATAAATGACAGAGCTCTGAGGGAACAAACATAAATAGAGCCCGCAAATATTCTACCTGACAAAAGCATAAATAAAGTTTCCTGCTGACAAATTGCTGCCAAACGAATCCTTATAGAATTCTAAAGACAGACTGATAATATATTTTAAAAATGTTATTTCAACAGTAATATCTTTTAAAAGCTCTTTACTCCTTGGCAGCATGAAAAGCTTTTATAACAGTTACAATAGTTTCCCGTTATTTTATAGCTTTTATTTCAGACAAAAACCTTTGAGTGAAAAATCTATTACAAATACAATAAGGGATTACGATGTAATTTTTTCGATAGAGATTTTTTAACAAAAAAATGTACACTGCTTTGTTTAGGAAAACATGATTGGCACAGCGCACAGTAGAACCGATCGCAATAATAATAATAATAATATATATATATTCTAAGCTAATGATCCGAATAGAAAATGTTAGAAACAAAAGTCAGGAAAAATTATTTCTTGGCTACCTTATTGGAATGCACGATGAATTAAAAACGGTCAAAGTCGACCGACTCAGGTCTCTAATGTCCGAGGCTCTATGCTCCACAGGGAGTTAAACGGACTGAAGAAGAAGAATATCGAAGTGAACGTTCGGTGTCGCTGTTCGGCAAAAATCTATATTCAGTAAAATTTTCGCCGCACAACGGACATTTAAATTTATTCCACGCAGTGTTGGCAAAAACCCGGGTTTTATAATAAAAAACACGTCCAGCGGTTTGGGCATTATTGGGTTTAAATTATGCTAAGTATACCTAGTCTATACATTTATTTTTCATTGAGATAAACTTTTGCATAAGCTTGCATTTTTAGTCAAAAATAATCCTCTTATTCCAGTTGTCAACATCGACTTCACGTCAACACAATACCAAAAAATTGGGGCTTGTCTAGCCGTTGTCGAAAACAACTTACTACTGTTAAAAGGCTCATGTTATTTTCTAGACCTTAGAAAACAGAAATAGAATGTCAGTAGCACAAAATTGTTCTCGAGAGCTAGTAGACAAGCCCCAATTTTTTGTTTTGACATTGTATTCACGTGACGTCGATGTTGAAACTGGATTAAGCGGGAAAAAATGCATCACTCATTTAAAGTTGTATAGAAACAAAATAAAAATCAATAATTTCTTTAAATTAGAACAAGCAATACTCAACGTCAAAAAATCTTTGATCGCACAATCGTATAAACCAGTTCCGTATCGAATGTGAGAACTTTTCCGTACACTTACGCATTTAGCACAGTTGATAATAGCTGCGTTGGAGTACTTTTGCAGTAAATTAGTAATTACTGAGTAAACTGAAAAATTTACTCTCAGAAAAAACCTGTTGCCCAAAAAAGTAGGCGAATGGAAAAATTTTAAAAATTAGTAAGATTAAGAAAACAGCTGCTTGCAAGTATATGTAGTGTTGAAATATATTTGCTTTTGACTCTACTCAACTCTTTTTCTTGTTGGTACTAGATGCAATATTTAATACAACACGAATATTTTAAGAAAATATAAACAAATTATTTTCTATAATCGTTTCCATGTGTTTATTTTCATTTTATTTGATTTTCCTAATTTGTTTCTGATTAAATTTATTCAAAAGTACGTTATTATTTGTTATTACTATTAACTAACTTAAAAGCGAATGCAGTACTAAGTAACCATATATTTAGTATTTTCCCAACTCCAAAGAAAAACCAAAATAAGAACGAAAATGGCTATAAATGGTTTCTACAACATTTTTTTTTCTTTTAAAAGGCATATACATACATGTTTAATGAACGCATAGTTAAAAAATAATTTATTTAATTGAATTTTTATTATTTTGTCCCAGTTTCCTTTTTTTTAATAATTTTTTTACAAATTGTATAATTTTTAATTTCTTACTCTTGTTTGTTTACCTCTTGAGTCATATGTTTTTATGTTTTAATAAATTTTACTACAAGAAATTTCTGCAGTAAAAATTTTTATATTCTCAGCCATGAACTGTCACTTTACGCTCCCAATTTGTGTTCTCATTTACTGTAACTCGAGTAAACGAACGCACCCAGCGGCGAACATTGCATACCACATTACATCTCATCAATGAAATTTGCCGCACTTTGTGTTCAATTATTTATAGCTTACAAAGTATATTGATTCAGTATAAGGAATTTGCCAAATTTGGCCACGAAGTAATGCAGAATGTGTATAGGTTGTTCACAGTCTGTTTACAATGTGTGCGAAGTTGTGTTCGATACTCTTTCTACTTTCCCACTAAGTAATGGAGATTGTATGTAGACTGTCTACTGCCTGCTTACACTGTATGTGAGACTGTAATCAGTTTATATGAATTGGATGAACACATCACTATCCCGCTTACTTTGTATGTAAGTGGAAATGCGGCAATGCATTCGAAAAAGTATATGTTGTAATGGAGATTGTGTGCATTACTGTCCTATTCGTGTGGATGAAATCATCGGTTTTGTAAGCGAAAAATTCGCCCCTGTGCAATTTAGTAAAATGCAGTAAAGTTCAGTAAAAATTTGTAAAAACTTTTGGGTACTCGAACACACTTAATTGTTTATGTCATTTTGTGCAGTCGATTTAAATAGCTGAATGCGTAACTAATTCAATTACAAATTTTTATGCCACTCTGTTGTCAAACTCCAAAGTGTGTATTTATCTTTAATGTTTTTCTTGTTAATAAAAAGTGAAAATTGTACTTGTCGTAGTAACCCACCCAGCTGGGTTTTTTTAATAAAATATCCAATAAAATTTAGTGGGTTTTTCTGGGTTACCTAGTGGGTAGCCAACCCTGATTCCATAGTGTTTTGAAAGGCCGATAAGAGTTTAGATTAAAGCAAAACATAGACATTTTGTTAATTGCCATGAATTTGGCTTTATATAATATAAGATAATTCTTTGCCATTAATGTTTTAATATAGCCCCGTCCATGTGACTGTCGTGGTTGGCCCATAGATGGTGCAATTTGGATGCCCAATTTTCGTGCAGTTTTCGCAATAATTGCAGCCGTATTTTGCCAATAATAAATCGCCGAATTTCGTGTTCACCCTCTCTGGCTTACCAGCGTATAGAAATGATTTGACATATCGTCAGAGAAAGGCACCCCTATTCTGCTTTTCGTTTACGTTCCCGCATTCAGTTTCGTTCGAATAGAAAAATTGTATTCCAACAAAAAACCTAATCGAAAGAAACAGAAGAAGGGAAGAGTATGTTTAAACCAGCTTCTTTGCTATGACAAGTATGAAATAGAAACAGAAAAAATAAGCAATTTCATAAACATTGTAATTGTTAAACTGTAAAAAGTTAAATTTAGTGAAAAAATTAGTGATAAATATCAGTTAAATACGGGAAGTAAGAAAAAATCCAGAATATGAGTAAGCAGTGCTTGTGGCCAAACTATTCCAGTGTGAAGAATCCTGCAGCGCCGGAAGTGATATTTTTATTTTCTATACATCATTTGGAACTTCATCACAGAATGCCTGCACTTCTTCCTTGGGATGCTTCTGATATCCACACGCAATATCATCCTTTGTAGCTTTTCATATCGCTCAGGGATTTGGTTTTTTAACGTGACAAAAAAATTAATAATTTATAAAAAAATAATTTTATAGCATTTTATACTTACACTTTAGTTAAGAATATATACACCTTTTTCAACTACAAAAACAGAAATCGAAAAGCTTTTCGTTAGTAAACAAACCAATTGCAAAAACCTAGTTACGATCGTTATGCAGAATACATACAATCGAAAAAGAAATCAAAATGATACGGGGAACGGAACGCAGAATACCACTTTTGTAAAAGGGAGATAATTTCGATTCGAATCAAAATGCAGAATGGGGGTGAATAATCTAATGAAGTTGGATCGCACGATCTTGATGGCCAACTAAAAAAAATTACGTGAAATTTCCTATTTTTTTGTTGAAATTTTTCGATTTTTTTTTTTGAGTTTAAAATAAATTTGTAAGCGTTGATCTAGCGTGAATCTATTCATATGGAGAACCAAGGTAATCACATAGCAATTGTCTGCTTTCAAATCGGTTGTCAAATAAAGCAGTGTTGTCAATTCAATGTTATCAAAAATATGCAAAAATGCAAAGCTGTAAAATTTTAAATCACAAAATGTAAATCGTTGTCATAATAAATGCTTTTATGCGTATTAAAGTGAGATACACGCCATCGAAGATGAGTGACAGTTTTGCTCAAATTTCGGCTTGATTGAAAGTGTGAATACAACAGTCAAACACAGAAATTTTTGCGGTTGAATGACAGTCAGCGGCCATATTGGTTTTTGACTCATAGTGTGTACCAAAACCTATTAGTCAAGAGATATTTTTGTACCATAAACTACAAAACTAGGAAGCAGAAAATAATTTATCCAAGCAATTTATATATTTCTTTTATGAAATGCAAACTTATGTAAGATGTGAAGACAAAAAGTTGTTAGATAATAAGGTAAAATTAAAATAATTCATTATAAACAATTTTTGTTAGCAATAAAGCGAATCCAATTTTCGTATTTTCTTGAATGACGGTTTGAGTGTCGACCATGATAGTCTGAACAGTCAACACTATCATTCAAAACTGATGAGTTTTTGACTCTCACTCAAGTTCGATAATGTGTACCCCACTAAAATTTGTGTTCTTTGAATTATTAAATCACAAAAATTTTAATTGTTTCTATTCAATAAGAAAAATTTCGGTTTCGAGTTCGGACTCGGTCTGAAAAATCTACCGAATACTAAAAATCGGTCGCACACTAAAAATATTTTATAGCTTCAAACTCTTACAAATATAGACCGATTTTAGCAATTTAACGATTTAGTGCATTCGAAATTCAGTTCGTTTAAAATATGAAAAAAACGGCGAGATTCAGATTTTTGCTGTAGCTCGATTATTAGACATCAGCCGATTTTAAATCATTCAGTCACTTATGCTAAAAATTTATTTGTGAGCTGTTTTCGATTTTTTTATTTATGTTTAAACGAAAATTTGATTTTAAAGGAAAACTGGTGGCAAATTACACAATCGATATGGAACGAAATTTCCATACAAATTGAAAATTTTTTTTTAATGGGATTTCCTGGATTCTCCTGGAAAAATGGCCAGCCTTGCAAAGACTTTCAAATCAGAGAACAACAATTTTTTGTAATGCTTCCAAGTGCCAATTCTCATATCAAGGCCATACTTCTTGTAGGCAAGTTTGTAAGCGATAGTCCTGCTTTTCCGTCTGGCAAATTTGCTCATCTGTCTCTGTGAAGCTTTACATTAGGAAAAAATAGTTTAATGTAGTTGGTCGTGTATTTATTCGCGGTGGCCAGAAAATCACTAACTCTCACTGGCACTTTCAGTGGCGAGTTGCCAGCTGCCACCTGTAATATCATTTTAAGCAACTGGGAAATTAATGGAGGTTCGGTTGACATCCATGGCCGATCCATTAAACTTTTTGTTAAACAAAATCTTTCAGATTAAAAAAGTATATACTCCAACAAGTTCAAATAAATACCTCTTTGCAAAATACCATCTCATTTGATTGTTTGTTTTTCTCATATTCGTTTGGCTGCCTAAAAATGAACAATAACCAAACGTTTGCAACCTTTAAGCTGTGGTCTTTCTAAATCATTAACCTTTTATTTAAAAAGAACCAACATTGAGCTGATGTTCATTTCTCAGGCAATGCAACATTAAATCACTCTAAAAAATAACTGCAACCCCACTTGCAAATATAAATTTTCATCAGAGGCTGGTGGTATTTAAATGTGATAGTTCTATTCATTTTGAGTGTATTGCTTGTGGATTCCAACAAGAGGTTTACGTTTCACAAATAATGTTTTTTTTGGGCAACTGCCAACAACGTTAAAGGTTTTGACAAACTTAAATTGTTTGCAAAAATTCGACAAAAAATATGGAAACGACTTTAAAGTTTGGTGGTGGTGTGTGTGTATGGTTGTAAATGAGAGTGTTGTTGATTAAAGTTGTTTGCCTTCATTTTCACAAAAAACAGGCTTTAGAAAAACTACAATAGCTTTAATGAAAAAAGTGAAATGAAAACTGAAACTGAAAACTTAAGTAACGTTGCGGGAAAAGAAAACTTAAATGATGCAAACACTGTAGTATATTTTTTTTAATTTTAATGTTAGAAATTTTGTGAAAGTTGAGAAAAAAAATCTATTTAAGCCCTTTAAGCTGAAGTACTCAGGAAGGTGAAAAAGTCTTAACATTATAGCAGTAAAAAAAAGCGGAACGGTCATCAGATGTGGGTTTATTAATTTGGTCCTGCGTAGCGTTGCAAAGTGGCGCCAAAATCAAAATCAAATGGTTTGTATCTTCTAAACTGCTAATCCAATCACAAAAGAATGTACCTACGACAGCTAAACAATTATTTGAGATCTTAACCATTTTTTCTATTTAATTTGAAACTATAAATGATTAATTTTTAAACATTTCATCAAACTCGTCCTTTCAAAGTCAGTGGACGACTTTTGTTCAGTTATATAAATATTTATCCTAATTCAACTCTTATTTTTGTTGGAATATTAACTATTAACAACTTTTGGAAGCAAACTATCTATTTTTGAACAACAAATAAACTGATAACAGATGAACGATAATTAAATTCTTTGCAAACGTTTTTCAAAATTATCTAAAGCAACCAGTAATTGGATAAAAATAAAACGTTTCTCGTACTCATTGAAATTAGTTTGCATTCACATCCCTCATGTTTCGTACATTTTGCTTACACTGTATATCCTTTAGATTTACGAACAAATACATTGAGCGAGTTGTAGGTGGTTTTAACACGCTTTAAGGATTAAAATTTCACTTAAAATTGTATATAACTCGTATTTAGCAATAGGGATGGGCAATTACAAACACTTTGTATTACATAAAAGGTTTTAATTACTTGTTAACGCTGAGTTAGTGAAGGACCGAATTTAAGGATACAGTCGTAAACTGCACATGTTGATTCTCTTCAAGAGGTCCGTTCACAAAAAGTCCAGCCATAAAAAAGTGTTTTTGTGATGCATAATTCGATATAAACATCTACAAACCAAATGTGATAAAACTATGTACTTAATTTGCATGTCCTTTTTACAGGACTTTACATTTGCATAATTTAATAATATACATATATATTTTTAACATGTAATACTTTATAGCGATATTGGGATAATATGAAAAGTAGTGATAATCTCTAGAGCTTAATTTTTTTGCTTACACTGAGCAAAAAAATTATCCTTTGAAAAAAATATCCTTGACAAATTTTATTTAAATATTGTATACAAAATATATAATGCAACCTTAAACGAACTCTACAATACTTAGAATTTCTATGATTAAATAATACGTTTCATGTATTTTTCCTCTGTAAACCTTTTTTGAAATCAAAGGACTTAACTCTCTAAAATATATATACTATACATAAGTATGTATTTAAGTAGGTTGTGAAGCAAAGTTCTTATTAAAAAAGTTAAAAACTTTTTTATGGATGCATGTGTGTGTCGTACCAAAAAAGCCAACATGTAGTTATAACCAAATATAAACATGTGTCTTGCGTCCTTACTCTGACTGTATGTCTGCCTGTCTGTTGTTTTGAAAACCAAAACTAATAATATTTAATGGCCATTCGATGGAGTAGAGCAGCAATTATTGGATAGCAAAATGTGGGTAAAAGGATTTCTTAGCAAATACACATGTTTTCAGTTCAACATTGTCACCTCAACCTGTAAAATGAAACCGAAACATAATTACAATGACCGTTCACTGGTGTTTGCTTTTATTTTCTTCAACATGTTCCACCACTCGTTTCCTTCATCTGCTCCAAGAGATCTGATTTGCCAGTGTCGCTTTTGTAATTAAATGTATTTTACAATCATTTTATTTGCAGTAGTGAAAATATAAAAAAATGATACTTAAATGTATCTCTTCCCTTTGCAAATAGTTTGATTGTTGCCCAGGGAGCAGTATTGATGGATGAAAGGTCACCTGGTTAGTAGAACTGCTTAGTATAGAAGGAGTTACTTACCAAGGTGATTTTACCACAAAAGTATTTGTGAAGAAATTTTTGTTTTGTTACATTTTGTCCTTCAGGTCGAAAGTCAAATTTTGAATAATCTGTCTGTTGCTCGCAATAGAGTGCTTTTTTAATTTAATGCTGCAAAAGTTGAATTTAACGACTTGGAAATATTATCAGATTTCATCTTCTACTCGTAAAAGCGATTGAAATTAAACAACGAAATCAAAATACTTCCCGATTCGCTGAGAAGAATGAGTGCAAATTTTATTTTCCAATCAGTCCACAAATATGTACACATCAGACACAGCATTCACATGCTCGAAATTATATTCGAAAACAAATGTAGCGGTTTGACTTACAAAAAAATTCCTATTCCTGCTGATAGATATTTTTATGATCTCTTTCAAATCAACACCGATCTGATCAAAAAGAATACTGCACCCAAAGCTCGAGATAAATAACGATTTCATATAAAAACAATATCATTTGTAATATATTATTGTGTATAAAATTCATTATCTCATATCCTTAGTTGAAATGTAAAACCACAAAATCATGTTTTATTCATTATTCTGTATACTGACTTTCATTAGCAGAATCATACAAAACTTGGAACAAATTACAGATCCATTAGGAGCAGATATTTTCTTATCCAATTCAATTCAATACATTGAACTTTTTATATTCAACATATTTTTTTTTAGCAAAACGTTGTTTTCATTTCAGCTAGCGATATAAAAATGTACAAATTTCAAGAGTGCTCTAATCGTAGCCGAGAACAAATGATAAATAAAATGTAATTAAATTTGGAGTGTAAATTTCTAATTACTGCCACAATCTGCAAAGAGAACAAATTAAAAACTTTTGAATCCTTCTCAATAAACTTTCTAAATTTCTTACTTGGATCATCATCCCAACCACTCAGTACATCCAACTCTTTGTTACGCTGCTTTAGCCACACATACAATGGACCGAAGTATTCCACAACGCCCTTACCGCTCAAATGCTTATCACCGGTAGCCTTTTCCATAGCATCGCGCCAGTGTTTGGTGGCGCCCATTTCCATAACAGCTCTGCAATATTTCAAATAATTGAATTTATTAGATTAAAATGTAAGGAACAGAGACTTACTTTATCATGTCACCTGCCGCCTTACTGCCATAGAAATCACAATTGTATAGAGGAAAATCGGGATTACCGGGCTTATATTCACCACTGGCCAAACAGAAACTCCTATAGAAATTGAATCCCAAAACTTCCGATAAAAGTTTGCTAAAAAAATATTACAAACCAATTATATTTAATCAAGTACGCTCGCTCATTTTTTCTTTCTACAAAAACCAAGGCGAATTCATACCAGTTGAACTTGACAGTTCAGCTGATTCAATGTGTTTTACAATTTTTCATTGTCAAAATGTGCTTTTTGGTATATTTTCTGGTTTAAATTCGCCTTGAACAGTTTATTTTGACATCCAAGAATGATATTTGTCAAGGCGAATTCTCTTGCGACCACCTGGTATGCATTTGCCTTGGAAGAAAATTTGTTATCGATAAGTTTCCACTATAAAAATTTGAGCTGTCGAAAATTTTTTACTATAAAAAAAAGTTAGCGAAATTCGTAACACATAATTAAATATGCTGAAAAATGTTTTTAATAATTCAATAGAAAAATCATGTTTTAAAATCAAATAATGTTGCAAACAAAAAAATATGATGTCGATAATTTTTATTTGCAGAAAGTTTTAGTTACAATTAAATCACGCTACGTAACTTACTTATGGGGATTATAATTTTTCCGGAATTTAAAATTTATGAAAATTTGGTTAAATACGTTACGAAGGGTGTTGGTGAGGGGGCTTAAAGCGCCACAAATCGCATAACGAAATATCGAGCGATAAAATGCCTTTCGCTTTTTCGCCATAATGATAGTAATTCAAACTCTATGGCGCATATTCAGAAATCACCACTAAAGTGTTCACTTTTTTAAGTACCTATTTAAGTTATTCACAGTTGTTTACTTTTAGCACGAAAAGTTTGCACTTAGTTATGGATGAAGCTGTAACTAAATGATAACTAACTAAAACATTCAAACAGCTGGTTGATTTCTATTGCGTCCAAAAAAAAAATCCGTACAAAAAAAATACATTAAAGATGTGTTTTTGGTCTACAAAGTTCTATTGAATAACTTTACTTTTACAGCTCCTTATTTTAATTGATTTCTATACAAATTATGAACAAAATGTTACTTTTTTAGGATTTGTAAGAATGTTTTAAAGAATAAAATTTTTTTCTTAATAGCTTATAAGCTTTTTAATTAATTACAGTAAATATCGTTAAAAATATTATCGACATTTTGTTATCTCTACATGCCAATAAGCAGGGTTGCATTTCTTGCATCAGCTAAAAGCAGTTGCTGCACTATTTATGGTTTATGAATAAGATCTATAACTATCTGTGAACTATTTTTTAGTTTCTGTTTTACTAGTTTCGACTTTGGTTATAATCTCTGAATATGCGCCTATGAATTTGTAAGACGTTGTAACTAGTTCTATTAACCTATGTATTTGCAATAAAAAAATAGAATTTTGATAAATTCTCGTTTACGATATTATCGTAAGCAGGGCTCGATATGTGAACAGTCTGTTATCGGTAATTGTTAGTAGAAAGAAAATAATGTTATGCCGTTTTCTTTTTTTAAAAACATGTCATTTTTTTTTTACTTTTTATCAAAAAAATGACTATTCAAAGTTTTCTTAAGACACTAATTTTGTCTCCTAAGTGATGATACAATAGCGGAAATCATTCTCCGTTGCAAACTACCATTGTAAAACTTGCAGATATTGCAAATCTAGCATACGTGCTATATTCTGCAAGACCACAACAACAAAATATATAAAACTGAGATTTGCATCACTTGAACAAATATGCATAATTGCAAAAGTTAGCAACGGTATAACAGAGGGCTTTTCGTTTTATATTACAATCAAGACAAGTAGACTTCTGCGCTTAAACATTTTTATGGCGACGGAGCCGCCACAACAACTGCCTGTGCTGCAATTAAATTGAAGTTAAAACTGCTGAAAGAAATATTGCTAGATTAATAAAAATTCAATGCCAAAAAAACTTTTATAAAATTTTGGAAAATTTATACAAATACCGGACGTTTACTACGCGTGAAAACTTTATCGGCGGCGTTCGCCTCTGTAAATTCTAAAATCTGCTGTTATAATTAACCTGCTAAACGCTTGAAAAAGACACTCACGGTTTGGAGCAGAAAATCATGCTGTGTGTGCTAAAATTGCAGATGTGCAACGCAATAGGCTAACCATTTCAAAAAATCATTAGCAAAATTCACAATGTTGTGCAAATGGTCTTGCACCGTAGCATTTAGAAAGTGGTGTAGCATATTTTTACTCTACACTAACAAAATACAAAGATTTGCACTTGCTGCTACTCTTGTATAAATAAACAACACAAAAACCTGTAGTTTATATTTACACTTCATTTTGCAACAAACCAATTGAGAGAATCCAAAGAAGATTGAGCGCACTAAAAAACGAAGAGAGGAACTGCATGTTTTGCAGCATGTTTTTAGAAAACAGCGTTCATAATTGATTGTAAATATTTAAAATTGCATAAATTTGCAATCTATCTCAAATGCACAACAATGTGAATTGGCATATTATATTGCAAATATACAAAAAAGAGCAAAAAATGTTGCAATTTTTTTTAGAAAAGAAGACGCCATTAAATTAAAATTAAAAAATAAATTAATAGAAATAAATAGAATTAACTTACGCTGTATTTGGTTTCTCTGGATTGAGACCTCGATAAAATTTATAGTCTGGATCGAAATGTTTTTCACTGCGACGATGAGGTGGCACTACACCGGCATATTTCAATTGCAGACGCCAGTAAGCACAGTTATATTCGTGAGGACCAATTCGACCATCCATTACATCCACCAGAAATTTATCGTTAACAAAATATTGTGGTATGGCCAATAAAGTGTG
Organism: Gymnocheta viridis; assembly: GCA_956483585.1. Classification (NCBI taxonomy): domain Eukaryota; kingdom Metazoa; phylum Arthropoda; class Insecta; order Diptera; family Tachinidae; genus Gymnocheta; species Gymnocheta viridis. The sequence goes on along the minus strand of OY101443.1, from coordinate 56,998,954 downwards.
CACAGCCTAAATAATATAAGTATGTGTGTTTGAGCAATAAGGGAAGACTAAAATGATATATGGATTCTAACACTTACCATGCGGAACAAACGATTCATCGATTCTTCAGCTGGCAGACTGGCATTTACCAAAATATGCAGACGGTTCAAGTGGCGTGGAGTGCCGGAGGCAATAACCGAGGTTTCGCCTAAAGCACTACCAAAACCAGGACAGGGTTCACGATCCAAGCCAAAAGCTAAATCTTTTTTATAAATATTATATTGTAATTCAGCCATATAGCCATGCATTTGCATCAAAACTTTGTAATCCAATTTAGGGCAATAACGCAAGGCCACATCGGGAGGAAAGTAATAAACTTCCGACTTGCACTCCGGCACCATTTCATCGTCATTTATGCGCCGAGAATATTTTTGATAAAAGGCGCTAGTTTAAAATTATATTTGTAAATATAAAATGTGTATGAGTATTTCTGTGTGGTTATATAGAGCCTTAGCTGCCAAAAAAAAACGTAAGCGACAAAAGCAAAATTAAAAAAAAGAAAGCTTTTAAGATATTGTTTTATTGATCGCCAATAGTCGGTGAGCATGTACGTGTAATAACGAAAATCGAAAACTATGCCGCTTAAATTTCTTTTTGTCAGCAACGGCAACGAATATATTTTAACAACCTACTCCGACATGTGATTTAAGCCTAAAGATTCAAAAAATTCGGCAGCTTTTTTATTTATAAGAACCGGTGTAACGTAAACCTCTTCCAGTCTCTGCTTAACAGTGGGTAGCTGTTTTTTGGGATATGGTGTACGAAATACTGACCGTGGATGCCAGGCTTGCATTAGAATTTGTTCCATTACCGGTGCTGGTATAGCGCCATCTGAAGCCGTCAATGAATCACTGTATGTCTTGCGTGCCCAGTAGCGTAAGTATGCATGCAGTTCCTTGTACAATGGCATTATATCCCAAACAACATCTTCCAATTCATGTTGAAAATTTTCCGTTTCGTAATATAAATACCAAGTGCGAGATGGTGTAACATGACCTGAAATCAATTAAATTTTTGTGTGATAAACTCGTATACGTGGCAAGAGGATGATTGACTGGTGTTAACTGGTGTTAACATGTGACTGCTGCATATTAATACATACACATACATGCAAATGTATAACATGCAAGTGCAGGGGATTAAGGAGATGCCAAAAGGAGCACTTTTAATTTGATAGACAGAAAGGAATAGTTTTGATGCCATTCGGTAAGATAAAACAAAGTTTTAATTGTTTAAATGAGGGCTTGTGATGAAAGGGTATTCATTTGCAAAACAAGCAGTGGTGACCAATTCATAGCACAATTGTGCAGAGAGTACTTACACGTATTCTTAACCTCTCTCATTTAGTCCTCGATAAGACAGCGACGAATGCATAACTATCAGCCATAATTATCCAGCAAACACACGTGTATCATTTCAATATAATTATGTGACAAGAAGAAATTAAATTGATATTTTTAAACATTTAAATTAAGTGTTTAATGAATATAAGATTGATTTAATTGAAAAAATCAAAAAAAAGTTTTCAAATAATCCTGTTGAGCTAATACAACAATTTTAAAGATTGATTGAAAACAATTCAATTGAATTGAATAATTAAATCTTCTTGTTACTTTTTCCTATGAGCAATGAACTTATGCAATTCAAACTATTTAAAAGAAATATTTTATTTCAGAATTTATAATTTACACTAAAACACTTTAAAACGTGCTATGAAGTGTTTGGGGACGGTGCCTAAAAACACAAAAATGGCTTTACGTAATATGTGAACAGCCCCATAAGAGTTTTTGCGAATGGAAAAAATTTCTTTCTAGTGGAGTCTATTAACAGAACAATATTTTTTCTATTGGAAAAGTATCTAAGAAATTTTTTTGGTAGAAACATAATATAAATTTTTCTTGTTTTTGCAGTAGACTTCTTTCTCAGGGTTGTATTTCTTTCTTTTAGTCCCCGTCCAGACTTGCAAATTTTTGTTGCTGCATTTTTTTAAATTCTGTTTTGAAATTGCAATAGTATCCACATTATAGAATTCTAGTTTTGCAATTTTTGTATTTCTTATACATTTAATTCTCTTCTTCTTGTCATTCTTTGACTTTTGTAAAAGTGAAATTTCATATCATACAAAAGTTTGTTATATACAACCGAAGAAATAAAATTCTATAAAATGTCAAATACCTTCAGCCAACTTGAAATTTACAAGTGCGAATTTCCAAACAAAAGAGAATTGCAGAGCACATAAAACTGTGTACGCCTCCTAAATCTTCTCACCATCAATAAACTCAAGAATTGCTGCAATGAAAATTGCAAGTCTGGACGGGGACTTATTAATAAAGATTTTTATCGTTTTTCTACAGACAATTATTTATTTGTCTAAATATTTTTCAGTCGCTAGAAAGTGAAATTTCTTTAAAAAAGTGATCAAAAACATAAATTATCAGCCACCGACCATTGAAAAGGGAGGGGTATTTTGATTTTGAAGTAAACATCAGTGGATTCACCTGTGAGCCTGCCTGTGGCTACAGCGCCAAACGTATTGACGAATTTTAGTTTATATTGATTTTTTGTTGTTGTGTAAAAAATAATTTTATTGAGAGTGTTCTAAGCGTTGTTTCAACAAAATCCGTTCAGTCGTTTGGGAGATATGATGTCACAGAAACAGCTGTCGGGTGTTTTTTTAATCAAATTCTAGAAATTTCAAGAAATCTAATAAAAAATGTTTTTTTTTAATAAAAAAAGTTATTTTTCACAACAATTTTCCTTAATTGGGAAATCTTTATACATAATTTTTATGACTAAGGAGCTTATAGCAAAATTTTAGTAAAAAAATTACATGAGGTTTGTTATGTACATACGAGGGCGGACCCAAAATTAGTCGACCTGACGAATAGATGGCTGCTGCAGTTTGAACAAAAGAACTCTGGTGAAATCTGGTCACTTACAAAACACATGTTTTAAGTTTCAAGGCGCCACGTTGTCTCTTATTTTTGTGACACCATCAAAAATAAACGATTTTAGTGAATTTTTAAAAAATGGAAAAAGTGGCCACCGTTATATAAACCAATAATTACCTTTTAAGGGTATCGTTTACGACTATAAAATATTGGCTTGCAGACCTTAAACGAGGACATGCGAGCGCCAAGATGATAGTCGGCTGGTAGTGGATTTGCTCACAAAAACATCGTCGAGAAAAGTTTCAATAGAGTGTTTGGCGATGTTTCGCCGCAGAAAACTAGAGACCACTTCACAGCTGAGAAAAAGGAACAGTCAAACCAGTAGACTGGAATGGGAGAATCATGCCAATAAAAGTCGAATACAGTTGTATTTGGAGGGAAGGTCATGGTCATGGTCATGTTTTTTGGGATGCGCTTGGGATACTATTTATTGATTATCTTCAAAAAAGAAAAGCAATCAACGGCGAGTATGATTCTAACTTCTTGCATCGTTAAAGTGATGACATTGAGGAAAAAAGGCCTCATTTTGCGAAAAAAATTGTTGTTCCATCAAGACAATATACCAGTTCACACATCCCCTATTGCGATGGCCAAAATCAATGAATTAAAGTTCGCATTGCTTCATCACGTACCTTATTTGCCAGATTTTCTATTTCAAAACTTGCAAAAATGAATCGCTAGCAAAATATTTGCCAACAAGGAAGAGGTAGAGTCTGTGGTTGATGACTATTTTAAGGAGCTAGACAGTTCATACATGTATCGTAGCTATTGAATATCCTTGGGAAAAATTCATCGAGCTAAAAGGACAATATATTGAGATATACAGAACATTTTTTCCCCAAAATTTGTTGTGCTTTCTTTCTTAGGCGGCTAATTTTAGCACACCCTCGTATGTTTGCAAATGCAAATAAAGTTTCCGTACTTATTTATGGTCTTTCGAGCCGAATACACAATAACTGGATTTACTTTATAGTAAACTACAGCGGTTCGAAGGTCCTGCGTTAAGGACTTTTGAAACTTAAACGATTTTTTAGGACAGTTAAATTAAACTTATTTTTTATCTTTGAACTTAAACTGCCTGCCACACGGTGTTGAACGATATCGTTCATTTGTGAAATTACATTTAAAACAAAAACAGAATTTTAGAAATTGTTTAACACAGGACCTTAGAACCACAGTAGTTTACTATAAAGTAAATCCAGTTATTGTGTTCGACATCGCGGGCCAGGAAAAAAGCTTTACCTTAAAATAATGCTGCATGTAATTTGATGGATGCAGAAAATAAATTCCTCATCTGCAATCAATTTCTAATTCAAAATAAAATATTTTTTCTAGGCCAAATAAAGTACAACATGTTGACCTGATTACTTTCCTTAATGTCTTTTGATCAAAGTTATTTGTCACCGTTATTGACATCTATCAGTATGACTATCATTCCAAATGCATAAATTTTCAAATTCAGTATCAATTCTTATTAAAATCATATTGTTTGTTTTTGTGTTGTTTTTCCTCAACAACAATCGTTGCAATTGCAACATACATTTACATATTTGTATCTACTCACCATTGTAAGTTGCTGCAATACGCAGCAAGCGCACAAAGTCGATAAATGTTGATTTGCCTAAATCACGTTCAGCTAATGCCTGTCTCCATTTAATCCATTGATATTCTAATTCTATATAGTTTCTGGTACGCACAATATGTCCTATAATTGTTGGCACCATGGCCCACTGCACACTGCAATCCTGTTGAACGCACACCAAACGTGATGTTATAAATGTTTGCATTGTATGCAACAATTCCTTGGCCCGTTCAAAGTCTCTCTTGCCCAGGCCATACAGCTGCAGCTTCGACAGCCGTTGCACCTGGCGCCGCAGTATTGGATTTTTTAATTGCTGTACTGGTATAACACTAAGATTGCCTGCCAATTCATAGGCCAGGTTATGATAGTCTCTGTCTATTTCCTGTTTGATGACTGCTTGATTAACGTTGTACCCTCTGCCTTGTGTGAGACTATAGAACAATTCCCGTTTGCGATTGTAAATGGATTGCATGCGCTTAATCGCCATATCCAATGCTTTTGATGCATGAGCTTCATAAACGGAGGAATGTTCGTATTTGTCAGTGGCATTTGTAACATTTGTCGTTGCATCCTGGATAATTGTTGATGTTGTTGATGTTTTATTGGAATTAGAAAAGATGGGTGCTGTGACATTAGAGGTGGAAGATGATGATGATTTGTTTTGGCAGAGAGCCAAGTTGAAAATAGCAAACTAAAAGAAACGAAAACAAAAAAAAACAGTTAAGATTTTTAATGTTTTTAGAAGGCAATTAACTTTGAAAGGGAATATAATTGTCCACATGAAAAGGGCAAGATAAATGCAATGCTACATAGAAATGTTTTAAGGAAACTTCTCCCTCAAATCATACTGTTGAATTTAACTGCCATTTCTTTTGATGTGTTCTTCTAGGACGATTTCAAGTCTCCGATATATCTGAGCACCGAATTCTCTCCTCATATATATCTTCCAACGTTGTTCCTGACATGAAGCAATTTTATATTGTTCAGTGTCACTTTTTATTAATGTAAATATATAAATAAAAATATAACTTAATCGTGTTACTCTAATTAATGTTTGCAGTATTTTGATGCAATAATAACTTCTATAAATTGCTGTTGGAAACAAAATATTGCAACCGTTCAAATCAAAGTTTTATATGAAACGCAACAACAACGAATTTTTTGGGGACTTATTTCCATTTTAAATACATTTTTGGGGATCTGGTTCATTTTTGCATTTGGGGACTTAAAGTGGATTCACCCATTTGTTTCGCACAAAATTTCTGAACGTACAAAATTTGGTGATTGAGAATTTTCTGTAACACGATTCACTCACTTGAAAAAAATGTTCCGGAATATCAAGGTTACCATACACCAAACAATATTTTTCAGCTCATTGATTTGGCACTCAATTCTGGGAATTGCACTTGAAAGTAGCACTAAAAATAAGAACTTCTGCATCATTCATTTTGTCAAGTTGACTGTATTAATAATTTGTAATACTTTGGGTAGTTTACGAACGAACTAGTTCAATTGAACGATTCAATCAATTGAACTAGTCGAACTAGATGAAATTTTCATTTCAAATATTTAAATTTTTAACTATGATGCGATACAAAACGGCTTGGCATCGCTGTGCAAATGTTGCCATTCTCCTTTTTGAATTTGAATCAAAGGCAACCGATGCAATTGTATTTATTATAACAATAATTGATTTCATGTCCATGAGATTTGCAAAATTCAGCTTAAAAAATTATTATGCTATCCAAAGTCAAATGACATACTTTGAATTTCTTTCCAAACTGAAAACAACTAGTTAGTATTTTACCTAATGCGTGTACTTGTATAAATATACAGAGACAAACATTAATTATACAGAGAATATTCTGTGATTTGAATTTGAAAGTTTTTTTGCGTAAATTTTAAAGTCCACTCAAAAGGTATTTTAATATACATATAAAAATAATTTAATAATAATACTAATAATTAAAAAAAAATATTAAAAAAAAATAAATTTATATATGGCTGGAAAGAAATAAAGCGACATATGGCTGCATAATTACCGAGGATGGTACTGATCGTGGTAAATTTATGACACTTTTAGATTCTTTTTAAAAATATGATTTTCTGAAGATTTTTATACGAAAACAACTAAATCTTACTAAAATTACAAGAAATTTAATAAATTTGTATAGTGCAATTTCATTCGTCTATAAAATTGAAAATATGAATTTTACTAATCCAAATTAAACAAAAAATGTGATTCGTAAAAATATTTTGTTTACGGCAAATTTAGGCAAACGACATAAAACGTGTATTTACATAGAAATCATAGCCCCAGTAATTACTATAGAATATAATTTCTAGTAATACTTACTAAAGTTCTCGTTACAAGTAGCTTTTTCTTGTATGTATTTAAAATCAAATGGGTAGATTAATCGTTCTGCGATTATCCAAAATATGCTGAACTATGATTTGATAAGCACTTTAGTGTGAAGCAAATGAACGATTTCGCCATTATTAAAGATTAATTTAAAATCATTTACAAACTTACGGGAACATTTGAAGTACTCTTTTACATTATTTAATTAATATTTTATTTTAATCGAAATTTTCCTTATTCGTGTGTTTGATTAACGTCAGTAAAATTGCTAATAAATAGTAGTTCCTTTCCTTTCTACCAACAATAATTCCTAAAACTCAAAGCCATCATCACGTTTATTTGACTCAATAGTATGCAAATCGACAGATAGTTTAAAAGATTAAACTAGTGTTCAATCACTCATCTACCCAAAGCTAACTTACTCCATTGGCCATAGTGCAGCAGCGGAAATATCTCTTAGAATATTATTCAACTTCACTATCCTTTACCGTTTCGTATGAAGTGCGCTTGTGGTGAAGACATGTCTGTAGACATAAGATTGTTTTCGTAGCTGAGAAATACAAGGCGTAAAACTCAAGGCTTGTTAATTAATCTACACAAACACAGTTAACTTTGCCATACTATCAAAAATCACCGGAGCATTTAAGTTTACCAAGTTTTCATATGGCTCGACAAAGATTATACAATCAGTTCAACGTTAAAAAGAGCGGTTGAACTAACTGAAAGACGTAGTTAAAATTTAAGGATTGAACTAAAATGATCGATCACTAAAAGAAACTAAGATGACACAAGTCTAATTTATAATTACATTTTAAAACCAGAAGAACATTGAATATTTCAATATGGAAAATAACAAGTATACGTACGGTACACTGAGATATAACCGCGTTAAACTACAGAAAAAGTGATAAAAATCCACCTTGAACAAAAACATTCGTATGGCCATTAAATTATTAATGGAGGCAACTTGACAAAACGAATTTTTGGGACTACTTTCACGTGCAATTCATAGAATTGAGTCCCAAAATCAGGTGTTGCACTGTGATATGAAATATATAAATTAAAAAAAATTACAAAAGACCAGTGCATTTGTTAATAGTTAATGAACTAAATAAAGAGAAATTATTTTTAATAAATTTATAGAAAAAAAATCTTAAAAATAAAAGAATTGCTGCAAAACCCCTTTTGAAACAATTTAATGTGGCAAGTCAGATCAATTTCATCCGGACAAAAATTAAAATTAAACTAATTGAAGTCATACCTCAAACGATACATATGAAAAAAATATGTCCGGGCAAAAATTTTATGGATGAATCCAGCTTTAGTTCATAGCAAAATAACTCCCCGAGCTTTGGCAACTTAGTTCATGGGGAACTGGTGTTCCTGCAACCTCATCGTACATGTGTATTCCCTGCGTTCAGATGTATAAACCGAAAGAGGCATATCTTTATGAAGAAGTCGTGCTACTACACTAATACTACTACATTGTCCGACGCTATTCCGCTAGTTAATAGTCTTCGAAAATTCTTAGAAAATACAATACTTGAATCAAAGGAGACGGAGAGAAGTTCAGAGTCCCAACATTTTGCGACTAACTTTGTATCAACTCTTAATGAAAGATTTGAACGTTTAGAGAATACGGAAACCTATTATTTGTTTACAATTCTTGGCCCTCGATACAAGGATCGAGTATTTCAAAGACAATCGACTTTAACCATATTGAAAAAACGTCTTAGAGCTGCATACTTAACATGAATCTCCATTCCGAAAGTGTTCAAAACACAGTCCCACCTACACCTCGTAAAAGTTCTGATAAGCCTACGAGATATATTCGCCTTTGGAACGTTTGTGAAGAAATTTTAAAAGAATCCGAAGAGGATGAGCCTCTATCCATCCTTAGCTGTGGTTCTGGTAAAGAAGAAGTCGAGGAATACGCTAGATCTCTCGGTGAAACGGATTTGCGAAATCGCAATCCTTGCGTACTTAAATCAATCCCAAGCAGTGTTAAAAATATGCTAGTCCCAGATTTATTGAAATCAAGTACAGAAAGATTAAAGTACGAACTTAAGTAAGTTCTCAATTTAACTTAAGAATTTTTTAGCTGATTCAACATTTATTACGTGATTAAACAATTTTGCACTCATTTTGAGAAACTCCAGGATTGGGTATCTAAAGAAATCCCTTTTTCGACTTGATTAAAGTACATTTTATTGTTATTTGTACTCAAAATTTTGAGTACGATTCGTACTTAAAGTAAGTAGAAAATATTTGAATTTAGTACGACGTGTTTCTTTCTGTGAACTTTCATAGTGTGAATCGAGAGTATTTTTTCCACAATAAGTAAATTGGTGGACGTTACATTTTATAAAATAAAATTTTTGGGAAGATTCATTTTCATTAAATTTTTTTATTGTTAACGAAAATTTTTAACTTTCGGGGTAATAATTAAGTTTAGATTAACTGAAAGTCAATAAACTTTCAAATAAACTAAACCTTGTGTTAAGTGGGCTAAGACACCAAATTATTCGTGTAATTTCCGACATAAAGTTAAATAAATAATATAAATCATCATTACTTACTGTTATCTTAAAAGAGATGTATTTCATTTTTATGTGAGTCTTGTAATTAAACTTCCTTTTCCTGTTTGTGTTTTTTAATATATTTTCTTTACTATTGATTTTCACTTTCAGTTAATTTTTTTTATTTTACTAGTTTGTTTGCTTTGCTTTGATTAAAAAAAATGCTTAAAGAAAACTAAAAACATATTCTTTTCTGATTATTAATAATGCATGTGTTTCAAACATTTTTTTTATATTTCATAGTTTATTCACACTACCGAACAAATACAAAAAAATAAAACATGATAAGAGTTTCAGAACACTGACACATGTTGGTACTTGAAGAAAAAAAAATAAAATAAAATAAAGAAAAAGAAAGAAAAATATCATCAACCATTCAATGTACGAAATCTCAAAAGTCAAGTGTGTATTTGTATGCTAAATGTAAAAATATTTTTTATTTATAAAATTTTTTTAATAATGTTACAAACAAATTGTGAAATGGCCTTGATCCAGAACTTAAGGATGGAAATATTTTTTTTTGGCGATTTCTTATTGATAAAATATAATTTATTTAAAATATTTTTTTTGAGTTAAAATTCTTTAACATGTTTTTGAGCTTTTTGAAAAACTGTTCCATGAACTTTTATTTGTTTAATACATGTACGATTAATATGTACTTTATTGCACATGGGGATTTTTCCTTTTGCAATTTGAATATGAATTTTTACTTAATTTTTTTTCAATGTTTAATAATCAACATCTCACACAATACTGAGTTCAAATTAAGCTTTTTCAAAAATGTTTTAACCCGCAGTGAAGATTTGAGTAAATGTTTATTAAATGTACAAGGGCTTATCATGTATTGAAATTATAATTTTTCTCTTTATTTATTGAAAGTTGATTTATTTTAACAGAGAAATAATATAAATTTGGTGTCATTAAATAGTTCGTTTAAATAGTTGCCATCTTTGAGAATCTTTGGTGATTGGGTCTTTGAAATGCATCAAACTGATTCGGCCACATTAACAAGCAGAGTTGTTGTCCTTTGGGACACGAAAAAGCCAAGAATTATTGCCAAAAAAACCTCACCATTCTGGATGCTGGATCAACTGAAAGCATTCATTCGCTTATCGCTGAAATATGCTGGACATTGTATGATAATGAAGTGGAATTGCCTAGAGCTAAAAAAATGTAATTAATGAATACTTCCTATCCAAATTTGCCAGCGAAGTAAAATAATAGAGATATTAGTGATTTTTAATTAAATTTTAACTATTTTTTTTTGCTAAATTTTTAGGTTACTTTAAAATTAAATTATTAATAAATGCGAAATTAACCCTAAGCTCTCTTTTGTTGTATCATATTTCTGACTTTCTGGTTGCATTTTTCGTTTCGATGTATTCAGGGGCTTATAGTAAAATTTCACGGATAATATATGCGGAACATTCTAACCCGTTAAATCCCTGTTTTAATGATGTTTGATCTCTTTTAAAAGAAGGACAAAAAATGTTTTCCGTAATATCTTACATAAATTTGCTGAACACAATTTATACCTAAAATGTAAGGGTCACATTGTTTCTTATGCCGATTAACAATAAGAATGTGCCAGAGTTGAGAAACTTTAACCCCTCCTCAAATTAAATTCAGATGTAAACTTTCAAAACGCCGATACACGTGTATCTTTTTTTTGTCTCCTCTACCAAAATTATAGGCCGGATCTTTTGATGTTTGAAAAAATTGATTTTGTTTTACTGTGTAATCGACCATGGAGATCTTATGATTTAACACCTCTAGACTTTTTCCTTTAGGGCTACGTAAAAAATAAGGTGTACGCCAATGGCGCACCATCTATTCAATCGATCTCGAAGATGCAATTTATGAAGTTATAGTGGAAATGCAGCTGCAAATGTGCGAATTGGTGATGGAAAATTTCATATAAAGAATATGATCCTGCAAACGTAGCCCTGTGATGGCGGCCATTTGGCTGATAATATTTTCCATTATTAATGGCATACTTTCCAATTTTTACAGTTAAATAAGCATCCGTTGATTTCGCTTGAAAATACTCTTATTTTTTAATATCAACATAAAACCTCTTTACAAATAATTTATATTTATAAATTGAATTGACGAGCTCAGGCCTAAGTTAATAATTTTTAATTTAAGAAAAATAGTTTTAAGAAATATGTAAAATTAACTAAAATCTATTATTAGTACAAAAATCTATTAGATGATAAATTTTTTCATATTTTATTATTTATTTTTCCAATTTCGATTTGCATACATTTAAATGTGTTTAAAATTTTATGACAAAATATTTTCATTTTAAACAGAAATTTTCTCTTAAAATTTCTCATCAATTAAAACAGCGGTTTCGTTTTGGATATTTTGCCGGCATTCTGAAAAAAGATTAAAAAGAAAATAATCATTAAAAAATATATTCAGGGATATAAAATAAAAATACAGGACTGTTCTGTAAATTAAGCGGATATCTACACAATAGCTGAAATAGTTTCTTAAGAAATTAATCGATTTAAAAATTTTAGGCAATAAAAGATTAATGCACGATTCAATAAAAGCACTTAAAATGTTTGTAGATAAAACCACTTAAGTCAGCATAGAAACATTTTGTAAGGAAAAAAAACACAAGCAAACTTTGTATGTCTTTATTTGAAAATTTTTCGACATTTTTCTTGTTGCTAATTTTTTATTTCCTCTTAAATACTGAGTTGTATGGAGGTCATCTTTTTTTTATAAAAAAGTTTAAAAACGTTTATTTTTCAATATTTCGCTAAACTTTTCTGTAAAAAAGGTGACGAACTGAAGCTCAATATTTAAGGAAAAATAAAAATTTTCATATCAAGGAAAATATTTGAAAAATTAGCAATAAAGAACATGAAAAATACGTTAAAAAGTGCTCAGTGCTCAGAATAATAATACATGTGCTTGTGGTTTTCAAATACGGTCAACTCTCGATAACTTGAAGTTCAAGGGACCAGACAAAGCTTCAAATAACAAAGAGTTTAACATAAGAAGAGTTCCAAATAACCAGGAGAAAGGCAGGAACAAACTCTTATAAATAAGAGTTCAATTAAAGTTAAACAAAGTTAAAATTTTCTGTTTAGCTTCGATTTTTGTTTCGGCTAAATGGATAAGCTGAAATCAACATGAAAATTGTGGATCAAATTATAGAGTGTAAAAAGACCAATTTAAAATTATAAATTCTTGGCGAGCAAGATGTCATTAATGCATTGCTTCCACGGTACGTGCTTCGCTCTCTATTCATGCTTAAATCCCTAATCATGAGCGAAGCAACTTTCTTTGCCATACAAAATTTTGGGAGCGAAGCACGAAAAATTCTTGTCAAAACAAAATTATCAATTAAAAAATGATTATTTAAAAACGTTAATTTTTTAACATAAGCTAAAAAAAAGCGGTTGTATCCAGAATACCTAACAATTTTAACGGGCCACTGAAATAATCCAGAAAATTTAAGCAATTATGTGAGTAGTAAACACCAGGATTCATAAACATGATTGAGAAAGCGAAGCAGGTGATTCAACTCGTAATGGAAACAAGCTACAATGAAACGTCGAATTATCGAGAGTCAAAACTTACGAGTGTGAAATTATCGAGAGTTAACTGCGTAGCATAAGTAGGGAATTCTTTGCGGCAAAAATACGTCATTGATGCTAAGAAATATTTTAATGAATCTATATATCAGTGGCTTTTGTTTTTGTAAAAATATCACTATTATGTTTTATTATTTCGAAGATTTTTAGATCCATGTGAAAAACAATTAAACTGAAACAGTTTGTCTCGTGTCTGCAATAGACAGTATTCATACTAGGAACCCTTTGCGATCCCAGAAGTTACACTTATAGGATACCGCTGCGAGGGTCACCGGACATGAGGATAATGAATGGGATTAGGCGACCAACTTTTCGCTAGTCCGTCCGAAATGGCACAGGTATATTCATCAGCAGCGGCGGATGGTTCCAGCACGAACGCTTGATACATTATTGCCACTAAATTCTTCTCCTAATAACTCCAAATCTTCCAGACCTTATCTGTTGAACCTCTGTAGTTTCATCCCCACCTTTAAACTTTATCGGTTTCTTTTCTTTACTTTTTCCTCCATTCTCCTTACAGGTAACACAAAGGAGCCTACTTCGGGACCCAAGTGACCGAGAGATACCTTTCTAACTAACATAAAACAATTATTTATAAAACCAGGGAAATGTTTTGCAGGGAGGATAAAAAACCGTTTGTAATTACATGAAACTATGCAAGCGTGTGCACTTTGCTAAAGCAAAATGCGTAGCATATTCGGCATAAACGAATTCAATACTCGCACTGTAACAACACGAACATTTTATTCGAGATAAATTAGCTGAAACTTACTGCCAGTTTGTTTTTCTTTTAAATGTAAATTGTTCGAAAGAATGAATACGTGTGGCATATGTGGGCCTGGCCAGTTATACAACAATATTTTATGTTAAAATTTATTTTCAAATTGATTGTACGAGTATTAAGTTTTATTAAGATTTCAAATTACTTACGATCTGTTCTCAACCATGCGGTATGTAGATTTTTGTCCAAATTATCTTCAGCAATCCAGGTGTGCAACGGTTCATAGTACTCCAGGATAGGAGTGGCTGAAAGTTTTGGCAACTTTTGTACATTAAGAGATTTTACAAGTTTACGCCAAGATTTTGTAGAGCCAGCTGACATCATTTCTCTAAAAGATAGATTTTTGTTATTTCAACTCAACTCGTTTTTAATTTGATACAATAAAATTAGATATCGAAAGGATTTGTAACATTTTTCCACAGTTTGATTTCTAAGCTTTACTTACTTCAGTATAACACCAGCATGTTGGCTGTTATCAAAATCGCAATTGTGTAGAATTTTGTAGGCATTATTTCTACGATATTCACCAATATTGAAGCAGATGCCTCTAAAAATTTGATAGCCCAAGAATTCACCAAACAGTTTTCTTTGCAAGTAAACCAAGAAAGTAGACAAAATATTTTATTAGAAAGAAAAGAAAAGAAGAAAAAAAAAACACATAGACTCACTTGGTGCTTCTAGATTGATCCACAAGACCCTCATAAAACTTATAAGGCATATCATAAGCATCGGCATTAGTTTGCACGGGTCTCTGGACACCCATGTATTTTTCCATAAGATTCCAATAGTGACAATTGTATTCGGCTCGTGTTATTTTCTTCTCGATAATGTCCAACCATAATTTTTCATGCACAAAGTATATGGGTATGGTCAGCACAGTGTGAACGGCCTTGTAGAGTATAAGAGAGTACATGTTTTATAATACAGGGTGACAAAAAATCAACGTTATGGTGTAGATAGATGCCTTATAAGTTATATATTTAAAATTTGTTTGTTTCTTTTATTTAAGATCTGTGCAAAGAAGACTTGGGAAACTTAAAACGGAACAAGCAAAAATCATGGAATTTTGTTTTATTATATTTTTCTGAAGCAGCGTGCTTATCGTCGACATTTTAATGTGCGGAGTGTATAATTAGTGTCAACAATAAAATGGCTGTTTGCAACTTTTCGTGAATATGTTTTGCTAAAGAGTCTCTCTCGAGCCGGAAGACTACTTACGGTGCACATCGCCGTAAATATTCAAAGTGCACTCGAGACTGTGAAAGAAAATTCAGAAACCTCAACCAGCAGACGTTCTGCATTGTTCCATCTTGAATTTTTGCACTATTGCATTTAAAATTTACTAAGTCTTCTTTCCAAAATTTTAGACATAAGAAAAAAGGAAAATTTAAATCAAAAACTTATAAAACATTAACACCATACCGTTAATTTTGTGTCACACTGTATGAATAGTGATTCTAAAAAAACTAAGAGACATGAATTTTTGTGTAACCGAACGCAGAGAAAATAATTGTTAACATGCTCTCATATATTCGTAAAATTTTTAATCACATCAAAAAAATGCTTCTTTGCTCAAATCAATTATTTAAGTGACAGCAAATTCCGCCGTATTCAGACGTATTTGCAAACTACTTACCATACGATACAATCTATTTAAATTCAATATATCATCGTATTCGTATTCTGGCAACAAGCCAAGACACTTTTGCATATGCTGTGGTGTAGATACTGACAAAATAATGGCTTCACCCAAGCCATTACCGAAACCGGGACAGGCTTCTTGATTTAAGCCCACTCGTAAATTATTTTTCATTAAGGCATATTGTATTTGAGTAACATCGCCATGGCTTTGTAAAAATTTCTTATAGTAAACTTTGGGACAAAACTGAAGTTCAACTTCTCCGTAAGTAAAAATGCGAGATTTACAGTCAGCACCACCCTCACCGGGTTCCATTTTAATGAAATGTTGTTTCATAAACTCACTTTAAAAGAAAGCAAAAATATACAATGATTTCAACTAATTACTTTCACCTTAAATCTCACTCACTCTGTTAAATTATCAAAGCCCAACACTCCAAAATAATTTGCACTCATATTGACCAAATCATGGGCAGAGTAGCCAACACCATCAATTTCCTGTTGCAAATTGGGTAATTTTCTTTGTGGAAAGGGATTACGTAAAACGGAATCTTTCTTCCAGACTTGATACATGGTGTGTTCCATCAGATGATGTGGTATAAGACCACTTTGTGGTATAACATTCTCACCATAACGCACTTTTAGCACATGCCGCAAATGAGCATGCAACTCTCGATAGAAAGGACGCAGAGTATCCATTAAGGTCTCCAGTTCTTTAATAAAATTTGGATCTTCATACTCATCATACCAAATTGCTGAAGCAGGCACTTCCGGTGTGGACATATTTTGATAGTATTCAATGTAGTAATGGAAGGCATCCTTTATGTCTTGAGGCATCTTGTTGCGCCACTCTTTCCAATACCATTTGATTTCCTCCAAATTGTCGCTCGTACTGAACACTGTCTTAATGTGATGTATAAAAGCCATTTGACACTTGTGCGTATTATTTTTCTCACACACGTATCTTCTCTTGGACATGGTTTTTAAAGCTTGTGTAGCTCTTTTGTAGTCATAGTTCAGGGGTGGATATTTGGCTCCCCTCAAAATTACTTTAAATTGTCTTCTTATTAGAGGATTTTTAAAATTTTTCCAATCGAATTTTTCCATAGTATGATAGTAAGCACGCAATTTTTCACGCATTAATATCTCGGGTGTAAAAGTGTCATCTGAAAATTTTCGATAAGCCGTGGCAGACTTCCAATACATATCATTGATTTCTTCTAATAGTTCTTGAGCAGAACTTTCGTTTAAATACAACAGCTTGGTGTTGTTATAATAACTTTGGGCTTGGCTAACGGCCAGAAGCGCCATCAAAAAGGGCAAAAGCTGAAAAGTATAAAAAATTTTATGTCATGGTATTTATTTAATTCTTTAAATCATTCTTAGTTTTTGTACCTTACGAAAATTGCCCATATTAAATGTTTCTCTTCCGTCTGCTGTTTATTCTTCAAGTGCCAACTTATATTTGAAACACTGTCAAATAAAATTATTCTTTTTTAAGTTTCTTTTATTCAAAGTTTTTTTTTCAATACTTTACCAGTGTTTATATTTCTTTTTTGTAAAAAAGTCTGTGCGATAACCTTTGCGTAGACCTCTTTTATGAGAAGGACAGTGATGGTATAAATTAATGGGAAACTCTTTAAAATTTCACTATCAAATTACGCACCAAACGGTTGATCGCGCAGTGATTGGTATTCATTTAATTGTGTTTCTATTTTAATTGACTTATAAAACGAATAATAAGTTGTGCTTAAGATTTCATCGGTTAATAAGCGATTAATTTTGGGTTATTCGACTCTCCAGAAAATTTCCAATTAATATGATAAATATCGATATCATAAAAATGTGAGATATCGTTTTATTCGTATTGAAATGCAACTTCAGAAAAAATAAAATAAAATCGTTTTCTACTTTTTATTAATGTTTGATAATTAAAGCAAATATTTTCAAAAATTAACATAATCAATAAAATGGTCCAGTCTAGTAATTTCAAAAAGGAATCATCTGGGTTCTACTTGAATGCCTACGCGTAGAGGACAGTCACGTAAGCCAACCAAAACCAAGCACTTTACCAAAGTTTTAATCTGGTAGTGGGTAAATCTGAAATACATACTTCTATTCTTTGTTAAAAGTTAACCAAGTAATAATTATAATACAAATTACTATACAAATCGTAACGTTTTTATTTCTCATTTCATTAAAAACTATCAAAATACAGCACTAATTTCTCTGCTGAAATAATGGCAATACACGAGGCTGTTAAATATATCAGAGGACTCATAGGGAAATTCGCAATCTGTACTCACTCCCTCTCAGCACTAGATACCATAAGAAATTGCAATAACGATAAATTTTACCCAAACATGATTAGACAGTTAATTAGTGAAAGACAACCTGACATCAAACTTATCTGGATCCCCGTTCATTTAGGATTAAAAGGAAATGAGGCAGCGGATGGAGCTGCAAAAGCAACTCTAAATGCACCCCCTTATAACTACAACAAACCTATTTTCGGACGACATAAAAAAATTTATAAAAATATTTTTCAAAACAAAAGTTAACGACAATTGGAACACAACCACTGACTGGTACAGGAAAATGAACCCCAACAAAGTTAACGCCTACAAACTGTTCAAAAATGTAGACTAAGACTAGGTCACACTAGAATCACAAATGCTTATATAATAGATAAGAACCTACGAACACCTTCTGTGGATTCAGCCCAATAAGGAGTGATCAACTTTTCTCAAACTGTCCCCACATTAGTAAATTTAAAAATACTAATCACAATAATAACGACTTTACGCAACTAATAAGCTCTACTATAACCAATGACAACATTAAAACGTTTTTAAATTTTTTACTTACAAACATTAATTTTTTAAAAAATTTTAACCTTTATAATGCCCCTACGGGAAATGTTGTACCCATTGTCCTGAACATACCTGTCCTCTGACTGGCGAAGATATGAATGGTACAAAAAGTTCCTGAGTCGTGACTGGTGAAAAGGGGACGTTTCACAAAACTAGAACAAAAGTGCCTACAAAATTCCTTCACGCAAAAAAATTTTACGTATTTTTTTCTATTTGCTTTTATTATTTATGGTGATTAATGTAATCTACATTAATTAAGGATATTATAATCTGATTAAAATAATAATGCATTTGTTGATTTGGACCAAACACATTTTTAGAAAATTATATTAATCTAAACCGAAGTTATACCCACTGAAGAGCTAATATCAGCCATATAGGGTACATTCTGATCTAGGATAATTTTATTATCGGTTTTTAAAATATCGTAACATGTACTATGGGCACTACCACAGGGCAAGTACGTAAAGGTTAGGCCTAGAACCTGTCACCGAGTATCTTAATTATGAAAATTGACCACCTCCAATGACAACGCCATGCAAAAGTATCTCTCATATAAAGTTCCGGAACTCGAACCGGTTGTTAGTCCCTAGGAACAAGTCACGTGAAATATCCCGTGACAGATTCTCTTCCCTCTAGGGCCATTTAAAACTAACAAAAATGCTGAGCTTGTCATAGCTCTCTCCTCCTATTAGACTTATAATTTACTTATAAGTATAATATATTAATAAGTAAATAAATAAAAATATTTGAGTGTATTAACAAAAATTTGGTTGTACTTTAGCCATGTAGCAGCTAATATGAATGGTAGCAAACAATTATTTTTTTATCAGGATCATAGTTAATTTTAAAATAAAAAGAATAATTTAGTGATGGTTTGCTATAAGCACGCTGCCAACCATGTTGATGCTATTTGAAACAATTTATTTCAGACAAATCGAATAGGCTTCAAATCTGTTTTGTGCAAAGTCCTTCAAGGACAATGAAAATTAAGAACAAAAGATATTTCGAGTTTTGCATATGTACGTTAAAATCCCGCTTAACAGCACTTTGTGAATAAAAAAAGATAACAAACCTAAAGATTTCTGTCTGCACAAGTTGTGTTATCAATATGATAAGAGTTACTGTCGGACAGGCTTCACATTATTTATTCTTACCTTTACGAATCCAAAATAATATACACGCTTTGATATATAAAATATTTTATTTATTTATTTTATTTATTTAATTTCAAAAGTTGTAACCTAGCACAAGATATTAATCTTATAAATGACAGTGCTAGTAAAATAATCAAATTAAAAACCAAGCGTATAACTAAACATAATGATAAAAAACGAATAATACTACGATATTATAAACATAAAAATACAAAAATATATAGTTTAGAAAAAAGATATAAATAAAAATATATGTATGTACATCAGATAATGAAAATATTTATAAAAAATGCATTAAAGCTGAAATATAGCATTATGCAAAAATTTTATGTAACTCCTTTTTAAACAACTTTGCATTGCCTACATTTTGAATATAGTTTGGCAAGGAATTCCAGTGACTTGTGCTATATATTAAAAACTATCGTTGTGACACCAGGCTCTTAAATCTATATTGAATGATTTTCCTCCCTCGATTAGATCTAGCAAATTTGATCCTACTAAACAAATATATTGGCTGCTTAGACGTAATTATCTTATGTAAAAACACGAGGCATTTAAGTTTCAATAAATTTTCAAATTTAAGTCGAAAAACGACGACCCTGTAAGAATACATATCTTGCTATATTGTTATAGGCAATGTTAAGTTTTGTTAGATCATCGCTGTCACAGTTGGAAAAAATTTCACAGCCATATAGAAGTACGGGAACTAAATAAGATTTGCAAGTTGCATACGTATGATGAATGAGGTTGAATCTATGACTTCCCACAAGTTACGAAGTATACTGTAGACTCTACCCACAATGAGACTAATATGATTTGATCACGTTAAACGATTATTAAAGACAACACCAAGATTGGATGCAGATTTAACAAAGTCAATTTTGTTTGCTTTGATAATTAGCTCAGGTACGTCAAACTCTCTATTATATTTTGAAAGCAAAATGCATTTAGACTTGGAGGGATTAATACAGAGCCCATTTGCATTAGCCCAGCTATCAATTTCGTGCAAATCACTATTTATATTGGTTACAGTCGACATCAAATTTGTACTCAAATTTGTGTACTCATGTAAAGCTTTACGTCATCAGCATGGAATATGGAATTATAAGTGTAAAAAAAATTTGGCATCCTTCGATAGCCAGTTTACAAGATATATTCGCTTGAAATTGGAAAAATTCGATTGTATATTTCTAATATTCGTGTGGTTAAGAGTACACATTCCCTGTTCGGATTTTTTTCGTTGCCTTTAATTATTAATAATTGATTTTTTCTGTGTAAGACAAATTATGATTAATGTGCTGTTCATAGAACCCAAGAAATCGAATTGAGTGAACAATTTGTATAAAAATCACTCTGTTATTCGAGTGGTTTCCATACATATTTTCTACTCAAGTCGATTGCTTGGATTCTATGAACAGCAAGCACATAATATTAAAAAAATTATCTAATCAGATTCGTTGTTATTTTGCTGCTCCACTGTACTTCGTGTTTGAATTAATTTTGATAAAAAAAACAATCTCTTTGAGCACAATTCTCTTTAATTTAAAAAATTTCAAATTTGGCTATTTTTTCATCATTTAATTACCTTTTACACCTTCACGTATACGTACAATACGAGTAGTATACGTATGTATGCATATATATAGTATATACATATGTATATATAAATATTATATGTATGTAATTGCCCAACTTTTAATCTTCTTTGTAAAATTGTAACGAATTGTAGTTGTATTTTTGTGTGTTTTTTCAAGAATCTGCATGAAATAAACTCATACTTATATATGTACATATGTATAAATTTATATTTAATTAAACTTTATATATCATTCATACGAAGCAAATAAACAAATAATATAATTTATGATTGTGATTAGCATGAGATTGATTAGCACTCATACTATTTATTATCATACACTAGTATTCACCCAGTGAACATTCTTTTGCCGACATGTCCAACGTCGGCAAACATCTGAAACTTTAGCAGATATTCAAGAGTTGTCTAAAAGTATGCAGCACAGCAATTGAATTTTTCAAGATGTAATCGTCAAGAAAACAGCTTCAAATTGTTGCTCTATAAATCTCATAACACCATTATACTTATTACTTTTATTCACAAACATATTTAATTATTTGATTTTAACTAGTAGTTTTGCATTGCGGCAGCATATTTGCAAAAAACAAACCAAGAAATGACGGCGGCAAAAGTTTTGTAAAAAAAAAAACGATAAATTCGTCATAAGAATTGTGCTCGTCTGTTTTCTTGACTGTGAATTGAAACACTCGACTGGAGAGAGAATTTGGTAAGCAAACTCGCATCAAGTTTTAAGAGTATGAGTGGCAAAATTTGATCGCGTAACCCCAATATTTGTCGTTTAGGAAAATATTCTGGAACACCGTTTCTCCACATCTCATTAAATATTGTCCGGTTGATGTCAGAATGTGCAACTACGAGTATTTTGCTAGGAAATTTTATTTCTTTCAACTAATAATCAGAAAAGTCTGGCCGTTTTCTGAATTATTTCATCATTTGTTTTTGTTCATTTTCTACAAATATTTGATATTAGCATTTGACGCAATACACAATTTATACGTTTTCTGAACTATTTTATAAATCAACTTCGATTTTATCCGAAATGTCTGTACATTTTAGCTGTCGTACCATTTATTTCTTGAGAGTACTTAAATAAATGGGAGGGTGCTGTTGGCTGAATTAGTGAACGCGTTGACTGCAAAGCAAATAAGGACTAAGAACGTGGGCTCAAGTCCAGTTTCAGGCATGTCATTACATCCAGCATTTTTCAGATGTGCGTTAGAATGCCATTGTATTTGTTATTGTGGACTGTTTAAGTGACGAAAGCATAGCAGTGGTCACTGAACAGTACCGGCAACAACTGACACTGAAATATGCTACTGTAAATCACAGCGCCCTCCTTCGTCGCTATTGTAGCAAAATCGCCGGGGAAATAAAATAATTTAAAAAATGGATACTCAGCTTAAAAACACATTTAATACAGCTACTTGACCGCAAAAAACTAACATAACGCGCAATATCATAGTTGTAAAAATTAAGATTTCTTACTTTCACCATCTGTCCTCTCCCGCTATCCCTTCCCAAAGAAGGTAACACATCTACTGGTTGATAGGCATATTAATTGCCTGAGTGTTACTTCATTTTATAAAAAAAAAAATAAAAATAAAAAAATAAATGTTAAAGACATAACTTTTACAAAATATGTGAGAATTTTATGTAACATCAAGCAATACGATTTAAATATGACCTCATGGTGGCTTAGCCGGATACCATTTCTCAGAGAAGACAAAAAATATATGTATATGTACGTGAAGCGGTTGCAGATGCATATTTTTATATAATTTTTTTTGTGTACGTACTCGTATCTGTCAGTTAAATGATGAAACAGAACTGGGGCTGATCGATACTTTCCATAATGTTTGACATAAATTTTTGATAGAGAATGCGGTCGGGAAATATAATATATTTTATTTTTTCAGCGTTTTCTTATGCTCCTAATTTTAGACTCTCATTCTCTCAACAATGCTACCGTGTTTTCATGAAATCTCATACACCTTTCATACGAAAAATGCAAACAAAAGAAAATCAAACAATAATAAGAGAGTACTTGAAGTTACTGCCGTCGATTTTATTATGAGCCTACACCACGGTTACCAGATTTGACGATTTATCGCCATTTTGACAATTTCGGATGCCAGAAATAGCATATAGACGACAGGACCATTTTCGTCTTAAATTTGACGATTTTTAGATAATTATAAACTGACAAACAACATTTGTTCAGAACTTTTAACCCATTTTGAAGTTAACGATGAATATCAAAAAAATTTGAGTTTTACCGCATTCTTCACCAAATGTAGAAATGGTTTTTCGCCAAGTAAATTTAAAGAAGACTCGAGTACGAAATCAGTTTCAAAAATCTTCTTTGGAAACAATTTTGTATGCTAATGATCATTTAAAACTAAATAATTGTAATTGTTTTGACTTGAAAGTAGTACTTGATCTAATAAAATTGTTAAATTGCAATATATATATATAGTACGAGTATGTATTTTTTTAAATTGTGTAGTAATATCAAGAATATCGTATGTATGTACATATCGTTTCTTTATTGCAACGTAGTCATATATCCAAAAAAATTAACTTTCTAAAATGCGTTCGTTTAATGTTTTAAAAAAATATAAGGAAATATTTAATTGTCGGTTATTAGCTTATTAATGGTTATAACTTCGGTTTGTGTTAAGATATGTTATTAAAAAAATTACATACTTATAAAAATGGGTTTTATGAAGAATTTTACTTAATGACATTATAAATTTTGCTGCTTTGAGATATGGTTGTTACATTCTGCTTCATTAAAGGAGCAATATTTATATAAATGATTTGATTGCTGCTGTTATGTTTTTTTAGTATTGAAATATTTTAATTAATGTTTATGTATGTATTATTTTACTAAAAATAAACTAAACATGTAATAATTAATCTGTTTGATCTCTTTATTGATAAGAATTTGGGTTACTTTATACAAAAACTATTAATTTATTTGTTATGTTAAGTTTTCGTTAAATAAAGTAGATAATTAATTAAAAAAGTGTTTGTTTTATTTTGGACGAATTCTTGACGTTTTCTGATAATTATTTTGACGATATTGACGAATTTTCACTAATTGCTCTTAAAGTTGCAGACTTTGTTTTGTTTCATCATTAAGTCATGCATTAAAGTTGCGTGCACATAAAAAATATTAATATGGTTTAAGGTCTGCTGATGATTTGGCTTTAGCACCAACGAAATGCATGTATATAGACTAGCTAAAAAACCCTCAACAAACATAAGTTTTTGAATATTAAAATTGATTTATTTTTCTTGATAAAAATTAGAGAAGTTTAAAAAATGACAGCTGCTGAAGAAACATAATCAAATTAAAATAGGTTCTATGTTCGTGTGGATTCCTTAAGTTGCTAAATATTCGCCTAAAAAACAAAAGCAGCGGCATTGATGAGGTTGAATTTCTACACCAATGTCAGACTTTTCTCTAACATTAATATGGTAGGTCGTAAAATGTATCAGAAAAGGCGGGACATTTTCTGTTATTTTGTTGAAAAATCTTTCACCGTTTCATTAAGAAATGTTTTCAGAACTCTCTCGGACTTATCGTTAAAGTTTTTAGAATTTGCCCAGACAAAGACGTCCCCCTTTTTCTGTCGCATTTTGGTTACGAGTCCGACAACTTATGCAGACTTTCGACCGAAGCCTGAGAAAATTCGGCAAAATATGTTCGCTGGGCATGCACGCAATCTACTTATAAAAGCTGTAAGTTTTTATGTTTATGCATGTGTGTGTGTGTAAGAACAAATACATGCCACCTTTAAAAGCATTTATTTTAATATTTACCGTTCTATTTTGTTGCTGTTTTTTGTTCTGTCCTATTTCATTTATTTTTGTTTCACTTTTTGCTTTGATTATCCAAGTTTTCTCTCCATTTTTGTTATTTTTTGTTGTTGTTGCTGCTGTTGTGTCAGTTTCCTGTGCTCATTTTTCTGAGAGTAAACATTTACACACTCATACTTTCACAATTATTCCAGATAGCATCATAATATCACATGTTTAAGTGAAATTGTAAGTTAATGTGCTTTTCTGTTGTTGTCATTTAATTTTATTTCGTTTTGTGTTTTGTGTTTTGTTTTTGTTGCGAAATTTGGTGAGTGCGTGTGCAAGCTTGTGTAAATTTTACTTATTTGCCCTTATTCCCAGGATTGCAATGCAGGAGCATTTTATAGGGGGATATTTACATAGTTGAGTTTGTAAGTTTTCTTTTGACTCAAATTAAAAAAAAATTAAGCTTGTGTGAACTTTAATGTGTGTGTCTCTCTTGCTTGCTAGTCAAGAAAAAGTTTGAGAGCCTTTTTTAATACCATTCGAATTGCATTTTTCAATATTGATGCCGGTATTTAAAAATTAGATTTTAATTAAAATGGGGGAATGTTTTGTTTAAGATTTTTTTAAGCAAAAACAAAATCATATCCATATTTAACTTTATATATGTACATATATGTATTTTTTTGGTATGAATTGGCGAGACCACATTAACAATTTCCTTTTAGGTTAGGTAAGGAAACCACTGTTAAGGCAACACAGATCTAAGCGCAAATAAAAACCACCATAACAGCAACAGTATAACTTGTGAAAGCAATTGCTAAGCCAACTGATATTAAAAGACTTTTCATTTAAAGGAGCTTTCATAAACAATATTGTAGATTTTTTCAAAATTATTTGAATTTTAATTTGCAATCACACTTTATGGAAAAATTAAGCACTTTTTGTTTTAAAGCACAATTTTAATAATAATTATTCTAATTTTTCGACCTTTTTATTTATATTTTATTAAATAACTTCTTCAAGCTTAAGGTCAACAATATAAATATAAATTATTTATTATATTGGATAAAAAAGTACAAACGAAAATCTTTTTCAAAAAATATTTTTGAAACGCCAGTTCGAAAAAGCTTTTTAGAAAATATGTTTTTAGTTATTTATCTGCTTTATTTAAACATAATATTTTTTTATTTAAAGTGATTATTTTCTCGAACGAATTGGTTGTTAGTGGATTTTAGTCCAAAGTGTTTATTATTTTGGCTGAAGTTCGTAACATTTTTAGTCAGAAAGAATTGGACATGAGACAATAATCCAAAGACACAAGGGAAAATTCAACATCAATTGATTTCAACTTTTTTGTTGATGTGATAAGAAAGAAATTTTTGAACAAGTGATAATTTGTAAGGACCAAAGTAAAAACTAACTATTCGTGCAACACAGCAGAATTAAACAAAATGTGCTGTTTTTGAAGGCCGCTATTTAAAACTTTTTTTAATTTTTTATATGCTAAGCGATTTAGCATTTTTAAAGTTAAATGGATACATATGTATGCATGTATGTATGTATTTCTACAAAGTAAAAATTATTTGTATGCATTAAAAAAATCCCGCCAGCAAAATGAAAAACTTAAATCGATATTGAATCAGTGATTATTGTAGTTTTTTGCGCAAAGATTTTAAATGTATTTTTCGTTTCTTTTTTCCATCAGATCTAAAGTTTTCAAAATATCCTTTTTTTCGAACGAAATACCAATCTGTACAAGAAAACATTTTTTTTGGCATTAGGTTTTTTGATGTTTGGTTACAATTTTTATTATTTAGCAACGTATGAAAAAAATACCAAATAAACAAACTTTTATAGAAGAATTGAGAATCCGCTGAAAATATACTAAAATGGAGAGAAACGAAATCGAAGTCAGGATATGTTTTTTTAAATTTTATTAATATGAAAAAACATTAATGATTTGTTCATAGAATCCAAGCAATTGACTTGAGTAGAAAATATGTATGGAAACCACTCGAATAACTGAGTGGCGTTCATGCAAAACCTTCACTCAATTCGATTGCTTGAATATTCTATGAACAGCACATATTACAAAAACTAATTCAATAATTTTTGGTAATTGAGTTACATCTGATTTTGTTAGAACGATCTCATTAATATACAATAGGGGTGAGTTTTTTTTTATTTATTTTTAATTTTGCACAAAAGAGTTCATAAAAAATATTATTCTGTCCAGTGGAATTACGTTCATCCGGTACGAGTAAGTATTCTCAATATTACATCAATAATTTGCGACGTCTAATTTTGTTTAGTTATGCTCGAATATCGCGATATTTTCAAGGAATTTTAAAATTTATTATCGAAATTTGTTTAATAGGGTGTTTCAATCATACATTGCGAAAATAAATTGGAGCTCTTTTTACCAAAGCAAAACCTATTTGGATTAATCCTTGCGGATTCACTAAGATACCCTTGAGCGAACATCAACAAAATTGTACTTCAAAGTATTTATGGACTAGTTATCTATAACACGTTTCATAATTTTATGGTCCAAAATGGAAAAATTAATTTCAAAAGAAAAAAAAGGATGAGACAAATAACAAAACTACGACTGAATTCATAATCTGAGTGCAAAAATCTATGTTGTAAATATATTTTTTAATTACTTTATTTTGCCCCAGAAGGATATTTTTTCCAGCTATTGATGAGCGACTGGACACGCGTATCAGTTCGGCTGCGGGCGTCCAATATCTCTATTTTTATCAGGCGGAGATACGCAAAGTTGTCAGCTTCTAGCCCGTATTTACCATTCTTAGATTAAAAAAGAAGCAAGAGGTTTGCCTATCAGAATCAACCTAGATTTATTTTTACACTAATTGTGTCAACTTAAAAATAGCTAAAATAATTAAACACTTTCTCATGAGCCGTCGCGTCGCGGTGCTTTTAAATTGTGCATTATAGTATAGTTACAAAGGAATTTGGTGATATGACAGCTTTTTGTTTAGCATATGGGATGGGAACGTGACAACACATGTGTCTGGCAGTGTGACAAGGCGTGTGTACACATATTACTGCTATAAGAATTACTGGTTGAATGTCGAATAAATTTCAAAACGAGCTAAAAAGTGTGCTAATACTATCAAAATTCTACACAAATAAAATAATTAATTGTGAAACAAAAAATTTTTAGGCAAATATAAAAGCTTCTTTTGATTTGCTGATTTGTTGTAAAAGAACAAAAAATATTAATACATAATAATAAAAGTCCAATCACCCAGAAAAAAATCTCAAAAATTGATGCAAAGACATAGACTTGGATTGTATACCAAATACAATTACTAAATTTAATATTCTAAAAAAGAGATTGTTTGTTAACAACATTAAGCACAGACAACACTTTAATCTTACACCGATCAGCTCTTTGGATCAATTCCATCCTATGACTTATAATTAGAGTTGGGTTCATGAATGCTTTTAATAATGATTGGTATATTAATTTTTTGCTGGGCAGTTATTTATACGATAGCAAAGATATTTGTAATATTAATAACAAATTTTTATTACGGGTTTCATATAAAAGGCTTTTTGTTGTTTTTTTATTAATTCTTATTTATAGTTAACCTATGTATTCTTAAAAAAACATTTGAATTAAAGTTCTAATCAAATGGAGAATAACACTGTAAACTGAAAGAATTCATTAAAGACTTTTACAATTGCTACACTCTGCTTTGTAAGGAATTACATGGCATTGGTATCCTGGCAACTCCCAAATTTATATGTTTGCACACAAACCTACTTAAAATTGTTTCACTTTTGGCATTTTAAAGCCAACAGTAGTTACAATTAACATCGAGAGAGTAAAACTTTGGAAGTTAACGTTACGAGAGAAATATAATTTGGTTCCTCATGGTAAGAAGGGTTATTTAATATGGGGAAATTTCTAGTTTTTCTAGCCATAAGGATTACGTCAATCGGAAAAACTGTTCAGTCGCCGACGAACTATTAAAAGGAAATCTTGTGTGCTTAAAAATAAAACTAAATAAAAAATAATAAATAGGAAAATTAATATTATAATAAAAAAGAGAAAAATGTTTAAATAAAAAATATACTAAAAACTAAATGAAATTAAATAATAAGAAAAAAAATTTACATGTTATTTAGCAAACCATTAAAAAATAATAATAACTTAAATTTAAATGTGTATATAAATTGCCAACAAATCAAAACAACATAAAATAACAAAATAATATTTTTCTTGTTTTAATTTTTTTTTGCTTTTTTTAACAAAAAAAACTAACCTACATTTCCTAAGCGGCAGCACGTTTAATTCGTGCGCTCTCGTTATATTTCAAATTGAAAAAAAGAATGCATAAAAATCAACAACAGCATTAAAAAAAACATGCAGAAACAAAAGTGAGTTAACTCTCTTTCCGCAAAAAAGGGGAGCAAACGTAACAAATAAAGAAACAAATACATATTCATACATACAACATGCCTAAAGAGTCCTCCCCATACACACCCATACGCATGCAATGTAGGATTATTTTAAGACCCTTGTGATAAGCAAAACATAACTAAAAACAACAACACAGCACGCAAACATACTACTGACACACTTATAGCCGATAGGATTGAAGAAAATAATATAAGTACAAAAAGAAAATATGTTGCATACCAGCACACGAAACAAACATTTCCATACTTGCATACACACATGCTTAAGAACTCTCATTCTCAAGTCGAAAGAGCGCACTTTCTTTAACAATGATGCCAAATAACATTTTTCTTGCGTGTTGTTTTCGAAAGAAATTTTTTGGTTTCAAGGAAAATTTCGAAAAGAATATCTGTTTATCAGGCCAACCAAAAATATACTCAAAACGAAAAGTTTTATGAATGGAAAAAAGCTCTAAGACACATAATATATACTATATAAATACGTAAATATTAAAATAAAACAGCAATAAAATAAAATAAACAAGTATGACCAGTGGTAAATAGCCTTCAATCAAGGTAGGAAATAATCCATTATAAGTCAGAGTTTTTGGTCATTTTGGAAAATAAATATTTCTTTCCTTCGCAAAATTAAGGAAATTTTTGAAATTATTTTCGATTTTTTTATAGTTTCTTGAATATGCTTTTGGAAGTTATCTTGCGCTGATGATATAAAATTGAAAGTATCTACTCAATGGAGAAATATTTCGTTCTAAGGTTTCTTTTCTAAAGGATACTTAAAGTTTCTACTAAATATTTATAAACATTAATTACTAAATTGTTGTTGAAATTTTTTTTGAAAAACTTGTTTTTGCTCAAGTTCTAAGTTTCGCAGGAGAGATGAAGATCAGGGTTATTTTATGCAATTGTTTTAAAATCGCTTTTAGCAAAAAGCAGGTTCCACTAATTCACTTTCAAACATTTATCTTGCAAAATTCTTTAAATTTTTCAACAAAAACTTTTGATAAATATACATATTGAGAACTTGGATATTGAACGAAATTTCATCCTTCTGGTTTCATTACGGAAATGAATAAATGTTTAAGCTTTTTGAAATTTATTTAAAAACACACAAAATTTAATATTATTATTGACATTTATTTACTAAAGAACCATAAGACTAAAATATTGTAATAAGAGTATATTAATCAATATTCAGATCCTAAACATATAATTTTCTGAAAAATGTTTGTTGAACATTTCAAAGGATGTTGAAGACTTGGGTTTCTGAAAAATTATTATGGGCATGCTTTTCTTCTTAAAGAGATTTTAAAAAAACTTTATAAAATAGTTCGGAATTTCCTCTTATATTCGACAGCAACTTTAAAAATTTAAAATAAAAAGTTGTATGCGCAAATATTTTTTTAAAAATGATGTCCTTAGACTCTGGTTTTTTTAGAAAAATATTTCTTTTCATTTGACTAATAAAGCTGGAAGGAAGAAATTTCCATTACTTTTACTCAATATTCAAGTCTTTAATATGTATTTATCACAAACATTTTTGTTATATATTTTAAAAGATATTTAAGAGTGTTTTTGAAAGTGGATAATGAGTCTTCTTTTATTCTTAAAGGGGTATACAAATGATTGCATAAAATATTTTTATCTTTCATAAAAAATTAATATTAAAAATTTTGAATAGAGAATAGTATTTTAAAATATATATTGAAAAATGTATTACTTAGTAAATTTCGGGTCCTTCATATGGAAAAATAAATCACAAAATAAAGATGTGTAAGCGCCTTAACAAGATTATTCAAGTGCACGAAGTTTTATTTAATTCCAACGTAAATGTAGATGGGATGTTTCTATTTCGACTTGTCGTTTCCACGTTTTTTGACGGTCGTCCTATTCGTCGACTGCCTTGCGGATTACAGTCCATGGCTTGTTTTGCAATATCTGTCGATGGTTTTCGTAATGTATGTCCAATCCAACACCATTCTAGTTTCTAACCACAGCTCGTTGTTCGAAATTGTTCTGGGCCAATTAAAATGTAGGATCTTCCTTAAGCGAAAACTTGTATGGATTGTACGTCACGTGATGCTGCATTCCACGGTTTGCATCCATACAACAGTCTGAATTTTACGTTTGAATTAAGCAAATTTATCTTTGTAGTTTTGATACGATGAATTTCACACTGGCTTAAGTTGTCCTAATGCTTACCTTGCTTTGTTTATGCGGCTTGAGATATAGTTCATAATTATTTTTTCATTTATTGAAATCTTTCTTACAGTATATAATTTATTTTCTTTTTAATTTGTGAACAAAATTTGACAATCGAGAAGATGCCAACGGCTAATCAGCTGACGAAAGGAGTGCATCTCTTATTAAAAACACTTTTAGCTTTATTTATTTTTAAAAAAATTTAACTTGTGAAATATTTTTTTAAAAGTATTGGCATGATGAGAAAACGTAAATTGTGAAAAAAGTATTATTACGAGTATTATTGTTTTTAGTTTAGATCATTTTAATTAACTTTGATGTTTTAAAACTTTTTTGTACCATTTAAAACTTAGACTTCCAAGACTTTCACTTGATTTGCAGTTCGGAAAAAGCCAAATGAAATCGAAAGAAATAGAGTTAATATTTTTCAGAAAAAATAGCTTCTGATTTCTGCAGCCTTTTTATTAAATATTTGTAGTAAAAAACCAATTTTCGAATGTACAAAAAACTGTATTTATTCAAAATAAAATATTCTTATCACAAACGATGAAAAACAAAGAGATATTATTTGAAGAAAAAAATTAGTTATTTACTGAAGAAAATTTTATAAAAAAAACTATCGATCTAAACAATTAATTAATTCGTTTTGAAAATAATCAGTATTCATTAATCCAAGGTAATTACAATATTCCAAGGAACAAGGAAATAGTGGTGAAATAAATGAAATACAACTGAACATTGATGAGTGGGTGCTACGGCCTCCGAAAACGACATTGTTATGTGCTGTCTTGATTTAATAAAAATGGTCTTGGTTTGAAAACCAATATAGATCGAAATAAAAATCATATTAAAAAATACATTTTTATTTTAAAACATGATTTAAGTTCAGATCGCATATCTGAGCGATTTTAATCTTATTTCCAAGTTTTGTTCCGTTGTGTATCTTTTTTCCTTGAATTTTTATTATTTATATCTCATTATATCTTTTTAGCGAGATTTAATACTCATTTTTAAGCGATTTGTAAGCTTTTCACCGAATTTTATATATTTTCCCGAATTCTCATATGTTTTCCCCAAAAGTGAACATTTTTTTGGAAATTCTCTCTAACTGACACTTTAAGCAAAGCTTGATATTTTTTTAAACCTTGGCTATTTTTCGAGTCTGGATAATTGATTGATTTATGATTTTAGAGCTTCTAAAATACATTTTACATTATCTCAAGCTTTTTATTAAAGCGGCAATAAGAATATTTTACTTTAAATAAAATACAATTTTTTAGTGATTTGAAAATTGGACCTTAACTAAGCTCAAAGATTTTCATTACAAATATGAATAAAGAGTTTGAAGAAATTGCAATAATCTTATGCCAAGGGGACATTTTCATTGTTAATTTAAAATTTTAGCAAATTTTCAAAAACTGTGTAATATTTTAAAACCTCTATTTGGCAACATTGCATCTCTAAACATTTGTTGTTGAATTTCTCTCAAATTTTAACGATTACAGTCAGTCACTGTGTCAGCGTGTCTCTATGTCACCAGAACTTGCTGCCTGCCAATCGTTCGGCTTTAACTGCTACAAAAACTGTTTAAAATCTATTCGAATATATATGCAATAAATTTAGAATAAAGAAAACAATCGCTGCTAACAAAACATTTATACGAAGATAAAAAGGCAGCAACTGTTGTCGCTTGTACTTTAGCAACATATTCAATTGCATTCATTTGTTCCGTAGCAAATGTAGCGAACTTTATGTTTTACTGCAACTTTTATTCGCAACGCTGAGTATTGTGAATGTGTAAGTGAATTTGTAATACAGTGGAGTTTGTGAAAACTTATAGGATGTAGGGGAAATATTGAACCTTTCAAATATGACAGATATTGTCAACTAAAATATTGAAACGGTTTTTACATAGTCGTGTATGAATCTGACGTATTGAAAAAAATTTTATTTTTTTATTTTGCTCCAAATTTGATAAAAGGATTTTTTAGGGTTTTTTGTGATTTTTGCGAGTTTTGGCATATTTTTATATACATATACATATATTTATACATTTTTAAGGCCATACAGGAATACTTTCTAGTGAAAATATTGTTATGACCTCATCCAAGGAATAAAAAACCTTTTAAATTTTTATTTAATTTATTCGTTTGAATGAAAGTTTAATACATGGCGTTCCAATAAAACGAATCATTATCAATAGCTCGCTATTTTAACAGCTGTCGTGACTCAAGCGGTATCTACTTAAAAAAATTCTATGCCATTGATAAAAATTGAACGAAATATGCTTCATCAAAGTACTGAAATTATTAAAATTCACTAAGAAAATTTATCTGGAAATTCATGGAAAAATCATCTCTAGTGATGAGGCCCATTTTCACCTCGGAGGCTGCCTTAACAGAATTGTCGCATTTGAAACTCGGAAAGTAAAATAATTATTAGTAGTTTTTAATCCAAACTGATTATTATTTTGGATAATGTTCGTAACATTTTTAGTCAAAAAAGAATTGGACATGAGACAATATTTCAAGGAACAAGAGAAAATTTTCTTCGGAAAATAATTATTGTTGGAAAACTTTTGACTGACAAGGTTTTCTACGATTAACCGCATATACCCTCCTCTTTACAATTAAATAAACCTCCGATGATTTCGCTTTAGGATACACGTTTTTCGAGATATAAAAATTAAATCTCTTATTGGATGACACTATGTATTATCCCTATTTTTTCAAAATATATTTGTTTAAAGGCTTAAAGGTGATTTGCAATAGTCGCAGTGAAATGCGCCTATAAACTAGCCAATACTTCTCAAATGGCAATTTAAATTTATTTTTAAGAACATATTATTAGGAATAAGGTAGCAATATTCTGAATAATTTAATAAAAGCTTAAAACAGCTTTATACAAAAAAATTCCCCTACAAAATTAGTTCAATAAAACTTTTATAAATAGAAAATTTATACATTTTTAACTCTTTGAGGATGAGCTAAACGGGAAGTCACTGTGATGTCCTGCAGGTTAAACTATAAGTAAGTACTTTATCGGAAGACTTGTTTCTAAGTTTAAAAAGTTAAAAAATTAAATTGAGTTAGTTTAAGTGAAAAGTTTTTATTATTTTCACACTTGACCCGAAAACTTGTAATTTAAAATCCATTAAGAGATCCAGTAGGGTTTTTTAACCGTTTACATAATGAACTCATTTCGCTTGTAGCTTTTTATTAAATTAATTTAGTCTTTACTAATGACAATGTTTTTACTTTTAAAAAGTATTTGCTTCGAATGACTAAAAATTTTAAATTCATAAAAATAATTTAACTGAAATACATTAAGACTTTTTGGGAATACTTCACTTAGTTTAAGAGCAAACATTTTTTTACACATTTTTCAAAACTTTTCCAGAAAAGTTGTTATTCCAATGGCTTTTTCTCGAGCCGATTCTTTCTAACTAGATCACCAGATATATTTCGTATAAAAAAGTTCTTCTACTTCAATTTTAATAATAACAATAATAATTAAAATGACATGGTTTCTTTTTTTTTCCCCACTGTGCCTGCTATTTGCATATAAAAGCAGTGTATCGTTATAAAAAGTTTGCTAGAATAATATTGGACGATTCTCGGCTGCCTCCCTTTAGGGCTTGATTTCTTTATTATTTTCTGTTAAATTATTTCAACTGTAATTTTCAAACAGAGTGTGATACTTTATTCCACGCAAGTAAAAATATGCACGAATACGTGTGAGAGTGCATGCACAAATGTGAATACATTTACATGCAAGTTTAAAAATAACGGAATTTTGTTGTATTTTTATCAAACTATGCAGGCATAAATAAAGTTCAGACACGAGTGTGTAAGTAGTTATGTGTGTGTGCGTGTGTGTGTTCGTATGTGTGAATTTGTAAATATGAGTACATAATATGAATTCATGAGTCAATATATAAAAAAGATAATTGTGCGTGTAAATATAGAAATAATATAAATGAAAAGCATACTTTTAGGTGGGCATTTGTGCGTGTTGGTGTGTGTGTGTGTGTGTGTGTGTATGTGCTGAATGTGCTTAAAACTACATTGTGCATTCAAATGTGCAGTAGAAATTCTTAGTTCATAACAATAAAAAGTGAAAATAAAAGAAAAAAAAATAACTGCAATTTATTTTTCATTTTCCGTTTCTTTCTTGCAGAAATGAAAAATGTATTATAAAATTCTCATCATCTTTTGCAACATGAGTGTATTATAAATTTTCTACTTGAAAAGAATAATAAGAAAAATATTCAACATAAATATGTAAAAAAATATTCTCCTTTTGTCTAATGTGGACTTTGGCATATACAAAAAAATACTTAAATTAATTTTGAAAGAAATTCGAGTTGCAGAAATATAAAAAAAATATATATAAAAAAATTCAAGAAAAAAATGTAAACTTCAACAGTTTAAATAAAAAAAATAAATAAAAATAAATAAAATGCGTTAATAATATCAGATTATTATAACACCAACTTTTCATTAAGTAAAGTTTAAGAGTAAATCCTCAAAAAAATACAATTTCAAATTGACAGTAATAATCTAAACTATAAAAATGTTTAAATTTTCATACTCGTATTTAAAGTATAACAAAACTATGAATTTAAAACATTATTCACGTACTAAAGAATGTTTAGTGTGAAAAAATAAAACATCTAAAATATTATAATTAAGCAAAATATGCATATTATGATGTTCATTGCTGCAAACAATTATATTTGATATTTGGAAAAAAGGTAATTGTTTATAAAATATTTTAATAACATATTTTACAATTAAGTTTAGCTGGCTAGTAAGTAAATTTGAGTTCAGTTTTTTTCTAATTAAATTTCAATGTTGTTTTTTGTTCGCATTTATCATATTCGATAATTATTAGTTTAATTTAATATTTAAAATTATTTTTTATAAGCTTATTTTAGCTCTTTAAAAAATTGAAAACCAAATTCTATAATAAAATGAAAATCTTTCAAACCTTATAATAATTACGTATATAAACTTTTCTAACGCCCACAAGCTCTTAGCAATTAATTTTAAGCTTTGCAAAATTAAGCACTTCAATAATGTACTCGTGTGAGTAGGACTCGGGCATGTAGAATTTAAAACCTCAGAATTTTTCGGGAACACAGTTTATTTTGGGATTCCGGGATTTTTTGCTTTGTGGCGAAATAAAGCACTTACAGTTAATGCGGTAAACAAAACCACTTAAGTTTTTAACAAATGAAAGGCAATTCATAGAAGTGTATGAAAAAATAAATATAAAATATGAAGAAATATAAAATCACCAGTGAAAATGAAATAAATTCAAAATCAACTTTCTAATGAAGTAACCGAAATTGCACTTTTTTAAATAATTTCTACGTAATAACTTGGCCCGTGCGGATACTTGCCACCTACTTAGCTTTCGTAATAAAAGGCAAAATAGCCGTCAAAATGGCGCAGCGTATAAAGTATTCATTTTGATACAGTATTATGGAAGAACATAGACGGCTAGACAGACGGACAAATAGTCATCGAATAAAAAAAGAATGGGTCCAATCTGAAAGTATGTATATCCTTAAAAAAAAAAATTAACATTTTAAATCTACATATATATAAAATGGAGACGCATCGACAGCCATGCAGAAGTCCATACGCGTAGAGTTACATCAAATCCGAAATCGAAAAATGGTATTTGTCTTCGAAAAAATATCATTGTAAATAAAAACCATATATTTAAATAAAATACTCGATTGTATTTGACTTTATTTTACTTTCTGGACTTAAACGGTGTTTAAGGAAATCAACTGTCGCTTTT
Source organism: Gymnocheta viridis (assembly GCA_956483585.1). Lineage (NCBI taxonomy): Eukaryota > Metazoa > Arthropoda > Insecta > Diptera > Tachinidae > Gymnocheta > Gymnocheta viridis. The sequence goes on along the minus strand of OY101443.1, from coordinate 56,961,500 downwards.
AGAAATTGCGATTTCTTGATATTCAAAGTTATATTTGCGTCTTTCAGTACATCCAAAGCGGTTTGTAATTTCATAAATATCTTATTCAATGTATTGCTGCTCATAAGAATGTCATCCATATAAGTGATCCTATTTTCTTACCTGCATGTTTCTGGATCTTTAGACGTCAATCTTTGAAAAATCATAGATACGTTTTACAAGCCAAATGTTATACGTTTAAATTCATAGATACCATTTGTCGTTATGAAACTGTTTCCTGACGACTTTCAGCCTTAATTGGAATTCGATAATAGTCTTTGTTAAGGTCCAACGTTGTGTAGTATTTCTATTTCTTTACCCAATTTAAACATTCTTCGATGTTCGGTATTGGCACGTTCTTTATTGACTTCACAAGTTGATCTGCAGGCATGAAGGCAGACATCGAACTGCAAAACAAACAAATAAACATGGCACCAATCTTCAAGTATATCCGTTAAAATAAAAAAATTACAACGCGGTTTATAAGCGGAGTTCCTAGACAACAAACGTTGAAAAAATGCACACAATTTAATAACCCTCTATTTTTTAGGTCGGTTGGAAATAAAAATGCATAAAGATAATCACTTGAACGAGTTTCTTTGGGGTTCTCAATATGCTGTAAAATTTTGAGTTTTGATTTTGGAGTGATTGCAGTCATTGAAAAGTTAATTCTAAAGAGATTTTTTCATCTATTGACTAATTTGTTAATACTACACCCAAAAACAATCATAGGAAAGTTATAAATTTTTTGTAAATTTGCACGACAAATTAACAAAAAAAAAAACAAAAGAAAATTCGTTTGAAAATTTCACTGTAGCCCGCTTAAGAGACTCCCGGGATACGAAATTTATTGAGATCGAAAAATCCCGGGATTTTTGGGACCGATGATTGGATCAATCTTAAATTTGAGTTCTCTTATTAATGACGTATAACGAATGTTTACGGTTATAAGAATAAATATTCCTCATACGTACCCATGACCACAATAATGAAACGTCAGTTAAGGTACAAGCAGGGCTGGGCAGTATTTGAAGTACATGTATTTGAAATACGTATTTATAATTCAAATACGTATTTTGTATTTGTATTTTAAATACATTACGTGCAAGTATTTTGTATTTTAAATACACACAAAAAATGGCAGTATTGTGTATTTTAAAAACATAGTTTACAAAATATATTTTGTCAGTTTATTGATGGTTGTTTGCATTTTGATCTATTCATAATGTATCATGCGTCAAACCAATAACCAAAAACTGGAATAGCTAAAAGCGTAACTATACAAATTCTTAGAGTTGGCATCACCGCAATTCAGTTGTCAAATTTGGAGTTGGAATTTGTCAGTTTCCTCAGTGACAAGAGCAAAGACATTATCACTCTTTACAGCTATCCAAATATAAAAAGAGTATTCATAGAATTCAATACAAGTTTTTAATTCAGCTGGTTTTATTTATTCTCCAACAAGAAACATTTTGTCTGATGCTACATTAAAAAATCAAATATTTACGAAAGGAAACAATTGTTTTGTTGATTAGTTTTATCTAATGTATTTTTTGGTTTGAATAAAAATGGTGTATTTTGTATTTTAAATACATACATGATGTGTAAGCATTTTGTATTTTGTATTTTAAATACTGCGAACCATGTATTTTGCCCACATATGGGTACAAGTAACTTAAGTAGCTGGTCTGCAAAATATACCCAGTGTGCCAAATAATAATTGAGAATGACATTTGGTCATACGAAACCAATCAATTATTTTATTTAAACAATAATATATGAGATAGAATTGATAGCTTTACAGATAATTTGTGTTCAGGCGAAGACACTTCTTCAGAACGAAGCCGAACTCGAAAAAGCAGGTTTTTTTATTGAATAAAAACAATTTTAATTTTTTTGTAATTATTTAATTGAAATAATTTTAATAAATTAATACACATAAAAACCATTCATTTATTTAGACAAAGTCGTAGTTTTTGTGCTGCAATATTTCCTTGTTTCTATATTTTCAAACGTGTAGAACAAATTTATGCAAACTACGATGTTCGTCCAAAAAATTTCCCGAACACCGAAGACTGAACATCAAACGGACTATACAGATATGTTCTATAACCAGTGTTTTTACATAAAACTTAAAAACCTCTGAACTCATTTTGTTGAGTGCATGAGTTAAATGATCAAAATGTTTGCGTAAAAGCCAAACAAAAGTGATTAATTTGTTGCCATCAAAACTAGCAGCAGCAACAACAATAACAATTCAATTGGAACTAAAAGCTTTTTTTAAATATTTATAGCGATAGATAGATAAACCAATAATGACAGCAATTTCAAAAACGAATTTTAATGTTCAAAATGCTGTAATGAATAACATTTTCATATGAATTATTGAAATGATTTCTAATTGTTGGCGATTTGAACTTTCAGATTACGATTTGCAAATGAGAATAATTGCATTCGTGGGGGAGGCAGCTTTAAAATAGAATAGAAGAAAACTAAAGTATTATTTTTAGCTTGTGTTTCAAAACGCTTTATTGTTTTTTGGTTTAATAAAAAAAAACAGAAATAAAATAGAATGAAAATTTAATGGAAAGCCAGCAATGTTATAAATTAAATGAAATTATAAGTTTTTACTTTTGACACCGTACATAAAATTAAATAAAAAGCTGTCGTTGGACTTGAACTAGATGATATAGATATGCCTCAAACAGCGAACTATGTAGAATTAGACTGCCCTTATTTCTTGATTTTGGTGTTTAAAGTTCCTCAAAGTTTCTAATTTTTTTCAGCAAATATATTTAAAACTTATTTTTATACCAAATTGTTCAATTCGATGTCGAATGAAAAGAAAACGGTAAGGCTTTTTTAATGTACTTATTTATGTATCCTATTCAGCAAGATTGTCTGATGATAATTCACTTTCAAAAATTATCCTTCCTTGTAAATTTTCATATAAAATTTTTCAATAAAAAATGTTTGAGGAATTTGATATTGAGTTACACCCACCAGCATTTCGCACTTATAATAAAAATTCTCTTATATTTTAAAGCTAAATTGAAACGTTTCTTTTCACTTGACTAATAAAGTTAGAAGAATGGAACTTCCGTATGTATTGTTTAATATTCAAGGACTTATTAAATAGTGTTCTTTTAATAATTTTCTCCAACTTTTCAAAGGATGTTGAAAGCCAACTTTTTGCAAGTGAACCAGCACCTTCGGCCTTTGTTTACATAATTATCAACATAATTGCAAACAATTGTACTAGTTATTCTCAACTTTTGTGAATCAAACCAGGAACTCATTTTTGGCAAATGAAAAAAAGAAAGAAAATAATACCATCATCCAAGGACATCTGAGCACGATTTATTCACAAAGATGTGCATTTTTCAGATGGTAAAGCTTAAATTACAATTAAAAAATAAAAAGAATTCATGAAAAATATTTTTAAAATAAACAAAAAATAATTAGTTTTTAAATGTCATATTTATTCAAGTTAAAAATTAAACTCAGAAAATGTTTCAGTTATTTTCACTAGCCAAAGTAAAAGTTGTTAGTTTAGTGTTAATGATGAAACAGAACAAATCTGCCACTTCAAGAACAAACGCCGATGGCCCATAATAAAATCGACGGCAGTAACTTCAAATTCTCTCTTATTATTGTTTGATTTTCTTTTGTTTGCATTTTTCGAATGAAAAATTTATGTGATTTCATGAAAACACGGTAACATTGTTGAGAAAATGAGTGTCTAAAATTAAGAGTATAAGAAAAAATGCTCTGAAAATAAAATAGATTCTATTTCATGACCACATTCTCTGCCAGAATTTTATGTCAAACTGTATGGAAAATATTGTTCAGCCTGAAGTAGCAGCTTATTCTGTTTCATCATTTAACTTCAAGTTATTTTTTTATTGCTAACGGCCCTTAGAATAGAAAATAGTATTAATTTTTTTTAATATAGTTCGTAAGTTGAAAAGGAAAAGCTAGTTTCAGTTTTATATCATCCGACTTAAGCGTTATATGTTCTGCTTCTGTTTAAAATGCAATCATGTGGAGAGGAAAATATGATCCTTTAGGAGAATAATTCCTAAATCTTTTGGTATTTTATGTTTCCAATAAGTTTGTTTGAAAGTATAATTTTTTTAAATATTTATTTGCCATGTTATGTTTAATCTAGAAATAGAGCACAGTCAGATGCAAAAATTGGTCAGTACTTTAACCTGATCGTAGAACAATGCTTATCCTTTGCTCTATTGATGTTCCCCGTTTTAAATAAATTTGTTGTAATTCCTTGCTCAAGCGAAAATTACTTTGATTATTGTCTCTTTTGTCAACTTTAATAAATAAATATGCAAATTTATTTTTCCAACAACTATAAAGAGTTTAAAGAAAAATTTATTTATTTGGTACAAACAATTAAAGAATTATATTTGTGATTTGAGATAAGTTTACAAAAAGTTCTATAGAATTAATGATACCAATTGAACATTTTATTAGGCACTTGGAAGCTGCTGAATTGTGTAGCGGGCATGATAAAGGTAGGTTCCTCCTTTGTGGTTGTTTTGTCAAAATAATAAAGGTTTCACGGTAAACACTATCTGAAAGTTTCTTTTCTTAACGAAATAATCAAAATTAATGGACTCTAGCCCGCTTTAATGGCTTTCATTTTAAATAATAATTTTAAAAAAATTACAATTTATTGTTTTCAATTTGACTATAATGAAGCCCTTCTTTCTTTTCTTTGCATTAAAGCTATTCATTTTTTTTTCAAAAATAAAGGACGAACTTATGTGATTATTTTTGTCGAACTATTTATTTTCGGTTTTCAAACCTAAGTTATATTTTTCTAAATCGACAATATTTTAATTGGATGTTTTATTAGTTAAATTATTTTACCACAGAAGAAATTTTTTGAATATGTTATAATTTTTCATAAGCAAATGCAATAATTGCAAAAGCTATTTACTTTAACAGCTCAGCAAAACAGAACTGCATGCTGATTTCATAGGCCACAAGTCCCCCTTTTCAGCGCTTATAATTTTAAATTAAAGGCAATGAATAAATTCAAAGAGCTTTCTTGCTAACCCTTTAATTAGGTCCTTAAGAAAACATTATTAAAATATGTACAAACAATTCAAACTACAATTTATGAATTTTTTTAAACTAAATAAAAACACACAACTTGAGATAAAAAGACAATAGACTCTGCACTTATCTTAACGACTATTAAATCTCAGTTTATTTAAATGAATTCGGATAAATCAGTTTAGAAAAAATACATCTAAAACCGAAAGGCAACCAAACCAAGAGCAACAAGACTCGAAAAGTATTAACAACACAAATACATTTAATAACCAACATCGAGGGAAATTGTATGCAAATTGAATAAATAAATAGGAGAAACCAAAAATAAAAAAATATAAAAAATGAAAACTAAAAATTTATTCATAAAAACTGAATCACATCAGCTGCCATTTTGATATGCATGAAATGCAAAATAGAAAAATAGAACAATAGATCGGGTGAGTAGAAGAGCAAGGAGAACTGGTGAAAGTCAGCGGGAGTGAGAGGGAAAATAAAATGAATAAACAAACTGAATCACAAATAAAAACAATTTGATGTTGCCTCAGTCACTCCACTAACACGTTTTAGCAATCTACAACCACATAAATAAGTACATGGACAGTATGAAAAGACAAACATGCCCATGAAAGTTGAGCAATTCCTTTAAGGTGCAGAGCTTTGATTTATTTTATATAACTAAAAAGACTTGCTGCCTGTTAGTCGACATCGAGAGATATATTTCATTCGTACAATTACAGAGTTTAAAAATATGATTTAGTTTCAAATGTAATTGGCCGAAAGAAAAATTTCTTTTAATATCGGCGAACAGGAAATAGAAAATAATTAATTAATAATTCTTGCAAAATCTACAACTTATTAAAAAATATTTTTTTAATAAAAAAAATATTTTAAATTTTGTATTCTTAAAAAATTTAAAGTCCTACAAGAAGGACAAATATATGAAGAAGTGAAAAAATAATACATTTTGTCATCGGTAGATGATTAATGACATTTCGCGGATAAAAAAGTTAAATTTTTTCACACCGTGTGGAATTTTCTAATAAATGAGTTTTTGCTCGATATACAATTACTATGAAGATGTAAACAATTATGGTGTTCTTTATCGCTACATAATTCGAATAAATTGTTGATTTCTCCTATTAACTGCATCTACCTGGAAACTTGTAAGAAGAAACACCTGAATTTAGATATGGAGGGCTCAGAGCTGAAGTGAACCACGTCACAAAAGAACGATTCAAATATATTTTGAGTTTCAGTAAATGAACTGCTTCGAAAAAAGTATGAAATGAGGTCCATTGACTTGGGTTTTTTATCGTTACCTTAGAAACGAAACACTTGTATAATTATTCTGTTACAGAACTAAATAGAGTTAAAATATGCGGAGAGTTTCGCACTAGTTTTAAAATTTTTCATATTTTATGACTTGGTTGAATTCAGTTCTGAGCCCTCCATGTATCACATGGCGTGGCGACCATCAAAAACAGCCCTGTTACGTACGAATTTTTTTTATTCACTGTTTCTGTATTCGAATTAAAAGTTTACCCTAAACTAACAATGATTTTCTTTTAACAATAATGCTGTTCTTAAAATATTTTCAAGTCAGCCCTCGTATCAGTGAGGAGATAGACCAGTCAACATATTTTACAAACATTTTATTTATAAATACAATCATGTGCATTTATTTCTGGCCAACGAAAACGAGGTCAAACGTTGGTAATATGATGATTTTATATTTTAATAAACGCTATTCTCAATACTTTTTCAAGCCACATAAATAAAAATATAATACATGGGAGAGGCCCCCGAAAACAGTGTATTGTTTCTTTCACCCAGTATTGTGAAAATAATTTTCTTTTGTTTGCGTTAGTTCATTTATATTCAAAATATGGCTTTCTTAATAAAATAATTGAATTAAAAATACACTTAAGAGTCCCGTCTGATTTAACAAAATTAACTTTGGATTTGTTTCTTATTGAGAAAGCTGTGTTTCTAAAATTTGCATGTTTGCTGGGTATAAAAGTTTGTTCGAGTATGTGCTGAAATGTGGTTGCATTTTTTCATATAAAAAGGATTTCTCATACCAACATACTAACTAAAAAAATATTCTCCTACATATCTTTCAAAATAGTCAAACAAAACATTTATTTTATTTATTAATTATACCAAAACATGGCTACTACTGCTACTGTGACTACAGTGGCTTTTGGCATTGTTATATAAATATAAATAAAATATAGTGTAATAAAATACTCTGGCTGCTGCCATAAACAAAACAGCAAACAAAAAATATAAAAATAAAAAAAATAACTAAAAGAGAAAAGCATTGTCCTCCTTCGCTCATGAAAGGACGAAACGACAAATTAAAGAAAGAACTCGACTTGTTTTGATTTATTTTTAAACAAAAAACCAAAGTTAGTGATAAAAAAATACACGAATAAGGCAGCAATTTATTTCCCAAAATATCTTGATGGTGTTTTCTTGTAGGTGAAAATGTTTTAAGTGGATAATAAAAGTAAGTGAGTGATGCAAGAAAGGGTTGAAAATCAAAAGGTTTACATTATGTCTGTCCGGTATTTGGATTACATTGTCGGACACTACACATTATACACACTGGAGCAGTATAAGAGAAAACTAAGAGTACAACTGTGTTTTCATTTCCTGATCTGATATCCTTGAATATTGTTTAACATAAACAAAAATCGCATCTTTGTAGATCTATCAGCGATATATGTAAATGTTTTAGTTTGGCAAACCATTCTTTAAGAACCGAATTAAGTGAATACACAAAATCTATTAATATAATTTACACGTATTTAAGTATGGAATATCTAAAAGGATGACATTATGTTGTGTTACTCAATACTCAAGCCCTGAATATATAATTAAAAAAAATGGTTGAACTTTTCATGGTTTTTAAAGGAATAGTTTTTGAAAGTGAACCATGAGTATACATTTTTTTAACGGACCTACATTCATTGGCATTAAATAAATGGTTCACCGTTTCAGATGTGTATATTATGTGGTTCAAGTACGAGTTTTTTAATAAACACAAATTACGAAACACTTTTGGTTTGTCTGCAGAAACACCCAGTGTGATCTGAGATTGAAGTAAAAAAAATACATCAAAAATTTATTGACAGTTTGATGCACAAATATGTGACAAAGCAGATGGCGTTAAGCCCAATGCAATATGTTAAACTTTCTCTAACAACATTTTCTGAGGTTACAGGTCTATGATAACATTCCGTAACCGACACAAGCCCCGAAAGTCAATATGGAACCGCTACTAAGCAACCAAATCTATTAAAATTTAGACCGCATAGATATGTGCGAAGGTGCGAGACCGTCATATTACTTACCAAATTACATAAGTGGCGCTTCTGGGCACAAATAAGTTTCACAGTTTGTCATTTTTTTTCATTACAACATCAATCAACCCGCTCTTATTATAGAACCCTTATAATTGAATCCAGTTTCCTGAGTGCATAAGAGAAAAAAGAATCCAACATAATCTAAATGTTTTAAGTGACCATTTCAAAAATAAAGGTAAATCTAGTACTGATATGTTTATATCTCTTTATTAAAGCATACGAGGTAAGCTCATGATGATGCTGACGATGATTATGACCTTCTTTTCAACTCATTTAACACGTGTCATTTATATACATTTTTGATCTTCTTTCCTCTTTTCATTTAATTTTCATTTTTGTACTTAAACAATTTTGTCGTAAATTCTATCTTTATTCGAAAACGTTGACAGGCAGTAAATGACCCACAAAAATGGCGCTATAAAAAGTAACTGCTACAAACACATGCAAACACTTACATGGAATGCAACAAGCACACAGAGAAACAAACAAACCAAGAATTTCATATCAATACATATGCATTCCATCTCACATGTATGTGCCCGTATGGATGTTTTGTATGTAGTGAAATAATGAAACTGATGTAAGAATAGATGTTTCTCGTGTCATTACAGGCGGTGTTAATAAATGAACAGCTCTAAAGTTAAGAACATATCTGGGTTATTTTTATACTTGATGTTCCTTTTGTTGGAGTAGATTTCAAAAGTTGTGATGATAAAATAATATAACCAGGAAAGAATATTCCTACAGTTCTTATAAGTTTTGTTCTTCGTTGACATCAAAATTTTTAAGAGAATATGAAATGCATGTTTAAGAAAAATGTACACCTTAATTTTCTATAGATAACAATTTCTTTTCGCTGTGTCAAAAACAGACGAACTCATTAAAGGCTAAACAAATTTGTAGGCAAGATGAAGAAGAAAAAAAAGGCATTTATCATTTTTGCGATTATATCGTAAAGAGACAAATTTTAAATCTACTTCGCCATAAAATGTAATTTTTACAATCTGACTTTTTTATAGTACCATTTTTCTATATTCAAAATATCACACACTAAAACATTACAAGGAATTTACGCTGTACAAGGACACCGCAATTGAACATCCGTTATTTACTTACAAATGAAATGAAATGAAATTCATAAATGAACCAAAAATATCAAGTTTCATAAAAGATACTGTTTTCGAAATTATTAATTACAGCAGCCGCACAAAATCTAGTAGATTTCAATTGAAACCTGTATCAAAATCTAAGCCGTCATCAACGGATTTTTCGAGTCATTTTTCAAGATTTCGTATCCATGGCAAAAAGAGGTGATTGGAATTTTCATTTTCAAATATCAAACTCCATACAAAAAATCATCATTGAAATGCCAAACAGCTGGCGAATTCTAAAGAATTCTAATTGAACAGCGTAGTATTTTTCATTATAATTTGGGGAAACTCTGTAGTTGCATCACTAAGTACTACGAGACTTTGAGTAGATTTTGTCAAGTGACGAAGTAGATTTTGTTTTGTATCGGAAATCTAGCCAAAATCAACAAGATTTGGACCGAAATCTCGTATGTATGAGATTTTGGTCTGGTGTAAATGTCCTATAACAGTGAAAAAACTAACAGCATATTCCCCAGCAATATATTGTTAAGTAGTCAATAATAAATAATAATAAAATAATAAAGTAGTTATAGTACTCTCTTAATAAAAAATAAAAAAAAATTAAAAAAAATAAATTAGAATAAATAAATGGGTAAATTCGGGTTTGAACTTGAGCCAAAATTAATCGTTTCAATATATAAATATTAGTTATTCAAGTATTAGAAAATATGCAACCCAAAGACATTTTAATATATTAAAATTAGGACCTTGTTGATCAGGTGAAAATATTAATATTTTAAAACAGCAAACAGGGTGCATATTGTAAATAACAAAACAGTTTATTGTTTTAATTTTTATATTTTTATTTATTTAACTTAGAGCTCACTCATGGAGCTCCCAACTTTAAGTTAATATTGCTTAATAATACAAATTTTTATTCTACTTTTATACTTCTTGGGAGAAGTTCTAGACCACTTAAAATGAGCGCATTAAGAACTTCTCACTGAAAATTATTTATGCTCTTATACTCTGTTTAATTTCTATTTCACCAGGCGAATATATACATTCCATTGGTTTACTTTATTAAAATAATTCTTATGAGAAAACATCGGCCACCTGATCTATTTATTCAAGTTTAACCTTAATACTTCCCATAATCGAAAAGTGAAGTGCGCAACGTAATTCAGTGCATTTTAAATACACAAACAACATTAAATTGGTTATAGGAACGGCAAAACAGCAGCCAGCAGCACACAACAAAGTATCGGGTGACGCCAGCCGTCCACGTGTACTTTAATTTTGATTTTACTATTTAGTGACACATGATATTCTTATGTGTATTATAAGCATGACTTGAAAATAGAGAATTTATGCCACATTATGCTACAGTTTTAGACCGTAACATCTTATAGGCAAAAAACAAAATTGCGCCGTTTACCTTCGAATATAAAGTTTTGTTCCGAGCGGGCTATTGTTTTGTTGTTGACCTCAAGTATCATATTCTAGTATTTCACCAACAGATTACAGTTCCTAACAAAAAATGGCATCATCAATCACTCTAATTAAAACTCCCTAAAAATCATTAAACTTTTGCTAAGAATTCTTTTTTGCCAAACTTAGAGTTTGTCTTTTTTAATTTCTTGTCATGCGAGGGCGGATTGATATTGAAGCTACCTAGGGCGGGATCGCAGCAAAAATATAAAAACTTTTTTTTAGAAATTTGCAATCTGTCAAACGTCAGCTGTTAAAATTTCACCTAAATTTATCGATTAGTTTATTTGTTGTAGTCATTTGAAGTAAGCAACTTTTGTGTTTCTTGCAAAATGGAAAAAAGTGAATTTCGTTCAGTGATTAAACACTATTATTTTAAAGGGAAAACGGCGAAAGAGACTAAAAAAAGTCGGTAAACATTACGGTGAGTCTGCTCCGTCAGATTACATGGTAAAATATTACTTTGCTGAATTTTAACGCGGCCTGAAGAAAATATCAAGAAAATCCTTGATATCGTTATGAATGATCGCCAAGTCAAGTTACGTGAGATTTTTGTATTGGTAAACATATCATATGAAAGAGTGTTCAACATTTTGCATGAACATTTGCATATGAAAAAGCTAGCGGCAAGATGGTTGCCGCATTTGCTCTCATTTGACCATAAACGTAAACGGGCGGCGTGTGCAGTCTCAATGGCAAAACTCTATGAATCGGGCTACGAATTCTTCATGTAAAGCCGCTAGTGACTACTTCCTATTTCCAAACCTAAAGAAATGACTCGGTGGAAAGATATTTAGCTCCAACGATGAAATTATTGACCAAACAAATGCCTATTTTAAGAACCTCGAAAAATCCTATTTTTTGGAGGGGATACAAAAACTGGAGAAACGCTGGACTAAGTGTATGAAGATAAAAGAAGATTATGTTCAGAAATAAATGGTTTTTGAAAAAAAAAATGTTTTCTTCCTACTTAGGTAGCTTCAATATCAATCCGTTCTCGTATCTTGTGCATTAAAAAAATACTTGTGTAGTTTCGTTGTATTTTTCTTATAGTTGTAGCGAAAAATTTAGTTAAAAAATCAGAATATATGAGATATGCGCGAGTTACATATAACTACTGCTTATATGTATATATTTGAATATATGTACATACATAAGTTACATATAACTACTGCTTATGTACATATATATATATATACATTTGAATTTACATATATACATATGTATATAAAACATATAAACATATTTTGTACTTCACTGCAATCTGATAGTTTTGTTTTTGTGTACAACCACAATCTCATGACTGCCAGACTGCTGACTCTTAATTTTAATTTTAGCTCTAAGTTAGACTGAATTGAAGAATAGCGACAATTCATATCTTTAAGTTTGAAAATTTTTGAAATAAAGTGTCAGTTTTAAAATAAGCACAAACAACTGAAGTTGTTTAATTCTGTAAATCGCGTCCTTTTCCATAAGCTTCAAATTAAGATAAGAATCTTCTATATAAAACACCTGGCTTCCAATTTTTTCTATCCACTATTATTGCTAAAGTTTCGCTGCTTTATTATATCGCCTTCTTACCGCCAAATTATTGTAATCTACATTCTCTTTTTTAATGTGATCTTAAAGGTTTCCAGCAAAAACTTTGACGGCAAAGTAATGAGCTAAAACGTTATTAGCACACCATTTAATACTTCTATTTTGACATTTAAGCTACCCAGCAAAAGCTTGGTAATGTCTTGCAGCTACCAAACGTCGAATTTCAAAAAATGCATGTATGTAAACTAGGTAATACCCTCCACAAACAAAACTTTTGAAATTTTGTGAAATAAGATAAAGAGACATGTCTCGAACAATATATTTAATAAATACTGAATTTGATAATGAATTTGTAAATAAATAAATCGTTATTCAAGAATAACAATTACAAAAAAATCTTTGCATGCTGCCTTGTAGTTTAAATTTTTTCCTTATAAACTTTCTCAATGCATTCCATAAAATTTATTTACCACTAATGCCGTCGATTAATGCATTTTTCTTCACTTAAATAATAAAATTACGTAGGAAGCAGTGGACATTCAATTAAAACCATTAAAGTAGTAGGCGTGCAATGCAAGAATAACGTTTGGACAAAAAGCAATAAATATGTAAATCAATGAAAGCCATAGATGGCTACTCAGTCTGAAATGTTTTGCCTTTATGATATGAAAAGAATTTAAATTGAAGTTAAATATTTGTACGAATGATACAAATTAAAACAGATTAATTGGCATTCAAAATTAATAACACTGCACTTATCTTGAGATAGCTTCAGAAATCTTTTTATATTAATGCAATTTTTGATTTAAGTGTCTCTAAAAATTTCCTAATTTTTTTCCTAAATTTGTTTCAAATTTCTTGTTTTGATTTTATGCTCTAATTACAAGGTTTTTCATTAAAATATAATTTCATTCTGTTTTGCTCAAAAATAGATTAAAAAAATTATTATCTACTCAGGCGTATGAGTATTCAAGTGGATAATTTATGTTGCGTATACGTTGCGGTGGTTGCTGGTTGTGTCCATGAATAAATGAAGATTTGTATAACGTAGGGTATACGTTGTATTGCGAATATTAATTTGTGAATTAAAAATATACAACTAAATATTCAAAGGAGATAAATATTTTGTATGTATATTCATTTTTAGTTTGAATTAAATAACTAAAAAAATTCTTAATTGAAATTTTATTGCAGATAAATAATTAATATAAATTGTTAATGCATTGTTTCCACTACTTAATTTGCTCGCTTAATTGTGCTGAAGTATTGTCTTCTATTTATTACATTCATATTTGTAATTAGTTTGAGCATTACTCCTTCCGTTTCTGCTTGCTATTTTTATTATTTTGGCACTTGAATAATTATTTTTAAACATACACCATATTTTATTATTTTCATTGATTTGCTATTCATATACATATTATTGAATTTTTTATGAATTTTTTTAATATCTTTTAATTTTGAAATACAAAATTTTTCGATTTGACAGCCAACTTCGGTAAATTTGAGAGAAAAATTTAAAAAGACCTCAATTTATCGCAGTTCAAAAAGCATTTTAAACTGAACTGCATACAACTGCGGTAATTTTCTAGCTTAAATTTAAATAGATTTTGTATGTTTATTTACTGAAAAAAATAATTTTGGATGTTAGTTGGTAGTTTGGGGATTGTGGGCCTATTTCCTGTTGTTCTACGCTGGCCATGCATGGTAAGTTAAGGTACAATACAATTTCTAATTGACCCTGTTCACAAGCTTATGCAAATGGTCTTGTATCACAGCATTTGCCAAATAGTAGAGTATACATTGCAAATACAATAAAAATACACAGAACGTCATTTGCTACTCTTATGTAAACATGCATGACTTCACACTTCACGTATCAAAACCGGAATACCGAAATGTTCTCTCGCCGCTCATTCATATATTTGTATGTATGTGTAAATGTAAATAAGTAAAAAATTATTTTTCACAGCTGACTGTGAATTTCGTGTGTTGCAAAAATGTATTGCAAACTAATCCATCAGGGCCGTTCACGTTTGATGTAAAATGTTTCCAATTGCAAAATTAAGCAATCTCAAATACACAAGATTGTGAATAGAGTTATTGTATTTAAATTATTTCAACAAACATTTATTAAGAAATTATTTTTAAGAAAATATTTTTTACCATAAACTAATTTATACTTCACGTAATTTTTTATGAGTTTATTGTCCTAAACTTTTTACTTTTTATTTCTTTCTTTCAATGTTTTTCAAAGCTTCTGGTAAATAATTATATTCAAATCCACCAATGTATTCTACTTTCTGCTTCGTTATCTTCAGTTTGCATCTGGATATTCGTAAATGTGAGCTATTTATAGTATTAAATCTAGTTTGATTTGTAGTAAATGTTATAGTGAAACTAATTTGTAATTTTTTTCTGCATTAAGATAAAACTTTATTCTCAGTATGTTCATGACATTGACTGTCATATCAAGAGCTGATTTTATTTAAATGCATCGTGCATATGACAGCCAAGAATATTTGAGATCTAATTCTTAAAAACTTATACTGGCACAGTTTAAAAATATTAAGTCAGTTTAAGTGAGATTATTGTTTTTTAATACCAAAATAAACAGTTCTCTACAATTTTCGCAAAAACAGTTTTTGCTATTTTTATAAATTTTTTTCTTAAAAAATATAAAACAAACTGAGTAAATAAAACCGAAAGCTGTCAGATGTATGAAATGTTAATTTAAAGCAACCGCAAGACTGAATGAAATCAAACAGTATGTGGATTTTATTACGATAGAATATCAAAAAACTGTATTACTTTGAAATAAATAATTATTGAAAAAAGCGATAAAACGTGGGCTGCACTGCTCACTCTTCGAATAATAATATTATAACGTGAATAAAATTTGCGTGCAAAGTTTCATAATAATCACTTGAGTAGAAGTATTTGCAACTGATTATGTTTTTACTTTATAAAGGCAGGACACAGCCTACTTTACAACCGGACTAATCTGCGAGTACACCATTTCAAATAAGGAATAGGAATAATAAAATAAAAATAAGAAAAAAGGATCGAAATCGCTTTAAAAATGGCAAAGTTCTGAACAAACATTAAAAAAAAGTTGAGATATTTTTTTAGACATTTCAGTGGTAGATAATTTGTTACTTTTTAATTCATTACTTAAGTTTTTCTTGGAAGTATTAAGACATTTCGCTTTAAATAATGCTAAGTATTTATTTTACTTTTACTGCTATTATTCATTTGTTCTTAGGAAAAAAATATATAAACATTTATAAAGAAACTAAATAAAACAAGACCAGCTAAACATTTCCCATAATATGTATGCTTGTATTAAACGGCAAATATGAAATATGTACGTACGTACGTATATGTATGTAATAAAAAAATAACAATAAAAACAAAAAATGTGAAAAAAAACAATCAATAATAATTACGACATTTAACATTTAATATAAACGTCCTTGAATTGTACAACACGACAGCAACAGTACAAAAGTACAAACAGAAAGACAGTCAAAAGCAAAAAGTAACAACAAGTATTAAAATACTCACAAGAATGCACAAACATATACACACTCTCATACTCATACTCACGCTCGCTCACAAACACTTGGAATAATACATTTGTAAAAAAACAAAATCGTTTCTTTTTATTCAACACAGACACACACAGAGCCAAATAAAAAGATTCATACTCAAAAGCGAGTACATTAAAACACGTCCAAGTATAAAAATAAATAACTGGACGGAATAAATAAAAATCATTTTAGTTTCACACATGTTGGCATTTAGATCCGAGTTGTGTATAAATACTCGTACACACACCTTATATTTTAATACGTCAGCGAATACTTTAAATTTCTTTAAAAGTACAAAGGAGGCGGACTAAAAAGTTATATGAAATAATTTTATTTGAATGCACTTATTCGAAAAGGCACGCTTAATATTATATATACGTTATGTTTGTTTCTTACTTCAATTCATATATCAGTGGTTTTCTTGCTTGAGCTCATATGCCAGGGGAGCCAAGACCCCTTCTACATATTTGAACAACACTTACGAGAGTATATTTGACTAGAAATTTTCTTAAACATTTTTGGATTAAAGACCTGTATGAAAGAGATTCAGCAAAACACACTGAAAGTATGTAGTAAGACTGTTTAGGCAATTCTTATACAGCAAAAACTATAAAAACGATGACTTAAGCTTTCAAAAAACTAAACTCCTGGCTACCCAGCCAAAATACTCGATAAGATATGTACATATATGCAGGACGTCAAAGTTGACAACCTCTAGTTCAATTTAAAATCTTTTAGTCCTTGTGACTTTTGCTTTCGCTGAATTTTAATATTTTGTTAATGCAACGATGACAGTTTGAAAAAACCTTTTGAAATAAACCTCATTTACTTAAATACAGGATATCTGACAAAATTTCACTATTTAATCAAGTAAGAATAATTCTTCTTGGCAAATTGTAGAACACACAAAAATAAGAGTTATGAAAACTGTTAAATTTTTATTAAAAAAAAAGAACAATACAATTTTTCTCGTACTATTGTTTCTCATTGCAAATATTATTTTAAGAGAAAAGAAAACTGAAATAAATTGTAGAATTTTTTATTACTTTGTAACACTCAGGCAAAAATGTATAACCAGTAGCATGCAATCATGCGGCCAGGTTATTAAAATTATTATTAAAAAAAAGGTTACAGAGCAAATGCAAATTGGAAAAATATAATGAAATATAAAACATTTTTAATAATAATACGCAGTCATGAAACTTACTGAATTTGAAGAAGTAAGGTAAACTTTATGTCATTTCCTTAATTCTTAATTTGAACTGGTTATTTACATTCAAAGTTCAAGTTACAAAAAATCACTAAAAGACATTTGAAAAATTAAAACGAATTTTTTTATAGAGAACGTGCTCTAGAGGGACGAAAATCTGTTACAAAATAAGTCACAATACCGGTTCTAGTTCTGGAAGTTAATATAAAACGGAACTGCCGCTATTACATGGCATTATCACTGGAGGTGGCCAATTAAAGCACTCTGTAACAGGCCCCCGATCTAGCCTTAACGTGCTTGTGAAGCATCAGCTACCATTCAAGTGAATCAAATATTTTTCTCCTGCGATTTTGTGGGCAAAACCGGGTTTGTCATGCAAACAAAATGATGAATGTGTTGGAAGTTTCTTAACATGTTGGAGTTTATTTCAAATATGCAACATGACCACAATTTGTAAAAAGCTAAAATTTTATTTATTTCTATTACGCTCAATTGTGTAAAATAACAAAATTACCACCCGATATGTATTATTTTGCTTCTATTTCACAAGAAGAAAAAATAGTTAAGACCCCATTTTTTCACGAGTTATGAGTCGGGAACATTCAGGATAATTGATATAAAATTTCCGCTGCGTGGTTCATTATACTTGGAGATGCAGGAAACTCATATCACTATATCATTTCATTATTCTGCAGGCAAGACTGTATATAGTCCATACTCTAGCCTCGCCTATAAGTTATGCGTAGTCTGGACTATAGTCTCGTCTGTATATCCAAACTGTTATCTCATCTATAGTCCAGACTATAGAGTTGACTATCACCTCATCTGGTATATACATGAGTCCGTGTATTATATACAAGACAGCTCGATATAATTATAAAATTTGTGTTTTTCAGCATTCCATCGGATTTATAATAAATGACAATTGGATATAATGTGGCTTGTACATTGTTCCAATGAAATCCTCGGACAGACTCTTGAAGAGTAAATGACACGTTATCTGTTCCAGGACAAAATTTACACTTTCCAATATAGCAGTCTGATTCCATTTCATAATCTTTTAAGTTTTTTGTTAATTTTTTTAAATTAATGGAGTGAAGCATTAATTTAACGTTCTGGTGTTTTATACAGACACATACATTATGGGTGCCACATGCGTTGACGAGCACTACGTTTTTTGGTCTGAGCTTACAAAATTTACATAGACCTATTTTATGTTCCCCATGTCGTTCTCGAAACAAGGCATACATTTCCCGTTTTCCTAGCAAAGGTTTTTTTGTCTTACGAACTTTTATTCCATTTTTCGTACTGGACACAAAGTCATTTACATTTACCGGCTGATGTCAACCCATACACAAAACTCTTTAACTGTATCAGCATTTTCACTCGGTAAAGATTTGCCTAGCTTTTCATTCGGGGTCCTTAATATACCCTTTTCATCGACAAGTTTTTTTCACTTCACGTGCCATAAAGTTTGATATGTGGAATTCCTCTACCATCTTGAGAATAGACCAGCTTTTAGGCAAAATAGTAAGAAATTTCGTTTTCTCGCAACAACAATAGAAGCAGAAAGTGTGCACATACTCGTACATACTTCAGCTTGTACAAAGCAAACAATCGATTGAGTATGAACATAAAACGTACTTAGGATCACGTTCTGGTCTATAACTCTGACACCAATCGAGCCTCCACATTTAAATTTTTTGCAAATGTAGAAAAGGAAGGGTCTAATCTTTGACATATATTTTTTTATTTTTTTTAAGAATTTAAAAAAATGTACTTTTTCAGATATGGACCTTTGAACGCAAGACCCCAAAAATTACCTCTGACCTTTTCTCATAAAAACCACAATATGCCTATAATTTTAAAACCTTTAAAACGATACCAAAAAAACAACTAAATAATCTTGCATAGTTCAAAAGTTCTATCCCTTTTTGCAAGGAGACTGTTCTGATTTTTGAACATTTTTTACATCTTTTATGACGTCATATTTCGGAAACCGAAAGAATCTTGGGTCTGCAAATTTATGTTTTGTTAAAGTCCAATAACATACAACAGTTGTGCTGAATTTCATTGATATCAGAGGTTTTGTATCCGAACGTCATGATGGTTTGACATCTTTTCGCTCAAATGTCAATTGTTAGCGGAGAATTTGCCTCGGACCCCTGGTATTAAGTTGGTATTATTAAGTTGGATTATATACGAAGAGTTTTTAGTTTAAGCAAAATTCAAAATTAACTTTATTTTTCATTTAATTTTTATGTTACAATTTTTTAACTCTTGTTAAAATTCTTTTTGTGTTTCTAACAAGAGCTGTCTCTTCTTTCTGGTTTGTTCTACAATCACCAAAACAAAAAATATGGCCCTTTTCACTTTGTAAAACGCGGGATAATATATTTGACAATTACGAAACTATTTATAAAAAATTTACTCCAAAAATATGTATGTATGTATGCGAAGTTTAACATTTACATACATATATAGCATAAGGCGTGTAGTTAATAATAATAAATTCAATACTATCAGCTGTGGCGGTAACAGTTAATATTGCCTTAAAAGTAATTGAGTACACAAAACACGATCAAAATTAAATATTGAACTTGTTTTTTTGATATTGTCGTTCTGTTTTATGTGAAAAGTTTTATACGCTTTTATTATACGCTTTTAAAATAGTGTTTTATTTTGCGTCGCCAGGTTTTAACTGATAATCATCTGTATGTTAAGCACAGGCTCTACTACGATCAGTTATTACTAAGTAGATTTATAACTAATGTTCAGTAATGCAAACCGTATCTAGTTTGAGTGGAAAAACGTATTGTACTTAATGGGAAGACATTACCAAGCTTTTCTGCGATATTTTTTTCGCTCAAATCGCATCGAAGACTTTAAAGATAGACATACTCAAGGAATATTATTGTGCATATGTAATTGTATATGAATGTAAATAAAGCTAGTTTTCCGTCAAAATATTTTTCAAATAAATAAACTACTAATTTGCTAAAGTGGTAAAATTTTTTTTATTAAAAACTTTAAAACAATACATCCATTGTGTTTTCACAACTTCTGCATGCTTTACAAAACTAGAAAAAAAACTATTTTATTCTCAAAAGACTTAATACTTCAAATCATTGAAGTGGCATACGTCTGATTTATGTTTGTTTCCGGTTCGAAATGAAAATCACAAGCTGCTTGAAATATGTTTTGTTTTCTTTGTGTTTTGTTACCAGAAAATCTGAAAATGAAAAAGGAAAACAGAACACGACTTTGTGACTAGTTGTGGCAAATATTTATTCAAATAGTTTTTCTAAATGGTACAATAGAAAAAATCTTACAATTCAATAGCACGCACAATGAATTTAGATTGAGACCCAGCAAAGAAAATAGTGTCAAGTTTGAAAATTAAAGAAAGAAAATATATTTATCCTCTTTAAGGAGAAAACTTCGAATCACAAATGTATTCACTTGAAATTTTTTAAGCAGATTTAGATGTTAATAATCAAACCGCTGTCTTTACTGCTAACAGTGGGCTTTCAATTAGTGAGCGGTCAAATTAAAAAAAATATATATAATAAATTGACAGTTTTTTTTAAATATAGTTAAGGGAATCAGATGGTGTGCTGTGATTTATATTGTTATATTGTCTTTATGATCCAATAATTATTAATAATAGTATTATTGGGTCATGATTGTACTGATATTTGTACATTGTTTTTTATTTATTTTTTAGTTTGGAAATTATTTCTCAAATAGAATAATAAAAGGATTAAAAATTCATACGTTCTGAATCGCTTATGGATATTATAAAATTTGACTGGGTTAAAATGATAGTAGAACACCGGCATATACAAATCTGAAGAATAAGTATACAATATCTAAACAATAAATTTTAAACAACAACTACGACAATTTGTGCAACTCAAGTGCACATGAAATTTTTTGTATATATGTATTTATTTTCTTTTCAATTCGTTCATTATTTTATTTCATTATTTATTCCTGTATGCCCTCGTTTATGTGTTTACTCTTTTAAAAGGATTAAATACCCAAAAGTTCGGATGACACAAGTCAAAAAGCAAATACTTTGGCATGTGGCCTAGAATGAAAAACAGAAAAAGTACAAAAATTCTACGTCAGAGTCGAACAAAGTCTGAAAACAAAACTTTTGATTAATAATAAATTAGTGTTAAAAAACTAAAAAGGTAGTTTTTTCTGTAATTCTTTGACTAAGAATAATATTATTTCTTCGAATTTCTTGGCAATTGTTTATTGAGTTCACATCAGATGATTAAATTGGCCAACTATTTATGTGATACTGCTGACTTTAAAGTAAACAAAGGATATTTTCGCCAATTAATGTGTTCTTATATGTGTATAATATATTTTATATAATACAATAAGAAATCTACGTTCAGTATCCACCAATTCTACACGGGCTGCTTAGCTTTTCTCAACCCAAATTGTTATACCTAAATTATTTGAAAAACTTATCACCAAGTTGCAAATATTATATCCCTGTATCCACATGGCTTTCAAAAAAGATGTTCATCAATCGCAAATCTTCTTCACTTTACAATCACAATCAATTTTGACTTTTTACAAAAAATTCAAACAGATGTTATCTACAAGGATTTTAGAAAAGCATTTGACAAAGTTAATCGTTTACTTCTTATTAAGAAACTTCGAATAATGAGATTTACAGATCTAAGCATAAAGTGAATATATTCGTACCTAGCAAATAGATCACAGACAGTTCATTTCAATAACACATTTTCTTACAATCTAGCCGTACCTTCCTTTAGCTGTATTCCAGGGAAGCCATCTTGGGCCGCTACTATTTTCACTTTTTATTAATGACTGCAATAATAAAATTTTTCCTGATGCATGCCGATGACGTAAAACTTTTATTTATAACTTATATAATAAATTTTTGGATCATAAACTTCTACAAATAGACGTGCAGTGCGATTCAGTAAATTTTAACACTTTTGCAGGTGTTAGCTTTAACCACATATTTTGATGTTTGCACTAGCCACAATGTTATTTACAAACTTATTTTTAACCCCGATAAATAGTGTTATATTTTACTTCCAGTGACCCTAGAACCTTTTAGAACACCATCAAGTTGGAAAACAATTTCTTCCGCCAATTCTGAACTTAAGCGGTAGAGTTTTTTAAATTCTGTTGCTCCCAACTCAAAAGGATTATCTACAATACGAAGATCACGCCGGTTGACTGAAGGAGCACTATCAACTGCCTCATTCTTCAATAAATTATACGCTAAATACTCCAAAGCCATTACATTTCACAATTTTATATGTATGTAGGCAAAACAATAAATAAAAAACCAACGTGTAACAATGGGTTAATTTAACGTTAATTAGTGATGGTAAAAATTGAATATTGATAGTGGTAAAGCAGTGTTTACTGTAATAACAAATAATAATACAAATAACTCTCGTATGCTTTTTCGAGTCATTATTTGTATAAATACAAATTTGAAATCACATTCAACCCAGCCACTTAAACAGTGACGGATACATGGAAACACACATGAACACTGATGATGGGAGTGTAGCGGCTCTCGAAAAACAACGTTGTTTCTGTTCTGCCGTGTAAGTTGAAATTAATTAGTGTTAAAATGTTTCCTTGTTCCTTTGGAGTATTGTCTCATGTCCAATTATTTCTGACTAAAAACGTTACGAACATTAGCCAAAAAATAATAATCACTTTGGATTAAAAACTACTAAACAACCAATTTGTTCGAAAAATAATCACTTTAAATAAAAATAAATAAACACTTTTCTAAACGAATTAAACCACACAAAAGATGTTGGTGTTAATAAACAACAATTTGTTTAGTTAGAAATAACAGCTGACTGAAACTTATTGCACCAACGACTAATCTCTAATCACTTTACAATTTTTGGATAAGACTTATTTTTGAAAAGGAAAGTTGATAAGTGTTGCACCTAAACTTATCAAACAAAATTATCATTTTATTAAAAAATGAGAGTTCTTTTCCAATAATGTTCTTAGCTAAACTGATTACCGTTTCTCAATGCAAAACGGAAGCTTTGCAAAGCCATGTGCGTTTTGACAAGCATTTTCAGTTTACGCCCTGTATTATAATGTCATGCGCACAAAGCAAAGCATATATTTGGAAATTAGGTCCACAAACCATTATTGCATTTATTGCATGATTTCCGTGCCGATTGACAAATTGCTCCTCATTAACCGTAGGAGCATCTATGTTTATCATTGTTCCATCAATGCACCCTACGACTTGTGGGAATCCACCAATGTTGAAAAACTGTGTGGTTATATTATGCGTAAGTTCCGGCCAACGAATAGTTTCATCCATCAATTCATTTATAACGGTATTTGCCACTCGATGGATAACTCTACACACCGTTGATTTATGAACTCCATGCATTTTACCAACTCCATGATATTGGCTACCATTATCTAACCAGTGCAAAGTCGTTAATATTTGCTGTAGGAGTCTGAAAGAATTATTACGCTAACTGTTATGTTGTAGGTGCGCTCCAATTTTTAATAAAATATTTTCAATTTGGCAACGAGATAGCCGAAAATTTTCTATGACATCTATGTCTAAATTGTAGTTCAATCTTTCGATTGTAACACGCCTGATGTGCGAACTTTCCTCTTCTAATAAATTTAATACTTCTAATCGAAACATTTTTTATCAATATTTTACCGAAACACCTGTTAAAGCACCGATTATTTCATTCAGACTGAATAGATGTTACTTTTAATTGATATGACAGGTGATATTTTTTTTAGCAAGACAATGCTAAAATTAGCAATAATAAAGATGATAAGTAATAAGTAACAATTGTTGATGCAACGAAATGAAAATATATTTTGATAATTTGCATAACTTCTCACTTATCTGCTAAGATCTTTTCGCTTAGCATTTTAAATTTTGGTGCAACGCTTACCAATGACTTTGAGTGATATTTTACTTATATATATACTCAGGTGAGTGAATTTCACTTATCAAATTGGTGAAACACATAACTTTGCCAAATTTCGATAATTTGCTTAAATGCTAATGATAAATCGTCGGTGCAATAGGGCCCTGGATGCACTTTATGCGTGGTGCAAAGTGAACTTAATGGAACTTAATTTGAATAACTGTAAATTAATGAGATTTGTATGATTTATTAATAATAAATAAAAAAAGAAACAAATTACTACAAACTTTTTCTTGGTGATCATCTATTGGATCTAATCGACAGTTTTCAAGACTTAAGTATTTTACTAGACCTTAAGCTGAATTTTATCTCACATATAACATTTGCAGTAAACAATACCAGAGGCACACTGGGCTACATTAAACGCCAGCCAAAAGAATTACATGACCCGTATATTGGGAAAACATTGTACATGTCACTCGTACGTTCGATTCTGGAATATGGATCAATTATATGGGATCCTATTTACCAAATTGACTCCGATGCGAGTGAATCGATGCAAAAGCAATTCCTGTTGTTTCTTCTTTAAGGATTACTTTTTAGCCCAGTTAACATGCCTTTTTACTCTGCTCGACTTGGCTTTATTATAAAGCCGTAGAACTATGATGAATGTATCAATATTATAAATGTTGATATCTGTTCTGGATTTTTGATCAACGAAATTTCGTTTACTGTTCCCGAATGTACATCCCGTAATTTCATTCCTCTATCAGTAAAAGTTTTTACAGCTAATTATGGTAATGTCAATCCTCTTAGGAGATTGTGTAACACATTTAGCCAGTTCTATAGATTTATAGAATTTTCATTAAATGCGAATGTAATAAAAAATGCGATTATACATTTTCTAAATTCATAACAGACTGTTGTTGTATGCTATTGAATTGTATTTTATTTAATGTTGTGTAATGAAAATATATATCAGTAATTATCTGTAAGGAATTCAATTCCGTAGACGAATAAATAAATAAACAAATATACGTCTATATTTGTGAACCAATTCCATGAAAGCTCCTAAGCACAGTATTCGAATTCTGGTTGTTGATTTTTCTTGCTATCTTACATTCATCTTACACCATGTGATGAGCAAAAATTCTTTGATTTATCTAGAACTCAATTGTCCTCTTTTCGATTACAAATCACTATGGAAATTGAAAGACCAATGAAAGTCTTAAAGGTTTATCTATATTTCAAAATATGGCCGTGAGTTCAACTAGAAGCCTAAACCGGAAGGGACCGGCTTGGCTTTTGAAGGCGGCCTATATTATTCCATTTAATATCAGTTTCGTAAAAAACACAAACCCTTCTCAGGATGAGAAGAGGGAATCAATCGCAATAATTAGAGCCATTATTATATATAGGCCATAAGCACTGCAAACCACAGGATCTCTTTTGTGAAGAAACAGAGTCATAATATCAATGCGTTTCTCTATCAGAAGATCATTAACCGTCCCATGAAGTTTTTAAAATATCTATGTGGATAACTTCAGAAGAGAAAAGAGATCAACTTTCGGGATTGAAATGTTCTTTGGACTAGTGAAAAGTTGTAGCAGCCTTAAACTAATAGTATCTGCCATTAAAATAGCTGTTAATTAGTTAAGGTGTCATAGATATCTAAGAGACTTCAAAAGTCCCTTAAAGGAACTTCAAAATGGGGATGTGTGTAACCTTTCACTCTGACGGTTCAGATTAGCACTAATGGCGTTTTATTTTCTAAAAAAAATGAAGCATTTCTTTTACTTTTGATTAAAAAAAATTGCTATTTAAAGTTTTCTTAAGACAACAATTTCGCATCGTTATATTTCAAATTTTCAATAAAAAGGGCATATTTTTCTAGAAAAGAATCTAAAATGGCCAAAAAAGTTACTACAAAATTTCCTACGATTACAGTGTAGTTACGAGTACAAGCTGTTCACCCTCTACAATGTATTCTGTGGCCGAAGTTGCATTTTCGACTGAAAAATTTGTGTTGGATAGAATAAAACCATTTAAACACACTTTCTTTAGTCTAGAACAAATCACAGCTGCAGAAAACTCGACTTCGGTAGACTAATCAAGATGATTATGCCACTCCATCATGTATAGGAGGTTCCACGATTTTATTTCTTGGAAAAGTTATTATGTAAGTAATATTTATACGTAATTTTTGAACTGTTTTAAGGTATATATTTAAAAGAATTTTTTATGGCTTGAGTTCAAATCTGAGTTTTACCCATATCTTCTTAATTTAAGATATCATTTTTGGATAAATTTATTATTTTATTAAGAGAGTACTTTTTATTTGAAACAATTTATTCATCAGACTAGCAGAACGGATCAGTACTGATTTCGAGGTCGCTAGATAATCTAATCAGCGTTATTTTGTTCGATTTTACCACTTTTGACGGTTGATACTAGAGACTAGCATTATCAACTATTTAATCGTATTATTTAACGAATAAGAGTACGAAAAGTGCAACTTATTCATTTCTTACAAGTTAAATCAATTTCGGTTAGTACGAAATTCCATCTCTGATTTTTAATTATTCCAAATATTTCATACTCTCTTGCTTTTTCCAAAGCCATTGGCTTTGAAATCAAGCAGTTTTCCATTTTTGTTTACTTTATTTTCGTCTTGTAGTTGACTTTCTTAGTATTCAACCACCTGTGACAAAGTAAACATGATGGTTTTTGACGGGTGTCTTCGTTTTTAATAATTAATATATTATTATGTAAAAGATTCTTCGAAATATCTTTAAAACTTAGAGGAAGACTACTATTTATAAAGTTTTTGTTTTTGAAATACACTGCTCCTGGCTTTCACCCCTTCTCCAGGAAAGCATCTACCAGTTTCAAAGCTGTCAAGACTATTTGTTGTTGATTAAATTTGTTGAGTATTATATATTTAATTTACTTTAATGTATGAGAATTTACGTTCAATTTTATTAACATTACATTTTTGTGTATATTAATTACACCAGCCTTATGCTTTCATCTAACATTCATTGAAAGAAATTAAGATCACAAAAATAACTGATAGGCAATTAATAATTGACGCTGTTTTCCTGTCCCTAAAAAGTCAATAGAGAGAATTTCGTTTTGTGTTCAATTAGATGTGTATGCATGTTTACACTAGTGTATGTAACTACATGTTGTGGTGTAAGTTTTTCTATGAATGAGCTTTTGTTTGTGACAGCACAACATGCACGAACATTGATTGGTTTGCAAATTGTTTTCTTTCTTTGCCAACACATTGTTATGGGTTTTGTAATTTGTTCCTTCTAGTTTCTGTTTGTTAACGAAACCCCAAAAGGCCAAAATGAAACAGCAATAAAAGTAACACCTTCATATAATTCAGCAACAACGAATATGAAAGCAACAACTTAATAAATTAAAATAGATTTCATGACAAAACAATGGAAGTTCAAAAAGAAAAAAAAACTTAAAAAAATAGTTATGATTGAGCTCTCATAAATTATCATTGATGATTATAAAATCCAAATGAATCAAGGAAGCAAAAGAATTAAAGTTTGTTGTAAAATTTATTATTGTTTAAATTACATGAGAGATTAAAAACATTTTCTCTAAACGAAAACAGTTCAAGTATAAGGAAAAACTTTGGCTGTTAAGAATTATTGCTATAAAAAATTAAAAACTTACTCGTAATATAAGCGATTTATTGGATATAATATAATATGTTAACTTTGTGTTTCATTCAGTCTCTAGGTCAACAAAAATATACTAAACTAACAAATAATGTAATATGTTTTATCGCTTGATATATAGAATTTGAAAAATACTTTTTCACATAGAAGTTACAGCCGTTCTGTAATCCTAAATTGCTTGCAAATCTTACTCGAACAATATTTATTTTATATAATTTTTTTTGAAATATCCTTAAAGTCAAAAAAATCTTTATGACATTTCCTTAAAATGTCATGCTTTCAGGACTAATAATTTTTCAAATTATTTTCTGAATAATTTTGAATTTATTTTTATTAAAAAAAGATAAAGATGAAGCTAACCTTGCACTAGTGGACCTGAAGTGTACTATTTTCGATACGTCGTCACCACTTGTGAGATGGATTTTTAAAAGTAAAAATGTGTGACGACGAATGAAACAGGGTGTCCGCCGCGAAGGTATACTACTTTGTTTGTTTATAATTTTTGATAAAATAAAAGGGAAATGTATCTTATATCGATAAATGTTTTATTTAATGTCGGCAATTATGTACGGAATACAATATCAGATAAATGTCCGCCTTTGTTAGCCTCACAAATGCGAGCCCTTTCGAGCACATTTTTCATTACATTCTCACACATATCACGCGGTATTTCATTAATTTCATCACGAAAATTTTGTTTGAGTTGCTCAAACATTTCTGGTTGGTTCGCATAAGCCTTGCTTTTCAAATATCACCACAAAAAGAAGTTCGGAGCATACAAATCAGGCACCGTCGAGGCCATTCAACATCACCATTTCTTGAAATAACTTGTTGTGGAAAGAGGTCTCGCAGTAATTCCATTGTAATCCTGGCTATATGCGATGTGGCACCGTCTTGTTGATCCCACATGTTAATCAAGCCCAAAGCTTGATTAATCATATCACGATATCCTCCCCATTCACTGTTACCATTACGCCGTTTTTATTTTCAAAGAATTAAGGTCCAATGATTCGTTCTGACTAAATAGCACACCAGACTGTCACTTTTAGTGGATGCAAAGGTGACTGATGAATAATTGGAGGTCCTTTCATTGCCCAGAACCGACTATTCTATTCAAATATCCATTCAAATGAAAATGTGTATCGTCACTCATTATGATTTTTTCATGATAATCGGGATTGTCATGGGCTAGCTGTACGGCGGCATAAATGGTCTTGTGGAAGAAGCTCTTGTGTCAACTGAATCTTAAATAGAAACAAAAGCAAATCCTTGTGCAAAATTGTGGCCAAAGTTGTTCTTTGAAGACCAAGCCCCTGAGCATGGCGTCGAATAGAGGTTGATGGATTTTTTTGAACAATCTCTTGAGCAGCAGTAATGTTTTTAGCCGATCTTACTGTACGTTGTGGTCCAAGCTTGGTCCTATCACCTATAGACCCTCTTTCTTTGAAATCATTCACTACACGATAAATAGTGCGTTTTGTTGGCAGGTTGTTTCTCCTAAAAATTTCACGTAACTTTTTCATCGTCAAAGTAATCGATGATTGAATTTGATAAAATGTTTTAACAATTAAAACACGTTGGTTTATCGAATATTTTTTCATAATAAATTTCCCACGTGTCTACTTCACGACTGCCAAATATGAACTGCCAAGGCTAATGTTTACCAAAATGGAGGCGTTCTGGCGGACACACTGTATTATTCGGTTCTGCTTTTGTAATACAGATGAATCATGCGAAATCATGCATCGTTTTTTAATTCACGTGAGCGTTCATGAACTTGAAAATAAAACAATTAAACGTGAATGAGTGCATGAGTATATTTTTAGCGTGATTATTTCGTGATTATTTTCGCTACGTTGTAATTTTTTTCATTTAATTTTTTTTAAATTATTTTACTGTTTTTTCGTGAGTATTTACTGAGCATTAGTTTTCGTGATTATGACTAACTTTTTTTCAATCATGTGAGCATGCATGAACGTGATAAAAAAATTTAAGGTCGTGCATAAGCGTGTATAAGTTTAATATTTTTATCGTAAGCGGGATTGAAAAGATACTCAAGATCCCATCCATATTGTGTAAAAATTAGCTTCGTCTTAATCCTCTTTGAATACAAATAATTAACAAATTGTTCAAAAATTTCAACAATAATTGATCCTGCACGTCATATTCTGGATTTGAACTTGAGTCAAATGAATGGAACTTCATTTGAACCAACAATAGTTTAAATAAATATGTATGAGTACGTACAACAATTTAACTACAATTTCTTTCCTTTTCCAAACCGTTGGCTCAGGTAGTAAGCACGTTGACTACAAACCGAAGGACCTGGGTTCAAACCCAGTGTCAGACAGTCATGAAATAAAAACACCACGCATTTCTCTGATGTGCATTGGTGTGCCTTTGTGTCAGTTGTTGGTGGAAGGTTTCAGTGGCGAAGGCATGGTCACTGGTCACTGAACAGTACCAACTTCAGCTGATACTAATTCCAATGTAACATCAGAGCGCCCTCCTTCGTTGGTACTGAGTAGCACAATCAACGGCGAAGTAAAATAAAATTAATAAAAAAAGTGGCTACTAAACAAAAACACAGCTTCAAAACTCGTAATGTCCTCCTCGCCACCAGAGGCGCTGCAACACTGCTCTACGAATAAACGTGCAAAAAAAAAAAAAAAAAAAAAAAAGGCAGAGTTGTAAAGAACGAATGAAGCTTCAACCTCCTTTCATATCTATCACTATCCCTTTCCACTAGTTCCAGCACAATGCATTGCATGTGTAGGGGTCATCCCCTGAGTGCTGGTCCAAGATAAAAAAAAAAAAAAAAAAACAATTTATCTTTTTCTTCAGGAAAAACCACAGAATTTGCTTCAATTTGTCAAAAAGAGAATTTATTGAATCTTTTTGTATTCATTGTTTTTAAAGCAATTTTTTTCTATTTAAAAAAAATAAGTTAAGAAAGTTCATTCATTTTGTTTTAGAAAAAGACAAATGTCAATTGACCTAAATTGCATTCATTCCTTGTTAAGAGCATTAAGCATGTTGACCTCTATGGTGTTTTGATTGGACGTGTTCTTGCACGCGTTACCGAAATGTATGTGCATAAGTATATATGTAGGTACATAAGTATGTTCATGCCCAGCTACCAGAGAAAAAATGAAACGAAATAAAGTTGTTTCTCTATAAATCAATCAATCGTCAATGAATTTATTTCAATATATTTTGTTTCTAGTGCTGCTGCTCTTTTAGAGCTTTACGTACTTGCTACTGTTTATGTGACAACGAGTGGATGGTTGATGAATGCAGAAGGGAGGAGGGAGAGAATGAAGCAGTATTATAGATGTTGTTGTTGTTTTTTTGTTAGATTAAAAGATATCCTTGTTTTCATTGGATTTTTGAGCAGCAACAAATTACGAAATGACACAGAAAATGAAAAAGAATGAATTAATCATGTTTTAAGTTGCTGCCAGAAATATCTCCCAGGTAAAATCTGATATTTAGCTGGAGATAAAACAGTCTGCCCAATTGAAATGACTTTAAAAGTAGTGGCTTCTTGTGAACAGCATGTAGAAGAAGTAGACTTTTAAAATAATTATCTATTTAAATGGGAAAATGTTTAAACAATGCATGATTTTAACAGTTCTACGATTATTTTTTACGAGGTATTTTTTTAAAGGCAATTATTACCTACTAATTTGATTTATATGATCGAAACCATCGCTTCTGTGTATTAAAGAGGTCTTGAAAACCAAGAAAAATAATGCTTAAGATACACATGAACATACTCTGCCTTTGCCCTGCGCTGGAGCACAAACGCCTTTGTTTCCTAAGCAAGAGCCGCTTTAATAGCCTGTCGGGCTCGACTCTCAGAAACATCAGTTTCTTCATTGGGAGCAGCTGACTCCCCCTCCTCCCCTGGTCGTAGACTACACAATCCCTCTTACACGGAATCTATATCTCTCCTTTTCCCTTTTACTTCTAGCCATCACACTTCTACATCTTCACTGACTTCCCTACTATGCTATCTTCTACACCATTTCTAACACTTTACTCAATTTCTTTCATTATCTTATTTCTCATTTTTCCCTCTTTCCTCAGGTAAAAAACAAAGGGAACATAATTACTTTGGACCCAAGTGGGCTGGCACTCTTTCTCTTAATTCTTCACTGGCAACCTGTTTACCTAACCTAACATACACATTAACAATTTATTTTTTAATAAGATTTGAAAATGTTGAAGTTATTTGGCTTAAACGCAAAACTCATAAATCCTAATTAAATTTTTTTATTTTAATTTTATTTAAAGTCATTTGGTTAACACATGATCAGGAAAGCTGTTTACCTAATCTGCAGAAATGTTAGTTGTTAATAATTCATTATATTGCAATTTTAAATCTATTTAGTACAGTACAAACTCGTTAGTCCGGGCAGATAAACTTATGCCCCTATTATGATTCACAGCCCAACTAAGTTGAGTTGTCCATGTTACAACTTAACTCAACTATTTTTTGTATTCTGATTCACAACGAATTTTAGTTGTCTTCGTTGTAAATTATAATACGGGTAAACATCTTAACGAATACAGCTAAGTGATCAGCTGAATGAAAGTTGAGTTGAGTTGTAATCCACAATAAAAATTTGATAACTACAACTCAACTATCAATTTAATTATGTATTATAATGGGGGCAATATTATCAGCCTTTGTCCAGATTACTGAATTAATGGGACTACATTTAAAAAATAGTTTAAAAAAAATGAAAAGTCAAACCTAAATGATGAAACAGAACAAGTGTACAACTTCAGGAGCAATCGCTGATGGCTGATTATAAAATCGACAGCAGTAGCTTCAAATACTCTGGTATTACTGTTTGATTTTCTTTTGTTTGTATTTTTCATATGAGTGTTTAAAATTGAGAGCATAAGAAAAAAAGCCTGTAAAAATAAAATAGATTCTATTTCACGACCACATCCTCTGGCAAAATTTTATGTCAAACTGTATGGAAACATCGTTCAGCCACATTTCAGTTTTATCATTAAAAGTGGTTAAAAAGAATATTGTTTGAAATACGAACTTATTTTTGTTGGAACACACAAAACAAAACTCGAAAGTAAGGATCAATAGGAATTTCGTATTCTTTTCAGTGCCTTGCAGCATTGTTCAACACTAAAATGGTTTTAATTGTCCGAAATCGCTTCACATTTACCATTTTTTAATCACGGAAGTCCACATTCAAACCGTTTTAGTTGATTTATAATCATCAGGAAGATCAATAAAGATGCATTGGCGCAGGGCATGAAGACATCTTCATTTTTTTTAATTTCTACCAGGAACGGAATTTTCACACATGTGGTTGCTGGAAGTGTACTCTGAAATAGCAAAGACTCAGCAGCATTGAATATTTGATCTTTGCCCATTTTCTATTTCTTCTGCTGCCTTCAAAATTTCTCAAACTCAAATTCTCAAATTCCTCTACAGATTTTTAGGCATCTCATTCCATTTCCCCAAATCTATCAATCGAGATTGCCTCGATATGTTTTTTTAAAGATTTTCAAAAACTTTTGTTTGTTGATGGTTTTTTGGTGCTAATGCCAAATATGGTTTAAGGTCTACTGATGATTTGGTATTAGCACTAATGAAACTCATGTATATAGTACCAGCTAAAAAACCCTCAACAAATAAAATCATCTCATTCTGTTTAGAAATTTAAATTTTTTAAACCATCCGTAATTCGCTTAAAAAATATAAGTTTCATAAATTTTTATTCTGATTTCTTGCTTTGCTTTGTATAATCTCTGTCGAAAAAGGTAGATGAAAATTACGATGTCGAATGAGCCGCTTCTTTTACCTGGGAATTTGCACATTGTCTTAAAGTTTTTCTGTTGCCTAAATTAATTTTGTATCCCAAAAAGATTGTTTAATAAATTAATAACTAAAATATTTTGAACACATATAGCCGATCCACTCAAAGATTGAGACACATATTTTTAATTTATTCTTTTTTGCTTTTATATCAACAATTTTCTTCCTTATTTGTGTTCTTGTTCATACACAAATATGTGTTGTTTCTAGCGGTAAAACAGCAAATACCAAAAAAAACAACCGTTTCCGGGGTGTAAAAAAATTTAAAATTTCTAAGCTTTCCGCAACATTTCATCACTGTACGGATTACTGGATAGTCCGGAATAGCGTGTGAGTGGATTATAGAGGTTGTACTGTACATATTAAAGTTTTGATTTTATGTTTAAGAATTTAAATATATTTCT
This sequence comes from Gymnocheta viridis, assembly GCA_956483585.1. Lineage (NCBI taxonomy): Eukaryota > Metazoa > Arthropoda > Insecta > Diptera > Tachinidae > Gymnocheta > Gymnocheta viridis. The sequence goes on along the minus strand of OY101443.1, from coordinate 56,927,211 downwards.
TAATATTAATATTCAAACGTTATTTGTTGAGCTGTTTAGGTTTATATTGAAATGAGTTCAAATCTGACTTCTAAAGTTCAAATCTTTGGTGATAAATTGGTGAATTTCTTTTTAATTTTTAAGAAATTCTTTTTGGATAAATTTATTATTTTATTAAGAGATTACTTCTTTTTGGAACAATTTATCCAATAGTATCAACCGTCAAAAGTGGTAAAATCCAACAAAGAACGTTGATGAGATGGTGTATCGACCTCGAAATGACTACTGAGCCGTTCTGCTAGTCTGATGAATAAATTGTTTCAAATAAAAAGTACAATTCAAAAATTGATTTCATTATTTCTTATACGAGTATATAACATTCTTGTGTCACGGTGTTTTTGTTTGAACTCCTCCGAAACGGCTTTGCCAATTTTATTTTACCAATTATGAATTTTTTTACTGTGTATTTGCTAAGTATTAGAATCGGACGATTTGAGGTGTGTGGGTGGAAAATCAAATTTTAATATTTTACCATAAATGTTCGCTACATAAAACTACATTTTTCAACGGATTTTGCAGAAATTTGAAACATATAATGCACGTAATCTGGCATAGGCCGTAAAATACTTTTAGCTGGATATATAGATTCAGTTTATCTTTTATTTTCGAGAATTCAAGTTTAATTAACCACTCTTCTTCTATGGCAACTTTTTCTCCCACTTTTATCAAAATATTTGAAATTTGTATAAATCGCAAATCTTCGGTAGAAATTTGGAGCATATAATGTGCGTAACCTGGGAAAGGCAGTAAAAATTCTACGCAATAACCAAAACATTCTCTAGAAATTAGTTAAATGGCAAAACAACGTTTTTTGGGTCAATTAGTTTTTATATAATGTTGCTCATTGCAAATCTATAAAATGTTTTTTAATTCATTTCCTTCTTTTAAATTAAATTTTCGTGTTTATTATTTTTATTGATAGTTTATAAAGGGTTGTGAGTTCTATTACAGGAAGTGGGCTTTCTTCATATTCCTGTCTGAAATGTTTTACTTTAAATCTGCCTTGCCCACGTCTCCTGCTGCTGTGTGAGTGATCTATTGACTGTATAAATATCCTGTCATTGAAGAATCCTTTGGCTTTGGACGCTTAACACCAAATTTCAGTAAGAATTAACCAAAGTGGTTCTACTTAGCCTTGAGTATACCCCAGTTCTAAAGTTTTCCTTTATTCAACTTAAATTTGATCAGTACTTTTGAATTTATATGTACATTATTGCCTTTCATTTATTTCGCTGTCTGCCCGGAATGTGCAGTATCCATAACAAAGTTATAAATATACATTTGCGTGTGTGTTGGTGGCACAACAAATACTGCAGAATTTTTAATATTTTTTCCACTTTCTAATTTTTAATTAAGTTTGACAGCAAAACTACTTCAAAAGTGAATGATGATACGAGAGGCAAATGCTTGCTATTGAATATTTGAAATATACAGATATATTCAGGCTTTTATTCCTTCATTAGCATTCAAATCCAGAAACCTGTATTAAATTGGCTCCTTTGTTTGCGGATGTGTATGTGGGTGTGTATGTGTGTGTGAGTGTATTTACAAAATTTAATTTCAGCATTTGAGTTAAAATTTTGTCAATTAGTTGTAGTGTAAGCCTAACCAAGTTAAACCAAATCTTTTTTAAACTGAAAACAGTTTGTAACATTTCAGCAAATCTTAATGAGTACACAGCTCAAGAGCTGCATCCATAAGGAACCCTTTTAATTGGATGAGAATTCCAAAGGTTTTTTTTAAAACAAACTTTACATTTTCTATGCTGTAAAACAGTTTGAATTGACCTGTATTGTCATCTCTGCACAAACTGAATGTTTCTGCCAATACTAACTTCTTTTCTATTCGTTTTATAAAAGTTAAAAGAAAAGCTGACCAGTAATTTATAATTTATATATTTATTAAGATTAATTTTGCCAACAACCCCACTGTCCACTGTGAATAGTTTGTAATGAAAATAAATCAAGCTGTAAGTGATCGCCGCATTGTGGTTATAATGTAAATAGCGTCACATAAAATGCAAAAGGGCTTAACAGCATTTTTCATAATTTTACTGCAGTTTAAAAAAATTTGATAAAATGCAAACTATTGTGATTATGCAAACGATTTTGTACTTAAACAAGTTTGAATTTATAGTACTATTTAAAATATTGTTTTTTCCAAATCCCAATACATCCATCCCATTTTATCAAGTTACTTCACTCTGCTGTTAAATTTTTAAAAATAATTTTAGGCCCTTTTCTATTTTATATGACAGTATGGTGTTCAGTATTAAAAAACTAACTGCTGTTTATATCTACAAATTGCACTTTTTATTCAAACTAAACTAATTTAAATCACCAGAGTTTAGTTTGTTTGTGCAACCACTTTTTAATTACGTCATTTTGCTCTAATTTTGGTTTTTGTTTTAAAACTTTTATATAAAATATCAATTTCCATTTGTGGTTATTAGATGGCAAAAAACTAAATCGTTGTTTTTTCATAATTTGAATGAAAAAAATTATATATACATCGGGATTCTATTCTATTTATTTTTTATGAATTAAATTATTTAATTAATCAAGAAATTTTTAATAATTTTTATAGAACAAATGTAATAAAATTACAGCATATTATTTTGGCAATACGGCAAGATAGAGCACAATGATGTTTTCATAGGCCAAAACACCCCACCTCTGCGTTCTTGTGAATTATCTTATCAAACAGCTGAGAGTATTAAATTCTTTTATTTAGGAAATAATTTAAGTTAAATTTTAATAATCTGCTTGTGGATTATTAGAAACTCCTTTATGGTTGGCTGAGTTGCGGGTGATGGACTATGAGGTACGCAATTATAATTAAGGGTTTAGGGAATAAAAAGAAAGTAATCTTGCATTATTCTTACAATCTTCTTTAGGGTGATTAAATTTATGGGTGCTTCGGTTTCCGAAATTAGGAAAAGTGGATCAATTTAGTCTAGGATTTTCAGCTATATATTTCAATTCACTTAATATATAAATCAGATTTGCATCAGTTGAATTAATGGAGCTATATAATTCCTGCAATAATTATATGAGAGATTTAATCTTGCATTAATTAATACTGGAAACTGATAAAAGGTCTGTATTTGATGATGGTATACGGTTAAGGGTTAGAGATTCTTTAAAGGTCCTCGATCTGTGGCTCAAAGGAAAATATTAATTTTAAATCGAAAGAAACCGAGATTTTCTATCGTGACGACTATAAAAGCAGCATTGGTTGCTGTATAGGCACTTCAAATATCTTTACGACATTAGATTTTAGTTCGTATGCAGATGATGTACAATTGCATAGATGCAGGCCAGTGCAATTAATCTCGGAGAACGTTAATAAACTCAATACTAATTTGCATAACATTCATCGTTGGGCATCTGCATATTGCCTATGTCACAATCCTCGGAAATCTAAATGTCTGGCGATACACATGTAAACCGTAAATCCGTTCATAGAAAACGTTGTAATAAATCGGTGAAAAATTGGCATTGTGTCAACGGCAAAAAATGCTTGGAATAGTATTAAACAGCAATCTCACTTGGTCAAGTCACATAAATGCACTGGTTGTACAAATACACGTGAAGCTGAGGGAGGACATTGTGGCTTGTACAATACTTCACGCCATTGAGAGTGCGTATTTTCCTGTCAAAAGCATACTTAGCTCCAAGTCTTATCTATGGCTATGAATTCTTTTCAAATTGTAATTACTTAAGTAAGAGAAAACTTCAAGTTTTATATAATAATATTGTATGATAAATTTATGGTCTTAAGCACCGTGATCATGTGTTCTTTTGTTCGAAAAATCTCTATAGGATATCATTTGAAAGTCTTTTAAAGAATACTTGGTTCAGAAGATTCGATTTGCCCAATCATCAAGAGGCTAAAAAATTATAATTCCCAATTTCGATGCCTTACTTCAGAGTGTCAGACTTCAGAGTGTCACTTTTTTTAATGCTATTCGTCTTCGGAATGCTCTTCCACATAACCAACAACTAAATAGCAACGCTCTGCATTTTAAAAAATTTCTGTTGAATTATTTTGACTAAATGTTAAATATCATATCAATATACTCCATATTATTTCTTACTTGTTTAATTTTTATGTCAAAATCCAATTGTTATGTGTTTAAAAATTTTCTAATGTATTTAAATTAATTAGTTTTTTATACATATAATTAATTTGTATAGGCGAAAAAAGTGTACAGTGGTCATATTTGTGTTAGTGTAGTTTTGAGTGTTATCTTAGAATTCCTGCCGATATTCTACGCCAGCGGTGTTCAAAAATAAAAATGAGGATGTATTGCTGAGAGAGTTGCCCAGCACACATATTGTCAAACACTTAAAATAACAAAGCCAGAAAGAAAATTTAGATAAAGAATTTTTGTCAGATAAAAGTAACTTATTAAATGAATGTACTTTAAAATTTAAGAAATAGAAAAAATATACATTATACGGCCGAAATTCTCTTAAATTTTTAAAAATTTCAAATTAGTTTTACTTCCTTTTTTTGTGTTCAATTGTAATTGAACAACACAATGCTTCATAAATTTCTGAAAAAAATGACGATAGTCCGCCACATGAATAAAATGAATAAAAGTATTTAAAAGAACGTAAAAAATGTGTGTAAATATGCTCGAAAAATTATTGTATGGGACGAGCACCGCCGTTCTACGAGCATCAAAATGCCCTTTTGTTTTTGAAAATTAAAACCCCTTTGTTTGAGGTTATGCTTAATTCTGATCTTTATTTAATTTTATTCCAGCTTATATACTTAATTTTTTTCCAGATTATTGATTATATCAGTATAATTCCAGGAAATCAATTTTTGTTTAATAGTTCAATTCATAACGAATGAACTCCGTGGAATTTGCTGACAGTACATAAAGTAATTTATTCAGTCAATGTCATTCACTCTTTACTTCTTTTTAATTTTCAGTTTTGTTTACTTTATTAAAAAGATCATATTAAAAACAGCAGTGTGCACACATTTAGCACATAGTAATGTACCAAATTATAGCACACACAACACAGTACACTCAATATTTCTGCACTGTAGTTATAAGACTTAGGGCCATTATTACAGCTTTCCGTTAAGTGTTAAGTGTAAGATGGCACATAGCCGAAACCGGTCTGTTTATCAACCAAATTTGACGTGGGATGACGGAAATTCATTCGAAATAGCTTTCCGTTAGTTGAAAGCACGATTTTGTCGGACCAATAGATGGCTTTGCATTATAAAGCCTTAATTTATTATTATTTTTTCATCCATTAAATATTATTTTAATTAATAATAATAACAATAAAAAATGGAAGTTATAATAATGCGAAGGTATTTACTGGGCAGACAAACCCCTACCTTTAACTAAAAGCAAGTCGTAATAATGGCCCTTACTCTTGTTGTGCAAGGAGGCAATAAATAAATAAATTATTGTAATAATTATTTAGGTCGATTATTACAATAGTTTTGTTAGTGATCATTATTAATAAGCAAATTCAAATAAGTACATGTGTTTCTTTTTTTTAGATTAATTGAAAAGTATATTTTTATAGAACAATGTTTAAACCTTCACGTGTGTTTTTTTTTGTAAAAATTTTTGTAAATTACAGTAATAACTTTGGTTTAAACTTGTTTTTGCTAAAAACATAGCAGCAAAATTTATTATTACGCGGTTAAACTCAATACTTAACTCTGCCTGAATTTCAGGCTCGTAATTTTACAGCGAAATGAAAATGTAGATTCGGTAACTGCAATGAATTGGTTTTCTCTGTGTGAACAGGGAAATACAGAAGACAAAAGTTTTCCCAGATTATTGTCTTTAAGAATATATATAATTCAGAGTGTTAGTTCTTTATTTTTTGCATATAAAACAAAGTACTGCGCCAATGTTTCCTAAATATTAAAAAGTCAATTTAAATCACTTCTGAAAGTTTTACAATGATACATGCATTTACAAATGAACACAAGTCAAGAAAGGAAAGCTGTTTGTGTCGTACAATTCTGTAGAGTTTTGAATTTAAAATTCTTAAATTAAAAACTTTTCTCTGTCAATTTCTACAAATTTTATTGGCCTTTGATTTCTTCATTGTATCAATATATTATAAATTAAATGGGTAAATTCTCAAAAAAAAAAATAATGTAATTTTAATGTTTATTTGTACAACAGGACGTATGATTGATTTTGTTCAATGCACTTAAAAATTCCATTACGTATATGCAACGACATGTTTGTTGTTCATCTTTTTGTTGTAAAACAACAAAAAAACACAAAAAAACTTTTAACATAATCTTGTAAAATAAATGGATTTTGGCGAGCTGGCACAAAAATTTTCAAATACTTTTCAATATTTAAAATTGAAATCATCATCATCATCATCGTCATCATCATCTACATTCATTTGATATATCTTTAGATTTATATTTTTTTATTTTTATACTTTTTGAATGTCGCAATGTATGCAAATTTCATCGTATTGGAGAGGCAAAACCTTTTCATATACGTAAACAAATAAACAAGGCTTAAGAAAACACACACACAAATTTAAATTTAACTTGACATCAATGCGGCATACATTCAAACAATACTGCCGCACACCATGCAGCCATTCAAACGAAAATCTATTTTATACGAAATTAAAACGAGTATAAAACATAAAAACTACTAGAAAACAATTTCAACATCTTTTTTTAATTAATAGAATTCTACATTGACATAGAACTAAATTTAATAGCACAAATGTGCGCAAACTTAAGCCAAAAGAGGAATTAAAATAGAATATATATATTTTATAGACATCCATACATGAAGAAGTGTATGTATGTGTGTATGTATGAATAAGAAAATGTGAACACAGATGTTTTCGAGCCTAATGTTTGTAAAAGCCTAAAGTTTGTAAAAGTTTGCTAAATGAAAAGAAATATTTGGTTATTTCATGAGAAATTCTCTTACTTACGACTTTTTCAATCAAAACTTTGAATGTTTCACAGTTGTAAAACACTAAATAAATGAGTTGTTTTCCATTTAACAAACATAATGGAAACACATTTTAGAGAGCTTCTAAGTTTACTATTTTATTATTAAAATTATTTTTTTGTATTTTTTTCTTTATGCAATTCAGATCAAATTTTTTAATTTACATCAAGTCTAGTCAAAAACTCCCTTGCGAGAAATTTATGTTGATTGTTCTTAGCGTACTCGACGCATGACTTGTGAAAAGAGAGTGCCAGCCACATCACCTTGCTAGTAACGGGTAATTTTTTAATCGTTTTTGTTTTGAAATTTGAAAAAAAAATCACATCCAATTTGCAAAAGTGAATGAAATATTTGTTTGGAGTGATAAACAAGGACCGTCAATAACAGTTATTGAAAAAATTTAAACTCAAAAACTGCCTGTGTTAGAGTCAACGGAGACTTATACTGTCAAATACCAAAAGATTCGTATGGGCGAGATCTTTCAGAATCTATAGGGAGCTTAAAATCCGATCTCATTTTTACATTTAAGAGTTATTTTTCAACGGAAAAATAAAAGATCAGATGAAACTCTTGAAAAGACAGTTTTATTTTCCCTCCTAAAATAAAACTCTTTTAAGGAGTTTTATTTTTTAAATCTAAAATAAAACTAATTTTTTATTATTTATTTTTTTTTACAGTCCTTTTTTTATTGTGTCTATCTGATATAATGTGTGTTGTCATTTGTTTATTTAATTTAACGCACATTGCTTTTTCCAAATTTTCTGTAGAAATATTTGAACGAAGGTCGCTCAATACCAATTTAAGAGCGGAGAATGGTTCCAAGAAGGCTAATAAGGTTTCTAAATTTTACCATTCTGACCATTGACATTTTTCAAGCAGAAGGATTTGTAGATCATTAAGATGTTTATCATGAAGTAGGTAGAATTCCAGCGAGTCTGAACATCCATGTAAAGTTGCGCTAAATTAAGATTACTAGTCTTGCTCCTAAAATAATGTTAAGCTTATAGTCTAACAATTTCAATCATATGCATCGTTTGTACAACAAACCTGTAAGTAGGGGTCCGTAAGACTTTCGCTAAGTCCCGAACGTACTCCAGTACATCTTTATTAATCTTATCTAAATAATCCTTGACAACAAGTTACAGTGAATGAGCAGCACATTTCACTGATTGTACTGAGAACACGGATATTTTTTGAAGAAGGTCGCTATAAACCTTTTAATCAGACTCGCTTTCATCCTCCTCGTTCACTAATCTATCTCACAATTTTAATCAAATTCCGGCCATTTAAGATACTCAGCTATAAATTTTCATTAAGGAGAGCTTTCACCGGCAATGTGTAATTAATAATATTTACCTGTATGACGCTCCGTTAGTTCAATGCAACCTAGCGTTTTTATAATAATTTTCGATTTACTATAAAACTGTATGTTAATACCCAGTATGCTGCGTTGAAGTCTTGTGGCCATGTCGATTTTCCAAGACAGCCAATTATTTTTCAGTATCTCCTTTAAACAGCTTCTTTCCTTTTCGTATGCTTCTTTAACTAACTCATTTATATTTCTAGACGGTAACAGCTGTGATACCAAGTCCATGACATAGTTGATTCGTAATGACCTTGAAAGCATCTGAATCAAAAACGGCAAACGGTAATTTATCTGTTCTTCAGGAGCCATCGTTACCGAAAATCTAACTTTTTTTAATGGTACTTCACGTTTGTTCACCTCATTATTCAGTTCCATGTTGTATTGTTGATTAAATTACGCTTTAAATTGCTAATATTGGTCGCGTTCATAAGACGTAACTGTTGTGCAACCGTTGAGTGTTTGTCTTAGAAACTCAGAGTTGAGTAGTTCCGCTCCACACAACAGTTGAGTATTTGCTGCCATTTTTTCCATCATAATTTTTTTTGCTACATTTAGTCAACATGTTGTGTTTAGCCTCCACAGCTGATCGAGAGAGTTCTGCGCTTTTATATTATAATGCAATGCCGTTTTGTTAGGCGGCGACTACAAATTAATTTGTTAAATTTTGTATTCCAAATGCGATAAAGTAACGAAAACAAGGAAATAAAATTAAAATACTAATTTCATTAAATAGACGTTTGTTTATTAATTACCAAATTATTTTAATATAAGGTTTAAAGATTTTTTGAACACAGTGCCGGCCCAGCGTTGAAATATAAATACTATCGGCGCAGGTTTATCATTTTATTGGAGTTTTTTGCTGTATATTTTTATGTTGTGAATATTAAATTTCTGGTGCAGATTTTACATTAAATTGGGAAATTCCTGCCAAGAAAAACTTTATTGCAAATTCTGTGTTGTCCATACTTAATTAATTTATCAAGTTTAAATTATTTTTTTGCAGCATCTTTATTTCTTCTCAATTGTTTACATTAAACAGCTGTTCATTATTTAATTATTCATCATGCCGTTTCTAAGACCTAACTGTTGAGCTCAACAGTTGACAACAGTTTCACAACAGTTGAGCTCAACAGCTACGTCTTTTGAACGTGACCATTATCACAGCCGGTTTTCACGATTTTACTGTACAAAGCAACTTTGTATAGAAAATTTTTCCCGAATTTATTACTTCACCTACTCACGAAAATCTATATTATTAATAGGCAAACACGTTTTTTTAGATCTCTTTTACGGCCGTAATACTGAACCAATTTTGCTAAGATTTATATGTTTTTAAATCGGTTGTCTTATAGATGTGTACAATCTTAATTATATTTAAATCGGTTCCATATTTAGGGAGCTATAAGCGTTTAAAGTTGCTACTAACCCATGCACACTTATTACACATGGATGTGCATATAAGCTTCAACTTGAAAAACAAATATAGTGTGCATGTGTGTTTGTCCAATTTGCTTTTGCATAGAAGTTTTAAGTTTTTTATTTATAATGTTTTTTTTATTTTTTTACTTTATCGTATGTATTTATTCATAATAAAAATATGCTTTTTTAAGTTGCAGTGCAATGTGATTATATGAGGAGTCAATTTACATAAAATGAGTTTTATTTTCGAACAGGAAAAATAAAACTCCCCAAATGAATTTTTTTTTTATGACGGCATAATAAAACTCTCTTTTTAAGAGTTCCATCCGACCTTTTATTTTTACGTTGAAAATAACTATTTTAGATGTTTTCTTTTATTTTTAATTCACAAATAACTGTTATAAAATAATTTTTTGATATCGATAACTGTTACTTACGGTCCCTGGTGATAAATGAACGCCTGAAACGGAAAAAAAAAACTAATTAATTATATTATTTTACTAAATAATGTAATAAATAAATACAATAATAATATGACCATCTGAAGAAAAATGCAATTGGATTTCTTGTTTATTTAAATATTTGACAGTTCAAACCCATCCTATGATCAATCAAAATTTGACCCATCTAATATTAAAATAAAAAAAATTAATTGCATCCAGATACATCTTAATGCCCTCCGAATCACCATAGTAATTGAACTCATCCTACCTTCGCTTACAATGTCGGTAGTCTTGGATCTATCTGACGGTCAAGGCCAACGCTGTGTAAATGTAACTAGGAATTAGATACAGACTTTGGACGGGTCGCACTTACATTGTCATTGGCCTCAGAGTGAATATCTATGTGAGAAATTCCATTGGGTTGTACTGTGTAAGTCAGGGTTGTCCCAGAATTCAAAGTAGTTAGAAATCAATTTGAAAAGATGACAAAGAAAAACGTTTGTTTGCTGCATTTTAATGTTATCGGTCTTATGTTCAAAACAGATTTATCTCTTTCTAAATAGAACATTATGGTTGTCTCAACAATATTTGTTTTTGGCGTGTACATTTCAAATCTGGGTTGAAAAAATAACATATAAAAAAGAAAAAGTGGAGAAGGAGAAGGCATACACGTAATTTATAGTAGCTGCCACTGAACTAGTACCTTAAGGTTAGATCTTTATTAGATTCGTTTAGTTATATCAATTGTATGACATCAATGACAACACCATGCAAAAGCGCCAGTTTTTCATCATATGTGACCAACTCTTCACTGAGATCAACATTATCCTTTTATGATTTCTGTACAGAAAGCATTCTGCTAAACATTATTGAATTTTATATCATATTCTTTTTAGAGATTATTAATTGTAAAAACCAGTATTAAACATTTTTAAATTATTAAATAAATAATCGATGTGTCAAAATTTTTGTTTAAGAGTAAATTTTTTATTCACAAATCCTATAAGCTAAATAAGGTACAATGCCACGAGAATTTCTTTTATGTGTGCCACAACAATTTCATTTAAAAATTGAATAACGAAACTATTAATAATACTGTCTTGAAGGAAATTTGTCACAAAAAAAACCTTTTATAGACTTTAGAAATATCATAATGAAATTTGGTAAGACAACCACTAGCAAGATTTCTTTTTAACAAAGGATTCTGAGTGACTTTTTAATAAATTTCCTGTTGTTTCCAAATTAGACAATCTGCACTTTTAACTGAATGTCAGCATTAGATCATTGGCAAATGCGTGTGTATTTAAAATTTAAATTTTAAATCTATTGTGCAGTAATTCTGTAGGGAATCGAATCCAGCGGGAAGATTATAAATTATTTTCAAATTTATGTTTTCAATAATTTGAAGAAGATTTTTTAAAGGGTTTTGGCAGTTTTATGGAACCAGGCTGAGCTCACGTTGGATCAGCCGAATGCACATATTATACAACAATATTATATTTTTAAGGTTGATCTTAGACCTTCTATTAATTATGGGTTATGAGAGCACCTCCCCACTTTATAACTTTATTACAGATGTTGTTTTTTAATCTAAAATTATACCGAGATATTTATTATCATCTTTGATGGGGATCATTCCCCAGCAGTACAACATTTTTGTAGGAATGCGTTTTGGAGAATTATTGTATGAAAATATAATGGGCTGCGTTTTATTATCATTTACTTCTATTTTCCACTTCGTAAAATATTTTTGACTTGCGGCAAGGCTGTCTCATATCAAGTTTATAACAACAAAAATAACTTGGGGTTTTGATAATAATTATTTCAAAGTTCGTGGTCCTTTGTTCAGGTCAGAACTATTTTTTCTCTTAAGTTTTCGATATAAAATACACTGATTCTAAGGAAAAACAGCGAATTGAAATCTATTGAAATAACAAAATCGCTTCGTTTGAAATTTTTTTGTAAATCGGCTTTCTTAAAAATCGAGTCCACTGAAGATTTCCCAATTTTTCAAATGGAAAAACAGCGAATTGAAATCTATTGAAATAAAAAAATCGCTTCGTCTGAATTTTTTTATAAATCGGCTTTCTTCAAAATCGAGTCCACTGAAAATTTCCCAATTTTTCAAATGGAAGGTCATATATAAATCGTTTAAACTAAAACTAGTCCCTTTAACTTTTACGAATCAGTCACGTAACTTGATTTGTATCGATTCTCTTCCCTCTGGGGTGGCTAATCAGCAAAACATTGATGTAAAAAATATAACAAATCTAATGTGAACAAACAAAGAACACCTTCTGACATAAAAAATACAAACTACTAACAAAATACAAAAAAGGATTTATTTTAAAAGGATATTAGGTTTACATACGCATACAAATGTAAATAGAAAATATTCAAAAATTTACAAAAGACTCATGATGAACCTTTAGACAAGACAAATGAACGAATATTTGAAGTGAATTTGAACATGTGTTTAAATTATGTTTGACAACATTCAGAAATAAATGTAAAACAAAATACACACAAATATTAAAAAGAAAACATGTTTTCTAAATTTACCTAAAACCACAAAACCAACACAATGTATGTATATATATTTTCTTTAATCTATTAGTATGTGTATGCACATTTTAACAATGTATGCAGTGGATGGCTGTGGTTTTTTGTTATAGAAAAATAAAATAGGATTTAAAAATAAATAAAGCATTAAAATAAGAAATAAGTAAATAAATAAAAAACTCTTTTAAATGGGTTGCTGTACCAGTCCCATCCTTTTTTACTGTTGACCAATTTAACTTAAGGTTTGGTACATCATAATTTGATTATATTTTTAAATTATCACAAATTTAATTAAATTATATCAACTCCGTGCCAGGAAAACAAATCTTTTTTTATTTTATTAAGTTTTCAGAAAAGAGCGATAAGCTGCAAATGACTTGCTTCGTTGAGAGAAGGGCCTTTGCGTGATCATAAAGAAATAGCATGACGGAAAGAAAATCTAATTAATGATGTTAATTTTGTTCGACTAACATACGAGTGGAAATTGATGACGGTGTCCGGCAAATTAAAAAAGTAGTTACACTTAAAGCAGATGATATACAAACATACATTTGAAGCAGCGAATAAAAAAAACTAATCACATATCTTTATTTCGTCATCCGGGTTTTTTTTTTAAGATCCCCTTAAAGTTTCTAAGGACTGAATTTAAAAAGGAATTGAATTAGTTATAATTTGTAACGTGCTTTATTCGGTAAGTTTTTTTACACGCAGTTCCTATGGAAATGTGAAGCTGTAACATCACTATACATCTTTCAAAAAAAAAATATATAATTATAATACCTATAAGGAGCATAGGGCCTCAACAAAATCTTTCCATTGGGATCTGCTCATAGCGATGTTTTTTACTTCATTCCAGCTAATTTACATATTTGACGCTACGGCTGCCCTGAGAATTCCACTCGATCGCTGTTCTGGAAATATCTGTGGCCAGTTTTCGTATGGTGTGACCAATCCATTTCCATTTTCGCCTTTGTATTTGAATATCTATGGGGGACAGATTCGTTTGATTCCATAGTCTGTTGTTTGATATGTATTGTGGCCAGAATACTCGCAGAATTTTATTAAGGCATTTATTTGTAAAAACTTGCAGGGCATACATGTCACAAGGGGCCGCATTCCACGTTTCGCATCCGTATAATAACGTAGATCGGACATTGGAGTTGAAGATGTTTAGTTTAACACGGCGAGAGAGAGTTAAAGAGTTCCATATCTTATAGAGTTGGCCAAAGGCTTGAGCCGCCTTTTTTATTCGATTGGCAATATCTGCACCCGAAGTGACAGCTCCGAGGTAACAAAACGAATTAACCTCCTCCAGAGGCACATTATCAGTTGTAAAGATGTTTATGTTTTCTGTGTTTATTCGCATCACTTTAATTTTGCCACTATTAATCTTAAGACAAGCGTTCTAAGCCAGCTCCGTAAGACGTTGTAATTGCATATTCATATCGGGGTATCGGTGAGAGAGAAGGCAAATGTCATCAGCATATTCAAGATCATTTAACTCATTCAGAAGTCCCCAACCAATACCTCTATTATCCGACATAGCATGGCTCATGACGTTATGCAACACAATGTTAAATAAAAATGGTGACATTACGCAACCTTGCCGTACTCCTGTTCCAACATTAATCTTTCTGCTCAGTTAGTCTTCGTGCTGAATTAGATAACTTGCACTGACAGACATGCTTTTAATGATATGGATTATTTTTTGTGGGTCACCTTTACATTGAAGGGATTTTCAAATGACATTGTGTTTGAGAGTGTCGAATGCTTTTTCGAAGTCAATGAATATTGTATATAGAGGAGACTGTCATTCAACCATTCAAATCTATCAAAATTATTAATATAAAATGCTTGTCCATCCGATTGACGTTGAAGCATACTTTTATTTTGAATTTTGCTTTCTATTGTCAAGAAATATGTTGGCTGTGGACACCACAACTGTTCTGTTTGGAATATTGTTAAAATTTTATACATATATGCTTGAAGAGTGAAACCAATATTCTCATCAAAATCGCTCGCCAAGCATGTCAAAAATATAAATTTTTGGATTTTCCATCCAGCATCATCTGTGTCACACATACAACAAATAAAAGTTGAGGAAAAGTCCAACAAATGAAATTTGGGCTCATGAAAAATTATTTTTTTGATATGTCGAAGTGGAACTTTTTTTTCTTCATGCCAAAAGCTCTCAAAAAATCGACTGCACAATATCGAAAATTTTTGTGCTTACAAATCGGCCCACGCTAATAAGTATACATACATATGTATGTGTATTGTATTATTGAAATAATAAATAAATGACATATAAAATATATAATTGACATATACAATACGTAATTGAGTAACGAATGTAAACTACTGCAGGCGGTACCAATCTAATTTGTGTTGAAAAGTATGGCGTTCTTAATGGAAGTCATTACGAAGCTTTCGCATTGTACTCCGGTTACCCGCTATTTTTTCGCAAAAGGCCGTTTCTAATACAATTATTTTTCGAATAATTCAAAAATCGGTTTCCCAAAAAAGTAGATTTTTGTTAATACGTTTTTACTATTGCAAGCTTAATTCGAGTTTAACAATTTGTTTAAATAAAAAGATTTGTGTACTTCTTCAGGGGAAACTTTTAAGGATTGATGACTTGTTATGCCAACACATTTGTGTCTTAAATTTGTGGCAATATGTCACCGGAAACGCAAATATATGCACGTCCTCCTTTATGACTAGTTTCAAGCTAAAACCATCTTAAATTAATTTTTGTTTTATCAACTATATATTTTGCATGTGTTTTGATATCGTGGTAACTTTTTGACACTTTCAAGTCATTTACTCAGTAAGACCGTAACAATTTCAAAACTTTATTTAACATTTTTGTGTAATCTCTCACATACAATCTTTGAACTTTAACCGTTTTGCCCTTTTTTTGCTTGATGTCGTTGTAGTGAAAGTATTTTAGGATTCTGTTTTGAGGTTTTAACTTTAATGTTATTTTATGGCATCTAATTTCTCTTCTCTCTTTTCATTTTTGTTCAAGAAAAGATAAATTATCAGCAAATATAAGTTAAGCTGCAAAAGAAGAAAGTTTATAAAATAACATGAAATGAAAGTGTAAAAATGATAAATAAATTAATGTTGAAGTTAAAGTAACTAAGTTTTTCGCTCATATTTGCTTAGCAAGTTAAGTATTCTTTTAAAAAAATAAGTTTTGAAATGCATCTCACGTTTCGAATAAGAATCTTTTAAAGTTCTTAAGTTTTCAACTATAAACCATGAAACGTTAGACCTTCCAACGAGTGAAAGAATAAGTATATAATCTGTTCGATTTTTTGTTTTAACTTCTATCGAGAATTTCATGAGATTTCAAACACCAATTGATGAATTATCTTCCCTTTTCATTAAATTAGGCTTGAGTTCGTTATTCAAATTATTAATTCAAAATGTTGTTGAGAAGGCAAAATGTTAATTGCTGTACTAAAATCACATTAAAATTGATTATTGACGTGTATAACAAGAAAATAGAAAAATTAATTAAACAAATGAAAAAACTAATGAATTTTAATTACATATTATAAAATCCCAATTCTCTTTAAATATTCTGCTTTATAAAAAAAATAAGCTTCGCTTATGAAAATTCAAAACAATCCCATACCCGCTTCTCTTTGTGTGTGTGGAGTCCGGAGTGTATCGCACGAGTTAGAGCTGGTTTTTCCTTAATGAAATTTAAAAATAAATACATTTTTGGCAAAAATATAAACGTGCAGTGTTTATATTTTCGTAGAAATACAGAACTCTCCACATTTAATAGTTAAGCCAAGTAATTTGTTTGATTTATACTCCTTTCATTTGTTTTTAAATTATTATCCTTACAGTCGTATTTTAGCGTTAATTGACATAATTTTGTCAGCTTAAGTGGGACTCTTAAGATTAAATATTTATCATTTTACAACCATATGTCTGTTTTTTGTCTGATCCATCGCTTAAGGATATTATGTTGCTTGAAAAAGGTTAAATAATCCACTGAGGGATATGAAACGTAGTAAATAACGTTTAATGGTTTTCGGCACATCGTCTTTATATTTATAAAAAGAACTTTAAAGACATTCGAGATGGTTTGAAGGGCAAGCTGACAAAAAATTTTATTATTTACACGGTGCAACAAGTTTTAGAAAACAAAAATCACATTCTTAAGTCGATTTGTATGCATAACATACACATCATTAGTGGCATCCTTCATCCTTTTAGAGTAGAAATAAAAAAGAGACTTACTTAAAGTTATGTTGGTTGCAAAATATGTGTTTAGGTCTTTAGTATATTTTTGTTTTGGTGACAATTTTTTTTAAGTCTTAACGCATTCACTGCCATGACTGTTTTTATAAAACCAACTCCTGAGGACAGTTCCAGTTTCTTATTCATAATGATAAATAATAAGATAATATTGCATAAGAAACACAAAAAAGTTTTATTAAAGTTGTAGCTGTTTATTTATAGATACTTCTATAGATATATATCGTCAATAAAATAGCTACAACTACGAGTTATCTCGTAGGCTTTTTTGCAATAGTTTAATCAAACAATTCTCTGTGCCAAAATAACTAAATGAATTTAACTTCAGATGCCATGTTAAAACACTAATATAATCAATAAAATCATTATTATTACGAATTATCTCGTAGCCGGCCTTATCGATACGGATTTTGACTACAAGATGACTCGTATTTGGCAGTGCATACGTTAAGGGATTTAAAAGGATTCATTTTTAAAAAGGCTTCTTTTATCCTTTTGTATATATTATGAAGAATTGATAATTTTTTATGTCTGAAGGCCTGAAGCACACTATTAACTTATCAGTATTTGGGCTGTGGATGCGATGAATGTTGTTGTCGCTGTTGTAGCAATCCTGCTGCTGCGGGAGGTTCTTTCCTGTATACATTAAAGTACTATTACCCAGCAAACACCAATATTTCGTTTGAAGCAGGCTTGTAATTGAAAGTTGTGGATTGTTATTATAACCCGTGCTTCGAAATGCGCATCCAGAAGGCATTATTTTTGCCTTTAATGTCCCATTTGGGAGTTTTTTTTAAAACATGAAACTCTGCTTCGTTTAATGCATCGTTTAATGCGATGAAATCATGTTTCTTATTTTTATTGCCTCATCAACTTGTTCCATCGTTAACCTTTAAAGTTTCTTATATGAAATCACTGAGTCCCGATACACATACATCAAGCTTTTTTTCTTAAATTTTCTTTTAAAGTTGCCTTAATGTTCACACAGAGAAATCTCTTTCAACTAAATATCCACTAGTGCTGGCAAAGTATTGAGTAGTGGTTACTGAGTATCGAGTATTTCGTTTTTTTTTTGGTTACTCAATACTCAAAAGTAGTTACTCGATACTTTCAGAGTTGTATTTTTAAGAAAGTTGAGTGGCTAAAATAGTGCATAAAAATACATCACTGTATAAAAAGACAACTAGGTGTAAGATTGATCCTTTAATCAAATCACAAATAAATAATTTTTTTTGAGAACAATTAAATTATTTCTTAAGTTGTTGTTAACGTTAAATTAAAAGTTAGCTTTACACTTATTTTTTATTTAATAATAAAAGACATACAAAACCAATAATAGTTGAAGATCTATTTTAAATTTTTGAAGAAACTACTTCAATTTGCAGATAAAAAATATGCGTTACAAATTCAAAAAATCCGTTAAAAGTATCGAGTAGTATTGAGTACCCAAATGAAAAGTATTAAATATTATTGAGTAATGAAAAGTAGTAGAATTTGCCAGCACTAATATTCACCTGCGTCAACTTCGTGTGGTATTAAGGATGACAAACGAAAGGAAAGAAGTAAAAAATATACCAGTACGTTCAAGTCTCTATTCCTTTCTCTCTCGAAAAGTCAAGATTTGACGAGTCAAACTTGACGTGTGTTGACTATGAGGAAGCAACAAAAAATTATACCGTGTATATCAATTTGAGTGTTTCAAATTACTTTGAGGGAGTTCTGTCTTGTTTTTGACCATTCTTTGAAGCGTTTCAAAACAGCGTGCAGATTTTTTGCTGCTTCCAGAAACCTAATAGTTTTGTTGGTTAATTATGGTGTTTGCAGAGATTATAGAAGTCGTTGCTTTACATTTAATAGTGTTTCTGTAAATATTTTTAAGAATCCCGTCTTCTTTTATAACTTATTGTTTCATTCAAAAAGACGCCAGATGCCATTCTTAAAAACTGAGTAAGGAATTTTAATACAATTGAACACTACTAGTATACGTTTTTCTAGAGCGAATGATCTGTAGCATGGTGTTCTCAGCCATTAGAACCGTTCAAGGACACGTTAATATAACATACGAAATATTTCCAAGACTTTCAAATAAATGTTGATTTAAAAAAAATTTCTCAAAAATATTAAATAACCTTTAACGAGCAGAAAAAAATAACCGCCATTAAAGAGCCTGAAAATTGTCTCCATATTGTTACACAATGTTTTCTGCATAAAAGTTTCGTTGTAGAAACATTATGGAAAGTTAGTATTTTCCATGCACAATGAAAAATCTTTTACTTTATCGCTGGAATAAATGTAAACTATCTATTGCTAGAATTATGGATGGCAAGCCTGATAGTTGGTGAGACCGTATTAATGCTGCACGAGAGTTGGAAATGAATGACAGCAAACTGCCTGGGAGGCTGTTTTGAAAGCAAAAGCAAATAATGTAAATAGGAAAAATACTTAGAGGATATAAAAAAAATTATAGCACAAATCCCAAATGTCATTTGCAGACTGTAATGAGTTTTCTGCGAAATAAAAAACAAAACTTACCCTGGCAACTGAACACCTCCTGTTTCCTTGTTACAACAAGACTTATTTCAACAAGTTTTATTTTTTTATACTATAGAAATAAAAAGAAATCTAAAGTAAAGAAACAACATGAAAAGAAAACGCTAATGAAAGTTTCTATTTATAGTTTTTATTTTCTTTTAGTTTTTCTTTTTATTTTACTTTTCCACATTTTGTTGTGTGTTCTTTAAAGGTAATTATGAAACTTAAACTAAAGCCATGTTCATAAATTGTAATTACAAAAAAAAAGACATAGAAAAGAGATAAAGGAAGGCAAGAAAAAACGATTCTTAAGATGTCCTTAATCCTTTGAAATTAACAAATTTTTTTAGTGTGTGTCATATGCTTTAATTAAATATCATGGATATTTTGTCACAGATACCTCATAAAATTTGAGATTAATTGACATTAATTGAGGCTATTGAGAATATGGAGATTGAAAAGAAAATATACATACACTAAAAAAATGCCATTGCAATGACAGTCCGCTGTAGTGATCTAGAAATAGTAAAAATTACGATAACACTGTACAAAATCTAAATTTATCTTAAAATTAATCTATACATTTTCAAGAACACCAAAAATCACTATTCAACTTGAACGCCACAAATATGTAAGAACTTCAAATGTGTTTAGAGTTTGACTGATTTCTGCCGTTGAAGTTACGGTTTTTGCTTGATTGTCTTTGAAGACTTTAGTAGAATTGTATGATAAATATTTATGTTTGGAAATATGGGCCCCCTGTATTGCTAGCAAAACGAAGTTTATGCAAGAACACCGACACAGCGAACAATTAGAGTGTTAAAATGCTAAACAAAAATGTTTATAATAATTTGTAACACACATTGCAGCTTAAATATAAGGATTACCAAATTGTTCATATTTTTTTTATTTAGAGTTCTTCCAAAATAGCTTTAACCCCACCCAAAATAAAAATCATATGCAAACCAGAATTAATCATTAGCATTTTCTAATTTTATGTTGTCCAATGTTGTTACCAATGAAAAGTTTTTGATAATTGTTTCTGGTTTTTGCGGAGTAATGGCTTGGCTTTTTAATCATTATAAGCTTGCTTGTGTGTAGAAACTAAGAACCTTTTATTTTGCGGGCCATCCTAATGACTTTAATAGTTTATGAACTCCAACACATGGATGTTATAATAATAAATTCTCACCAACACATTCATAGATTTTCCATTTGTAATCAAGTTAGTTTCTTCTCACTCGAATATTCTTGTCTTTTCAATGGCTTTTAATTCGTCTATTATTCTTAACAAAAAGTTTTATGACTTTATATTCTCATTTTGTTATTTTAATTTATTTTATTTTATTATTATTTTTTTGTAACTAATATTTTTTTTATTTAGCTGATACATTTAAATCCATTCTCCTGCCCGTATTATATTTTTTAATTACGATACTAAAAGTCGCAATATGTTCGTTTATCTTTCATTTAGTCGTGCTGTTAGTTTAGTCGTTTCAACATTTTGAAATGACTTCCGTGTTATGTTTGAGTTTATTATTATTTTTTTTGTGCTTGAAGCAGAGAGATATAGAAAATGTTGCTTGAAAAAGGAAGAATTTAAAATGTTATAAAAGCATATGCAAAGATAATATAAGTTGAAAGAATCATTTTATGCCATCATATAACTGCGAAAAATGTTAAAAATCTGTTTTTATATGTTTAAGATTCTATAAAAATGAAATGTATGAAAAAATGTAAGTCAATTTAAAAGTATAGATAAATTCTTTTATGGGTTTTTCAAGCAAATTCGTAAATGTGTTTCTTCTTTTTTTACTTACCTTAAAGCACTTACTCAACATAAAATGGATTTTGGCAAATTTGCTTGAAATTACTTTGGTTTACATACTGAGACAAAAGAAAACGAAACTTTTCTATTTAAATATAACTTTGAAGCAGACAATAGAAACTTTTTTGTTTTGTTTTTTTTTTGTTTTATTTTTGTTTCATATAAATATCTTTAATATTGATTTAAATAAACAATTGAAATTTATTTTCAAATATACATAAATATGCATCATGATGAAAACATAAAAATATGTTGTACCGAAAAAATCACTGAAGACAACTGTTAAAACAATTGTTTTTTTTTTTGTAAATTTTCTTTTAAATAAAAAAACAAATACTAAATTAAAAATATTCAACTTAAATGAGTATTTATTTAAATCATCATCAATAACCATGTTACGTAATTCTCGAATCGAGATACACATGACACAAGGGAATCGACAGAAAAACCATGTGAATTGGAACAAAAAATAATTTTTCACACACACGTGTTTCTTCAATTTAATATTGTGAAAACCATTAAACTATGTGTCACATAAGTAGTTTTCCCCTAAATACTGGAAAGATGTGAAGCAAAGTGTTTTTGTAGCAGTGTTAAGTGAAAAGTGTTTCACAAACGCAGCACAGTGGTATCACTTCACACATATGGCGGCAAAAATAAATGGTACGGTGAAAAGATTTGCCAAACTTCATTAAATTCGAAAGGGTTCGTATCCTTAAATTAAAGCATGTAATAATAATATAAATAAAAATTTTAGCTTCACAAAAGAAGACCATTTTACGCGAATTTAATTTAACGCGACTCCAAACAAATATTCCATTATATTTTTAGGTGATTTGATTTTATTTAACGCGGTCTAAAAATGTGGAAAATGCATGACTGTATCATGGACTGTATCAAACATGCTGGATTAGCGATATCAAAATTAAATAATCAATGTTAAACGCATGTTAGAGAACAGTTTAGATCTATGAGTTTGACCAAATTGCGTTAAAAATAGCAGCGCAGTGCCTTCTAACGAAGTTGAGTATTCCAAAATCATAGGAACAGCGCATGATTGATGATTTATCGTCTGGAGAAAGCGATGGTGCAATTATTTGTTTTGCGTTTTAGACACCCGATACCAAAACAATTAGTGATAATGACGAAGAGGTTACAACCCTCATAGCATTCTTAGTTAAAGAAAGACTCTAAATTGGGCGACAATTTTCACAAGCATGACCCTAATGAGGAAAGAGCCGCGATATTATTAATGGGTAATCATCGTGAATTACATAAAAGTCTTATCTAAACTGGAAGTCAACGATTGATAATGCGATTCGTAACTCAAATGAAATGCGGTTATCAGAAAGTGATTATTTTTTATATATTTTTTAAGTTTAATTATTTTTGTGATTACTTTGTCTAAATGAATTATTTTTTCTACTGTATTTTTTTTAAATAAAATATATGAACCTACGAACCAATATTAATTTTAATTACATATTTATCTGATTTCACCTGATATGATAAAATACCGGCATTTTATGTGGATAATTTAACTTTTTTTTACGCAGGTTTTCGAGGAGCATATCTATCGCGTAAAAACAGAATTAGGTGTAGTCTACATTTAACATTAAACAGAACAGTCTTTCCCATTTTCTAAACTGTTTTATAAAGTAGCTGAAGACTTTAGCCGAGATGACTGATTTTAGCTGTCTTAATGACTCAAATATACTTCTTGATATATTTTGCTACTTTACAATTTTGTGCTTGTAAAATATAAATTAAAAACCGATTTTCCTTTGCTGTTATTGTATTTAAAAATATTGTGAAAATATTCAGTCTGTTTTTCTGATTCAAATAAATTTCGTCTCTTTAATTTTTTATATAAAAAGTTTTCACCTTTTTATTAAATATTTCACTTTTAATCCACCAACTTTTGCCGATCGCTGAAGAACGTCATATATTTTTTGAAAAAGTCCAAGAAAAGTTCAATGCCCATTTGCAATAGAAATATGTTGCATACTTAAAGAATTGGAATTTGCCGAGGTGAGGGTCCATTAATCCACCTATTAGTGATTGACAGTAAATCAGAAAAGTGCATAACGAAATTATACAATCTGAAAAGAATGGTATTTATAAAACGGTTTAAACTTGGAAAAGTAAAAATGCGTTCTCCTAATCTGACGTTTAGCGTCAACAGTTGCGGGCTTGTCTTTATAGACATGAGCCCTAACATACCCCTACAAAAATTAGTCTAAAGGCGTTAGATCGCAGGATCTAGGCGGCCAATTGACCGCCCCAAACGTGAAATAAACTGTTCACTGAACTCGCCTTTCGATCATTTGGCCATTGTTTTGCATGCTATATGGCATGTGCTACCGTCTTGTTGAAACCACATGTCAGCCAAGTTCAGCTCTTAAGTTTTGGGGAAAAAAATTTCCAATAATGAAAATTTGGTGGGAAATTTTGTCACAAGATTCCGATTAGCCGTATCAGAAGGTCGCCTAAACTAACTATAAAATGGAAGAAGTGCACGATGGACTTTCATAACCGAGCATGAATTTTAATAATGAAATTCAATAATCTGCAATCGTTGTTCATTTGTAAGGCGATTCATGATTAAACTATAGACCAAACTGAACATGTTCAAGAGTAACATGTAACACGAAAACAGCTGAGCTGCCAAAAACAGCTGAGCTGCCAAAAACAGTGCTGCCAAAAGGAATGTTGCTGAAAAATCACCCTTTAGTTGGGGTTGTTAAAACATTACTTTAAGCGTACTTGTCTTTGCTGCATGGGCCAAATTAAAAAGAAAAAGAAACAAAAAACAATTTGCATAATTTTGCTATTCCAAGTTTGGAAAAATGCTTTTACAAAAACATTACAAAACAAACACATGAATATGCATACATTTTAATTCAGCTTATGTAAACTATAAGTTACATGCACTAGATAAAAGTATATTTTAAGTTTTTTTGAACTCGATCTCCTACACAATAGCGTAAATATACTTTGTGAGACAAGCAGTTGGTTTGAGAAGAAAAAAATTGGCTTAGATGAACTTTTCAAATGTATGCTGATGATGTTCAATTGTATCTCAATAGTTCTTAAAATGATATTGCTTTTTAAGCTAAAGAACTGAACAATGGCTTAAGCAAAATATTCACTTGGGCTTCGGCAAATGGTTTAAGACTCAATCCAAAGAAATCTTAGTGCATAACTATTACGAAAAAATCTATGATAATAGAGGGTGATATAAATATTTTTCTTGATGGCGCATAAACAGATATAGTTGATACGGTAAAAAAGCTAAGTGTAACATTTGACAGAAATCTAAACTGGTCAAATCATATTACACAATCTTGCGACAGAATATACGGTTTTGAAATCTGTGGGTCACACAATATTTCACTCCGCTAAGCCTAAGATTACGTAAGATGACTTCTATTAAAAACTTATCGATTACCGACTCTATTATATGCATCTGAGCTCTTTACTGGATGTAACACGAAGAATAACAGCAAACTTTGCACGACTTTTAATAACATTATACGTTACATTTTTATCCGGGTACTTTAAATCTCATTGTTAAGTTGCCTTAATTTCATAAACCTTATTCTCTTTTACAAGATTATTATGACGCAGGAACCAAACTATCCTTTTGAACGTCTACAGTTTGCTAGATCATCTAGAGGAAATTATATTATACAAATCCATCACCGTACATGTTTTATTTTTCCCATACGTCTCTGGACGCTATTATTAGGATTGTTTGCTGCAGACCGGAGTTGATCATGATCTTAATTTAGTGCTCAAAACAAGGCTAATATTAAATGCTAATTTCTGTAATTATTTTATGTTCTTAATGCTGCCAAAAAATTTTAGATCCTGCAAATTGTAATTTAATTTTAATTAGAATTAAATTATAAACATCCAATGTTCTGTTTAATTTGACTGATTCTAATACTGCAATTACAAGAGATAAGTTTTAGTAATTCAAATTAATAAATACAAATACAATACAGTATTTTCCACTGCCATGCTGAAGAATGAAGAATCATACGTTTTGAATTACTTTTGTACTATTAGGGCCGTAGTAGCTTACCAAATTCGTTGTTGTTCTTCACATTGTTTCTTCAACTGAAGATTAGTTAAGGTAAATTATATTCATATATGTAAAATTATATGACTAAGGAAGACTCTTTATTTTACGCTGTTGAAAGTTTATTGCCTTTTCGAGCATTTGCCACAACAAACAAAACGCAACAGCAACAGAAAAAGATAACAAGAAATAATTAAAGTTTGTCTTGTGTATTCTGCTTTCAACAACTCCGAAATTAATTGCTCACACCTCTAGTGTTAAATCCTATCGAAATATTAAATTAAATTATTAAATTAAATTATGGCAGCATTTTAAATTCAAATAAATATTTCACAGAAAAAAAATTTTGTTTTACTTTTATTTGATGAAATAAATGTTGAAATTCAAACGGGATAAAAAATCATCAAATATTTATGGTGATTTGATAATATGAAAAGAGTTCATTTTATATTCAACAAATCAAATATGAAAATGCAAAAAAAAAAGAAAAAAGAAAAAGAATAAAAATGCCTGATTTATAGAAAATGACACACATTGTTCGTGCTGAAACTGCTAATAAATAGAGAATATAATCATGATGAAATAGTGGTTTCAGATAAAAAAAAACTTGTGAAAACAAATGAAACATAAAGACTTTTTATGTTTTATCAACTGAAAAAAATATATATATATAAATTATAACCACTTGGCTGTGTAATAAATTATAGTAAATACTAAATACGGGCGCTGCGTAAGTGATAAGTTCGAAACACGCGTGATCAGTTATAATTTATTTATTTTTTTTATTGGTCCAGCACTCAGGGGATAACATCAGTATATGCGATACGTTTGGCCGGAACTAGGAAAGTTGGTTGTGGGAAGGAGGATAAAGGAAGTAACTAGTGCTTGTGAACATTCGACTCAAATTTTCTCTAATTGAAAGTAAAAGGAAACACCACTGCAGCGAGTTTATTCCACATACGAAGTGTTTGGCTAAAGAACGAACTTTCTCTGTAATTCATAGTGCAATCCACTCGCTTATCAACCACAAATGAATGCGCTCGTAACGAAGAAAGTGGAGCGGGTTTCGGGAACAAGTTCACTGATTTCATTAGAGAACATTCGACTGTAGTAACGATAAAACGGTGAAACACATCCCACATTACGTCGATGGTCCAGTGATTCAATAGAGTTAGCTACACTACTGTTACTAATGAGTTCCTTCGCCCTCTCCTGTACGCGGTCGAGTAACTTCAAAATAGACTTTGAAGCACCGGCCCATACTTGAGAGTTGTATTCCATTTTCGGTCCGATAAATTTGTATTATATATGTTAAGGAGATCAGTATCTTCTACACCGTCTTAGAAAACCGAGTGTTCAATTTAGTTGAACATGAAATACTTATGCTAAGAGATAAATGTGTCTAAGAAATGAAATGTGTTTAGTTTTTGTTTAGTCTAAGAGATTCACATCACGTTTACTGACAAATTCGTTGCATTAATGAACTGATAAGATTGGTTATACTTATTTTGTCTACATATTTTAAGATTAATTCATATTTAATTTATCATCATTCTCATGTGTTTACGATAAGAAACGTACGCATGAGTACTAAAGTAGTTTGAAGATTTTCATTGTTAGTATTTAAGCAAAGATATTTTTAAAAATAAAGCAGTGTCTTAATGCCGAGGCACATAGAATCCGACGTACGTTATGCATTGCTGTTTTCAACTGACGTTAAAGAGTCGGCGGAGGAGGTTGACACAATGAGTACTTTGTTGACGGACATTAAATCAGATTCATTTGATTAAAGTTCACATTTTCAAAAGAATTAGAGGATATCCAGTTTATTTAATTTATTTTTATAAACACACAACACAAAAAGCTTAATAAAAACAAATAAAAAAATATTATATTTTTCTAAGTACTCAATGTATGTTAAAAATTAAAAGTTGCCCAACTTTAGTACTTTGTGTTGACGGAGACGTACCGATTGTGACAAAGCTCATAGGAAAACTTGTATTTCAACTTAGTTCCCAGTTGAAAAAAGCAACGTATAACGTACGGCGGATTCTATGTGCCCCGGCCTTTACAAACATTCAAATTAATTGTTTCTTTTTATTAAGAAAGATTAACACCGAGGTACTTGAATGCTTCGTTTGAGACTTGAAAAATGTGATCAGTCCATCAAGCATCATATGGTGGGTCTCTGTTTTTTTTTCTACACATGTTAACAACAATTCGTCCGTTATTAAATCTGCATGGGTACAATATGAATGATTGTTTCGTAATTTAAAAAGAAAAATTTTGGAACTATTAAAACTAAATTTCAAAAAGTAATTTTCTAATTTCTTACTGACTCAAAATAAGGGAAAAAATATTAGGAATCACATACATATGCATGTTACTTCAAAATCTTGACATTTAAAAATTTATTTTTTTTCATTTTATTGATAAGCTGCTACACTGATCCCAATATCCATCTGAAATTCTGAGCTTCTGCAGGACTTTAATTTCGAAAACAATAATGGAAACTTCTAAGCAACCTTTTCAAAAGTCTGCCTTAAGGCTTCATTAGTCTTTACTTTTTGTTGCCATTCTGTCGTTCTTTTCTGTAGAAAATGTTTTTAATAACTTGTTCTGTGTCTGATCTTTCAGATGTGGACAATGTAATTATAGAAATAAGTTTTGTAAATGTTTGCTATTTGAAAACAATAATATATGAATCTTCAAAAAATCTTGAATTAAAATAAAATGCTCTGACTTTTAACACAAAATGTGTACTATTTGGCAGAACAGCAAACTAATACATACGTACTCTTGGATGTCACTTAACGTTGCATTCTATTTTCTATAGATTGATCCGTAACAAAACAAAACGCAAAAGTAACAACAAACCACACATACAGTTTTCCAATTGAACAGAAAGAAAACAGTTGATTGATAACAGAACAGAACGTACAAACTAATTCTGCCTTTACTTTTCCATATTTGGAAAAAAGAGTCATACATTGTAAAATACAAATAGAACCGGTGTGATGTGAACTGAAAGTCAATTAAAACCAAATTCTAAATAACATTTAATGGTATAAAAATTCCTTAATTTAACATAGCTTTGGTTTGATTTGCTCATGGGTGAAAAATCGTTCACGGTATCATCTCTGGCCAAAATACCAATTTGCTTCTTAAACAAATATAACGCACACACACTTTTCGATACATACCCGCACGCACATTGTAAACATGATTGAATGACATGATATGTTCAATCAAAAAGTAAAAAAAGTGATGGAAAGAAAAATCATAATTTAATAGCTGAGGGCCACGCAAATTTATTAAACAATAATAGAAATGAAAAAATGGGAAACAAAAAAAACGTTATTAATAACGGACATTTTATTTATTACTTTTAGTAAATTGGCAATTGGGTGTGGAAGTTCATGTAGATGTGGATGCTGGGTGTTGAATGAACGAAAACTAGAATGAATGAAAATTAATAGAGAATATGACAAAAAAAAAGAAGAAATCGGTCAGTTACTCAAACAAATTAGCAGATAATAAATTGGAACAAGGCCATTTGAGAAAATATGTCTAAGATTTGTTTGCCTTTCCCTTTCAATTGTGGAAGCAATTGAATGGAATGATTAATGGAAAATATTTATTTTAATATGAAATACATAATTACGAAGTGTTAGTTATTTACCCTCCGCATCCTTGTTGCACGCAATTTTCATTTTGAGTTAGAAAGACAGAAAATGTGTATATGACAAAATGTACACATTGTTACCTCAACGTTCTCATTTAAAATTAAAATTGTATGTAGCAAAGTTGCGTATTGTTAATATGGAAATAATAAAATGAAGTGCGAAATTTATTGAAATTTTAAGCAAACTTGTTTTGGAAAAATTCTCTAGACATTTGTTTTGGGACAATTTAGTTATTATTTTAAACGGACATACTAGTCAGACGTATTATATTATCGTCGAATAGGTAAATAAATGCACTTTTATTTGACATTTATATTTAACTATTTGCCTCTTATATCGGTTATGCAAAAAATTACTTACAGTGTCTCAGACTCCTCTTTTCCCAAATTTTTATTCATTTATATAAGGAGGTGTGCTGCTGGCTGAAGTAGTCAAACAGTGATGACTTTGAAAGTGGCTTCGAGCCCATATTCAGGCAAATCATAACATCCAGCATTTTCCAGTAGTGTGAGGTTGTCTTTGTTGTTGCTTCATTATTTAAGTGACGAAGGCATAGCACTGGTCACAGAATAGCACCAACAGCAATCGATACTGGTTTATGCTTATTTGCGCCCTAGTTCGTGGTTATTGAAATGAAATCGTCGGTAAAGTAATATAACTAATGAATTTACTAGACAGCTTAACAAAAATAAATGTGGCTACTTCACGTCAAAGTAAAGCTAAGTTTAGACGATATGTTGAATCAGCATATTTATGCTGAAAAATTTGTTACTAGTGCTTGCATATCGTGTAAGCGCAAAATTTTTTAAGCATACGTATGTTTAACAACATTTGCTAAAACTTTGTTAACAATACCAACAAACGTATGTTGGTAATTTTAGCATATCGTGTAAACAGCATATTTTTAATGATTAACAAATTTGCTGCTGAAATGCTGACATATATGTTATTTGTTGAAAGGCGTATGCAAGCTTTTCAGCATATGCCGAATTCGTATGCATATGCCCCTCATGCCTAAGCCCAATCATTAGGAAAATTGAAATATTTAATATCATTTAAAAGTTGACGAAACAATAAATGATAGAAAAAGTCACCAACATTGCAAAAAACGCAAAATTCCGCAAAATGTTTAAAAATTTAGAAAAGGTTGTAAAATCTTCTAAAACAAGCTACAAATGCAAGGAATGTGAAAAACTCGCAAAAATTTCAAAAATTCACAACAATTTCCGATAATTGGAAAGATTAAAATATTTAATATCATTTAAAAGTCGACGAAACACTAAAAAAATAGAAAAAGTCACTCACATTGCAAAAAACGCGAAATTTCGCAAAAAGTTGCAAATTTTTTAAAAAGCCAGAGAAATTTGTAGCCATGTGCCCGTGTAGCCTGCTGTCGTGAATGTGTTTATATCTTAATTTATCTCGATTTTGTGGTTGGTAAGTTTTACAATAGCTAGTGATATTTCTTCCGGCGACATACGAGTAATTTAGGTTTATTTTTATTTTTTATTTATATTAATATATTTTATTGCAAAAATTATACGTATAAGTACATAAGTTGAATAATAATTAAAAAGTGCTGCCAAACTCATTAATTTCACAAGCAAATGTTTATACGACTCAGCATATGTACCACCAAATAAAATTCAACATATCGTATAAACACAAAAATCGTATGCTAACTCTTATGTTGACATTTTATTTGCTTACGCATGCTGACATCAAAAAATTTCCTACTTCCAATATATCATGTAGACGCCAAACATATTGAATATGCTCATAGAGGCATTTGTTATTATTTTCAAGCACTCAAACACTCATAGTGTTAGCATACATATGCTGATTCAACATATCGTCTAAACTTAGCTTAGCACTGGTATTAGAAATAAGCAATTCTCGCAATAGCAGAGTTGTAAAAGAATTAAATAAGCTTTCTCACTTTCACCATCTATCTCTCCTTTCTGTATTAACCTTTTTCCAAAGAAGGCAACACATCAAAATGATTAGTAGACATTAATTGACTGTGTTGCTATTTTCTTTAAAAAAAGACTTAATATTTACTAACAATACTGCTGAGAAGATTTAGTATTATTTTTTTTGGCATTTTGCAGACTTTATAAGTTGTATATCAAACTTGGAATTAAAATTAACAAAACAAGTATTAACAAAAAATTAAAATTAAATTAAATTAAATAAAAATATAAAAAAAAATTATTTATACTCGTCTAACTGAAGCGTCAAAATAATGCAAAATTAAAGCGCTTATCAATGCTGCAGACGAATTGCAAAATAATATTACTCGTTATTCGATTTAAGGAGTGCTTTAATTTTCATTTTCTAGAGCCAGGTTTTAAGAAGAGTCTTGAGAATTACAGAGGTTGCGAAAATAAAGATAAGTTCATCAAAAAGCTTTTCAATCTAATCGGACTAGAGTTTTTGTTTGTTATAGATCAGTGATCATAGTCCACATTTGGGATTAATCTTTCTTCAACAAATAAGGTAAGCTACTATTAAGGTTTTAATTTATTTTATTTAATTGAATTTACTTGTTGCCGATGTTACTTGTGCGGTCGCAAACTTAACTCTGATCAAACTCTTTCTGTTTGTCACTCAGACGACAAAAAGCAAGAGAAAAATAACTCGTTACAAAGTAACGAGAACCACACAGGGTTACCATACGTAAACACATACTTTTTCACATATTACTCCTGGTGTTATGCGTGTTACCTACTAAACATCCCCACATTTGTAAAAGTTATGGGACATAAAATTGTTTAAGTTTTGAGGTGGTAAATTTTAACACCATTAATTCATCGGGTATTCCAACCAGATGGTCAATAGTTTAATTTTTTGAAAGCCTACATTTTTCTCTATGACTTTTGCTGGGACAATTTTGTAAACGATTGCGTGGTTTACGAGATAAAGAACTATTTCCATGATTTTTTGCGACCGGCCTTACTGTGAGCCGCAGCAAGCAACAAACGTATGAGTTATAATAATTCGGAATCTAATATAAATCATACGCTCTAGTGGAGACTTAAAACAGTATAAAGCGGCACGTGCATTATACAATAATAGTGCATATATTATTGCCCATATTATCGTCGTTTCAATAAGTGACACAATAGTTTAAAATCATTTTTATCAGAACTCTTCCCACAAAAAAAAAAAACTAAACATAACATTTCAAAGTATATCGGACTTTTCTGGAATGTTGAATAAAAATGTTTTGATTTTTGCCAATATAATTGACGATAATATTGTACAATATGAAAAATTTCACAATTATACTGCAAGTGAACGAGTCACCTTAAAAAACACTGGCCGACATGGGAAAAGTTATTAATGGGAAACTGAATTGAATGAATTTCCAAAACCCTTGTGGTTTAACAAAGATAACTAAGAACATACATCAACAAAATTAGCCACAAATGAAATATAATTTTGCAGAGATAAATGTTTTATTGTTAAGGTCCAGTTTGTTAAGCCAAAAAGCAAAAAATTAATAAAATAGATAAATAAATAACTAATTAAATAATATTAAAACTGCGACTGCGCGAAAACTTGACGTGTTGGAAAAAATTAACAACAAATGGAATTAAATGATTATACAATTAAAAATGTTAAAATGGAGATCATGGGTAATTTATCTTCAACTTTATTGGTTCAGAAAAAAATTGTTTTCCTTTTAAACTGTCCTTTTAAATAAATTGACTAACAAAATCGAATTCCGTGGTCTCTAAATAACATTTAAATTATATAATGCCCTAAAACATTTCCTAGATTAATATTTCATTTTAAATATTGTCTTAATAAATCTCTTTAAGATAATTTAATCAAAATATATTAATTTTGCTGTCTATTTATAATTTCTTGTTTCTTCCTTCTTTTATGTGATAGTTTTATAAACATTCCACACATTTGCATTTCTAATTCGATTTAAATCCAGATTTTGCTTACATTCCTAATAAGCAACTTATAACAAACATTATTTGCTAAAATCAAATGTCTTAGGAGTTGTTGCTCAAACTGTAGACATAAAAATAAATTTACATTTAAGCCAACATAAATTTAATATCGAAGACAACTACTGACTATGCAAGCAAAAGGTATTCATAGATTGAAGACTTTTTTGTTTTTAACAAGCATAAGCAACATAAGACCATCATTGTCATGGTTAAAAATTTTAAATTATTTTTATTTCCAAAAAAACTGTTTTATAAAGGATTTATATTTCCATTGAAATATCCTTTGTTGGTACTTTGTGTACATACACATATATTTTCTATAGATTTAATAAAAATGTATATGCAGGTTGCTTTTAACATGGTCTTTCTTGACTTGTTAGAATTTTCTTTAAAATTATTTCTTGTCATTGTAGTTTTTAAGGTTTTAAATTTGTGTTGGCTGTTGAAAAATACAGAAACTAAAGAAAACAACTGAATCAGCCAAAAGCTATTCACATCTTAAGTTCTTTCTTAGATTTTCTTTGCCTTGCAACACATTAAAGTCGTTTAAAAATAAGCAAAGAATTATAGTGCGTAAAGTTATTTGCGAATTTTTTAAGGGATTACAGCTGGGATTCGATTAAGAATGACAGAAAAAGCTATGTCTGCAAAAAAAAAGACAACACCAAAAAAAAAGAAGCACATAAAATATTTTTAAACCAATTTCATGGTTTCCTTGTAATTGTAGACCATTGTGTTAGATTTTTCTTTATTAATGTAGGAAGAACATTTTTAATTTGTCTTCTTTTGTTGCTAAATTTGAAAACAATCTGTCAGTACAATTTTAATTTGTTTCAATTGTTTAACATTCGGTACATGAATGTGGCATTTATTAATGATTTCGTTCAAATTGCCCTGATATTTTTAGTATAAAAAACAAATTTTATGGTTGGTAATCACAGATGAATTTGCTCATTCTTCGTATTAATCCTTTAAAGATGTATTTTTTTTTTTATTATTTCAAAAAACGTTTGTGTCACATGCATCCTGATGGAACAATTATATTCATTATGCGAACTTTGTCCTGCAAAGACACTTGTTTACCAAAAAATAAATTACAGCAGGATTAATAAAAAAAGCAAAAAGTCAGAGATTCTATTTTTGAAATGTTAGCAAGAAAGGGTCACTTGTGATTAAATAATGGCAACAGTAGGAAAATCTGTGCTGCTACACGAGCGAAAACAAGCCCCGAAAATGAAGCGATTGAGATATTAGATTTTTATTATTTATTTATTACTTTATTATTACATCTTCTACAAAGTAAATTCGCAGAATATGGTTGCACAAAAATGGCGCCAGTAACTAGGCCATATGTCCATGATGTTATTAACATAGGAAGTAGCAACGGGGTTGTCAACGAAATTCCACAAAAGAACCGTAAGCGAGGCTAAAAACTCTCGTAGGCCAAACAACAGACGCAAGCCTGACCGCACTTAAGAAATAATTACGATGACGCGAGAGCTGTTCTTCAGCCCAGAGCTGCTTAACGACTCGTATTAGATTTTTAATTTATATGTTGTGATGAATATTTTTACATTCCTTTCTTTTCATATAAATTTGTATTTTAAAGAGTGAAAATATATTTGAAACATATTTGCGCGACAAGTTCATCTATTGATGTTATTTTATGTTCAATAGCCTGAAGCAAGTAGCTGGAAGACCGGCAGTGACAGGCATTGTGAAGAGGTTAAGGTGCTATAAAACATTAGACCGTATCTGTACTTTTTTTATCATCAGCAAGGTAGCAATTTCTGCTTTAAGTATACCGTATTTTAGCTTACAGCAGGATAGTGATCCTTTAAAGTAGCACTTACTAAACGCAATATCTCGAGTACATTTTTTTAATGTCCTTTTTGTTTTGGGAAAGTTTTCAAATTGTTCGCTTGAAGTCATAGAATAAAATATATGTATTCTGCATATAAATATAAATAAATAGAATTTGAAATTATTAAGGAAAGATATTTTTACACAACAATTGAAAGACATTTTTGTTCGACAATTTCTTAATTTAACAAAAAGGTAAATAATACGTTTCCCAAATTTTTTAAATAATTTAACAAAAGAAAATAATAATTTTCCTAATAATGGGATTTTTATATATTTATCTTGAAACTAAGACGAAAAATATTATAATTGAGCCACAACTACCTGAAATATAGCTGCAAGGCTCAATGAATAAATTTCAGTATTTTTCATATAAATAAATAATGAACACGATAACACAATGGATATAATGGTTATTGGTTGAAACAAGCATTATGACGGAATCAAAAGAAACAATTAAGAGTAACCAGCAAATTCAAGGAACCAGAAATTTATTTTTGTAATATAGAAGTTGACTTGGTGTACCGAGAACAGCAAAAATCAAAAAGAAAGCAAACCTTGTTGTTTATTTGAAACAATGTAACTTTAATTTACTTTATTGAATGCTACAGTGATACCAAATAAAATGTTTCTTATTTTATTACGATCAATTGCGGGTTTTGTTGACGATATGTTGAGTATGTATACAAGCATGTTTTACTCCTGAGGACTTTGAATGCTAATCAAAGACCTACAATGGGCAAATAACTATTCTCTTGAATAAAATTATATAAAATTTGTATTTTATCAACGTTTATGATTACAAAGACTTTTTACAAAACCTGAATCTATAAAATCAAAAATAAAGCTCCACTGAAAACGAAAAATCAAGGGATTGAAATTATATTTCGAATGCTACTTATATCGAACGTTCAACTCAACGTATGGCGTATTATTTGTGAAGTGAACAACCGAAAAAGTATATTTTCTCAAATTTCGTTTATTTTCCATAACTTTTCTTCTAGCAGATATGAATGTGTATACAAAAGAATAAATTGTTGTGCTAGTTGCCGAGTTAAAGTTGACTTTTTTTTAAATTAGTTTTTTAAGTTCAAAAGTATTGTTTATCTTGAACCCAATATGCGACCAATTTCTTTCAATTTAAGAAATTCATATTATTTTGTATCAAGAAAGTTTTATTAAAACATTTTTAATGATCAGACTAGCAGAGCGGATCATGGCGGCTACTAGAGACTAGGAATATAAACTATTCAACCGTATTAGTTTACATATTAGAATATGAATTTTACATATTATCATTTCCTCGGTCTTGGCGTGCAGCCTGCTGAATATTTTTATGCCACATGTTTTGAAAGTTATGAAATGTTTTACTAAAAAACGGCCATTTCTGGAGGGGGCTGGAGACATTGTTTACCGAAATCATCAGTCATTTTTAGCTGTCTGTCAGCATCAAAAGTTTATACTGAAAGTTACTCATCAGCTGCTTCAGAATTCGATTTTTGTATGGGAGCTCATAAAAAGTGCATTTATTTTTAGATAATTTTTCATCTGTAGCTATTTTCCATTGACTAAAAACACTTGTGTATTAATTCTTTATTTAAAGACTAGTTGTTGAATCTAAATAGTCAATCGTAACAAATGAAATTTGGAATTGTCTTCCTCAAGCTCGGCAGCTTAATAGCAACGCAAGTAGTTTTTAAAATTTTTATTTAATTATTTTGCACGGTTGTAAACCATCACTGTTACAATCGATATAAATAATTATAGTTTAATTTAATTTTATCTAAACAAATGTATGATCTCTTAATGAAACATATAATTTGGGTTTCCTGTACTTTAAATATAAGATTAAATATTGTTGTACAGGAATTGAATATAAAGTAAATAAATAAATTTGAAAGTTTTTTTTAGTGATACCCTGAGTTCACTTTCGGTTAGTATGAAATTTCTATGTATTTTTATATTATTGCCATCTGGCTTCTTCCAGAACCATTGAGTGATTCTTAAAGAAAATCGTGTCTAAAACATAAATGATCATTTCAAATTAAAAGTTTGACCCCTTTAATTTTTTTATTTTAAAATATTATACCGTCAAGATTTAACAAGTTTTAAGCGTATGTACGTGCTTGTCTCAATAAACCGCACATTTTTGCCAAATCTATTTATTTTTTTAAAGAAATAAGGAATTAATATGATAATCACCGATTTTATTATACATTTTTATTTTTTATATTTCAAAAAATAATTTAATAAAACGAAATGACAAAAATGGAAACACTTCCTCATCCCCTAACTGGAAAAATAAACATACAAAAATATATTGTCTTAACAAATTCATATCTACCAGAAACCAAGTTAAACAAAATATCAGGGCTTTTGAGGGATAAATTATTTTGAGTGAACCGCTTCACAAATAATGCGACATATTTATTAGATCTTTAATTTTCTTTATGGTCTAAATTATGAAGATATATTATTAGCCGTTTTTTTAATAAAAACTAGTGTATCCAGCGGCCGACTCAACTGACCGCAGTCTAGAATGTAATATTAAACATTTACATAAATATATACCATAAAATACAAAAACAAAAGTCATTCTAAATAAACAATTTAAAACTGTCTTATTTCTATTTCAAAGCATATTGGACAAACACACATGCACATTTTGTTTAATTTTCACGTTGAAGCTGATACACGCATGAGTAATAAGTGTGCATGTGTTAGTAGAAACTATAAACGCTTATAGCTCTCTAAATATCAAAAAATTAGAACTGTGCCCATCTATGTAAAAATCCGGTTAAATCATATAAATCTTTTCAAAATCGGTTCAGTATTACGGCCGTAAGAGGGATCTAAAGAAACGTGTTTGCCTGTTAATAATATAGAAAATAATAAAGCAATATTAATGTCCAGTTTATAACATTTAGTTCATTTTTATTTAAATTTAAGTTGCATTTAAATACAGTTTCAGTTTTTCAAGGCAGCATCACGAAATTGTCTCAATTTTTTGGGAAAAACAGCTGTTGAACAAAATTAAAGAAAAATTTCAATGATAGGTTGCTGCAATGTTTTAAAACCGTAAAACAATTAAGAAAAAAGATAGAATAGAATAATATTAATAAAAGAAGTCCAAATCGCACCACAAAAGATGTTGATTTTTCAATGGCCGCAAATTTTTTGTTTAATTTGTTGCGCGAAACAACAACAAGCTATCAAAACCATATGTTTGTGTATGGATGTGTGCACAACTTAAATAGAACTTAAATCAGCAAAGTTGGTCAATTAAATATTATTTAAGTCTCATTTAAGTTTGTACTGCAAAACTTAATTTCATATTTAAATAGAACTTAAATATAAATAACATTTAAATACGAAGCCATAAATATTACTTTACTTTCGCTCCGCACAGGCATTGCAAAGAAATGCATTTGAAAATTTTTCAATCAACCCGAGAAAGTTTGAGCACAAAAAATTATTTGAATAACTCGAACGAAGTAAAATCTTTCTGTGATTGTTCGAGAAATTTAAAAACCTTAATTTTAATTAACTGAACAATTGAAAAATCGATTACAATGATTAGTTTACTACAGATTGTTTAAGTTATTTAAAATTTTGTTTTAGCCATTTAAAATTTTCAAAATATAATTTAGTACATTTTAAATTTTAGGCCTACAAATATTTTTTTAGTTTTATTTAAGGCGCTTTAAAATTTCCTGTGCTTAGTATTAATCTATAAAAGTGCAAAATATTCAACATGCCCCCAATTTTATTTTATATTTTTGATAAATAATCAGCAGCAAAATGAAAAACAAATTTAAATAGAATTTGAAATAAAAATCACATTTAATAAATTTATCTTTTAAACTATTTGCAAGCTTTTATTTTCATTTAATTTCATTTTTGTTTTTCAAATAAAAGCCTCACAATTTCTGTTGTTGAAAACAATTTTTCGCTTCATTTTCTTTCAAATGAAACTTTTTTTAACGTTTTTTTATTTTTATTTATTTCAGCTACAAAATGTGAAACTGACCAGAATAAATAGAAAATAAAATAATAAAAAAGAGAGCAGAATAATGGACAACAACAACAGCGAAACTAAAACTAACAAAAGTTCTTCTAAACATATAATTGTACTTGGAAAACAAAATTAAATAAAATAAGCAACCAACTTTTCGTTTTCACTTTCCCTGCTCTTAACAAAATCGTTGCAAAAACAATTAAGTGGAAGCCCAACAAGCAAACAAACAAAATGTTGAAGAAATATTTGAAAAAACAACAGCAAGAAAAATACCAAGGACATAAACAATTGCAACAGCAGCGGGAGCAGCAAAACAACACAAAACAAAAGCAGCAGCAACAGCAACATTTAAGGCAACACATCCACACACAGCAGCAGCAGAAGCAGCAGCTGCAACAGGGAAATAAAAATTTAAAGCTGCAGGGATATCAAAAGCAACAGCAGCAGCAGCAACTAAAACAACAATTATATGTTGAGACTTTGAAAAAACATCAACGAAAATTTACGTTTAAAATACTCAACTAAAACTACAAAAAAAAATTTGAATAAACAAAACTCAAAAAGGGCTTCACTTGCCACCAGAAAATTTGAATTTTAATTTCAAACAAAAGAGGATTAGATTGTTTCAAGCACGCTGCTCGCCTCAAACCCTTGTAACTGAAACTAAAAGAACACAACTTAAAAAAAATGTTATAAAAAAAAGAATTATAATAAAAAAAATAAACCATAAGAGTTTTACTTAAACAACCTTGTTTAATAACACTAAGTCCTTAAAAAAGGAAAGAAAAAAGTATAAAAAAATTATGTTAAAGTGATTAAAGCAAATCCGCGAAGAATAAAAAAATAAAAAAAATAACTAAAGACAAAGTACCGAAATTCTAAACTGCAAATATAAGACTTTTTATAGTTTTAGAACATTTTGTGTTTGAATTTTTTAACACTTTCGTTCACATCTCGTACATATAAAAATTCACAACGAATCATTAAATTTAACACGTACAATCCGTCAAGATGAGTAATAATGACAAAACACCAACACCAAACGATGATAAAGGTGAGTCGTCTATTTGTAATATTCATAAAATTAACAAAAAAATTATTAAATAACAAAAAAACGTGGATAAAAATCTCAAACTATGGGAATATAAGAATCAGAATCAAATATGTATGATTAAAAGAGTTTTTCTCAAGTCCTTTGAGCCCTTTAACAGCCAGCAACCAAGCAAGAGTGCGATTATGATTGACTGATCTAAATCGTACAGGCGTTCACATCTTAATGATAATTACGCTTCCATAGGTGCTGCTATCATTTCATATGTGGCTGATAGCACCAGCGTCCCTGTTACTTAAAAGAATCTGCCCATTTAAGTTCAGCTAGTGCATCCAGCGGTTGACTCATTCTAGACATTAATATTAAACATTTACATAAATCCGTATGATAAAATACAAAAACAAAAAACATTCTAAATAAGCATTTCTATGCAAAAGCATTATGTACAAAACCACATACACACTTTGTTTATTTTTCAAGTTGAAGCTGATACATGCATGTGTAATAATTGTGTGCATGTGTTAGGAGCAACTTTAAACGCTTCTAACTCTGTAAATATCGAACCGATTTAAATAAAATTCAGATTGTGCACATCTATCTAAAATTCCCATTAAAAATATATAAATCTTTCCAAAACGGTTCAGTATGACGGCCGTAAAAGGAATGCAAAACAAACCGTGTTTGCCTATTAATAATATAGATATGTTCGTTGTAGTGGATTTTGTGTAAACTTCTATACTTCTATACTTGTTAAAAATATTTTCTCATACTTAATAACGAGAAAATCACTGCAATCATGTGTAGAAAATCTTTATTTCTGCCTTTTGGAATTTTCTTATGTTAATACCTGTCTGACGCCCATTTAAAAATGGAGTTCAAGTATTTTTTTTTGCAATTATTAGCAGACGTAGTTTTTTAAGATGATGTGCAAGAAACACTTTTATCTGTACAATCTATATCCAACCGATAATGAAGTACTCCTTTCTTGTATGTGCCGATGCTTCAAAGTATATTTCAAACAGTGGAATATACGAATTCTATTCACTCATTGCAGCATTGACGCAATGTGGGATGAGTTTCATTGTTTTCTTGTTACTGCAATGGCATGCAATCTAAGGAAACTATAGAAGTTGTGTTTTTAATTCGCTCTGCATTAAGTATACATCCATTTGTAGCCCACATGCAACCGAATCCCACTACACAC
This sequence comes from Gymnocheta viridis, assembly GCA_956483585.1. Classification (NCBI taxonomy): domain Eukaryota; kingdom Metazoa; phylum Arthropoda; class Insecta; order Diptera; family Tachinidae; genus Gymnocheta; species Gymnocheta viridis. The sequence goes on along the minus strand of OY101443.1, from coordinate 56,885,882 downwards.
TGCAAAGCGAACTCATTTTTTGTTCGACCAGTTTGAATGTGGAATAAGCTACCAGCAGATTTCTTTCGTGCCACTTTCAATGTGGGAAGGTTCAAATCAAATGATCATCAATATTATTCCATTCATATCCCTTCCCTTAATAAGTTTTTCTAATTCCCGCACAATGGGTTTCTCATATGTAAACGTCATCTACTAAGTGATTGTCTTCAATACAAAAAAAACTTAAGTTTGCAAAAAAGTCCTTTTGATTAAAGATGACAAATAAATCTCGCACACAATATTTTTTGCTGTATGGTCACCTCCAAAATAAGCACATAATAGACAAACGGCGTCCGATATGCCCATTAACGCATTAACTTGGCAAAAAAAAATTAAAACTTTTTCAAACAAACAAGACACGACTTTAAACAATCAGCCTACAAATGCTGGAGTCTCCTGCACACACCACTGAAGTTGCACCAATGGTCCGGTTCCAAAATATATGGCTGCTCTTCCCATTAATTATATGCTTTTCTTCTCTTCCAATACGATATATTAGAAGAACTGAAGGAATGCCAAAGTATATTTATGCAAGTGTGCTTCATTCTACGTTTCTTAAGTGATCAATTCCCATTAAAATTTTCTTTTACTATTTTTTTTCACAAATTGTAAACACAATCTTTTTTTGTGATTGCGAACATAGTTTGACAATACAAGAAAGATCGGTTGGTTGAGTTCGGGGAAAAATTAAGGCGCTCTACGCAAGAAGTGTTTTTTTTTAGATAAATATTCTCACACGTTTTGATTGCCTCTTTAAAAAAAATTCGGTAAAAAAATAAACGAGTGCACAGACAAAAAGTGTTATTTTTGCTAAACACCTGTATCTTGTGAATCGTAAAGGACATTAGAAATTTTCACAGAGTTTGCATTGCCACTAAGGGTCTACATTGTAGATCTAGACATCCCTGACTAATGAAGTGTCTTTCAGGCGGAGCTCCTAAGGATCTTGAAGGCCATAGAATTTGTAAGGGACAATATTTCTAGGGACTCGGAGATCACTATTTATGTGGACAGCCAGGCTGCTCTCAAGGGCTTAATGGGCTGTAATGTGAACTTCAAGCTAGTAGCTAATTGCAAAAGGACTCTGGGAGAAATCTTAGAGGGTTAAGAGCTAAGATTGTGTTGGGTACCGGGTCACTGCAACATCAACGGCAATGAAATAGCTGATGAGTTAGCGAAACTGGGTTCAGAAATGGAGGATAAGGACTGTCTAGAGAGCCGGGTATCGCGTGCTTAATAAGTCCGATTCGGATTAGATCCTGGGCAGAAGTAAGGTCTGCGCTAGAACCATGATAGGTATTATCACGGGCCACTGTGTGATTGGCAGGATGGCGGTGAGGTTAGGATCCGACTTGCCTGATATTTGCGGGTTGTGTGAGGACCCTGAGGAGCTTTAGACAGTAGGACACATTCTATGTCACCGTTCCAGGCTACAGAACAGCAGGTTGAGCTGGCTAGGTAGCAGATTCTTAAGCGAATTAGGAGATGTCTCGGGCTGCGGATTCGTAATGGGATTGGCCTGGCTACGTAGCAGGAGACTGTGTGCAGCACGCGTATAGGCGTCTTGCTGACAGAGTTGTTCTTTTCCCCTTTTTCCCATACAGTATTTTACCATAAATGCAAATAATATTAAATATTAAGCGGAAGCTTCTTTTTCCCTATAAATTAAACATTGCAATCATTGTATAGAACATCTAAATATATATTTATTTTTTTTCTGTACGTTTTCCTTCTCTGTACAAAAAGTAAGGTAGCACAATGGACCTTATTGGTCTTTGGATGAGGGTGTGGGGTGTGGGGTCTAGGGTGTACCTCACACCAGCCTTAATACCTACCTACATGTATTGCCACTAAAATCTAAAATTTTTGTGATTATTATTAGGCTAAAGTTTGTAACTTTTTTAATAAAGATTTAATAAAAATAAGATTCAGATGAAATTTAAAATTAATCAAAACAAATACTAAACCCCCGAAGTTGGCTTCGTACTTGTCTGATTATTTTAAATTTATTATGCTTTTGGTATAATAAAACGGATTGATTCTAATCGAAAATTTCTCACTGTACGCTGCACGATTGTAATATTTTCTTTTTTAATTTGTATGCGCTTTTTTGTTAATGTATTTCAATTAATAACTCTAGTCAGAACCAAGTTACCTTTCCAATTATTTTCTAATTAGTAATCAAAATTTAACAGCCAGAAAAAACATTCCAAACAAAATTTTGAAATTATTTTAAATTTATAATCGCACCTTTTCCCAAAGAGAAACACTTTTTAAAAACACATTGAAATTAATTAATCAGGAGTATAGCTAGTTTTTTTTTTGTATTCTGTTTTCCTAATCAAACCCATTTTTTCAGTGTACTGCAGAAGTATTTTTTAAGAATAAATTTACATTTACTGCAATACAAGGACCACTGAGTTAATACCCATTTTCATGTCATCATTTCAAACACACAAGTGTAATAAGCACAATATTACTGACACAACTCTCACAAAGTTTAGAACGTTGCCTGCATATGTAAGTGCCTGCAGTATTTTTAAATTTTTTTCAATCTGTGTTACCTAATATTTATAATTCCCCTTAGCAATTACTTTATATTTACGGCCTTATTAAACTTTTTTTCTTTAATATGAAATAAATGAATTTAGAAACCTATTTTCTTCATAAATGAAGCCATACAACAATTTTCCATAAGTGCAAATAATATTAAATATTAAGTTGAAGTTTCTTTTTCCCAATAAAACAAACAGAAACTCAATAAACATACGAGCGCCACCCACACAACCACAAACATTGCAATCATTGTATAGAACATCAAAATATATGTATATTATTTTTATCTATTATGCTTTTGATTGTTTTTGATGAAAGCGGAAATACTTGCACATACCTTAAATTCATACCATATCCTTCCGCTCTTGCTTCCCGTTCGCTTCTTCATTTTTTTTATAAAAATTGTTTTCTGATGTAAACATTTATGGAAAACAAATACAAAAGCGATGTTTGGAACACCCACATACACGTACATGCATAAAAATGAGAACACATGGAGACGGGCATATGTGCATGCATACTTGTGAAGTATTTAGATATGAAAACAAATAGCAAACACGTACACGAAATGTTAATGCGAGAATGAACGAATGAGTGAATGAGTGAGTGAAAGAGTGCTTGTATGAAATAGACACAAGTTCTAATAATAGAATTTGCTTGAAAATGTAAGAAATCTAAAGCAAAAGTTTTCCACAGTCTTGAGTACAGGCATGCATAAATAAAAGAAAATACTTCTTCCTTTATGTACAATTCGCAATAAAATTTAGAAAAAAAATTGTTTTTATTCTCATAAAGAAAAAACTAGATTAGATCTTTTAGCTATAATAAGATACGAAAATGAAAAGTTATTTTATACTTTTCCCATACAAAAACTGTAAAGTACACAGCAATTGAAGTATAAAATAAGTGCGGAAATATATCAAGTGTAGATTTTAATCATTTATAAACAGACTCAAAGCAAACATAATTTTGATTTTAACAAACACATTAACGAGTGGAATACATTGAAAAGACAAAGAAGTATAACTCACTAGATGGAGTAGGTCACATAAGTGACTTTGGCTGCTAATACTTTGCATATTTTTCCTTGCAGTTTTTATTTTTTTGGAACCAAAATATCGAAAACTTATAAAAAAAATATATACACAACACATGCATACATACATTCATGTATAGTTAAGCTCACAAAAATTTAGTTAGCAGCAGACATTTAACTCGATATTGAAAACTCGCTTGAAAATCAAAAATCCTCGAAGATGCTCAGAAATATTTTTAAATTAAAAAAGAAGCTTAACAAAACTGTTCTGCAAACGTTTAACATGCAGCCACGCATCCTCAATGGACATCCCTTTCCTTATTATTGTATTTACACATATCCATTTTTTTTGGTAAAACATAACAAGGAAAACAACTTCAAATCAATTGCAAAGCACTTGACTAAGCACCGTGACTAAACAATTGTCTGTATATTAATTTTTCCGTTAGCTTACGGAAAAGAGTCTAAACTTGTATATAGTAGTGAATTTTTTTCGTCTGGAAGTCCGTACTAGCAAACGGATTTTTTTTAAAAGATTTACCAACCTGAATTTCCCTAAGTTTTTTTACAAACAGTTTTTATGGAAACCTGCTGAATTTTCGTAAGAGCTTCTTAAGAGATTTAAGCCTGAAGCGTACGGTTTGATTATATCGAAAGTAAAATGAGAAATGTATGAAATCTTTATTTAAGTTGATAAACCGATCTATATAATTCAATGTTTAAAGATAATTTCATGGTTCATACGCTGGGTCTAATATCGGCATACTCTCTCCAGCATTACGGCCGGTATCTCACGAATAAACTCTTCAATATAAGCTTTCAGTCCGTCAACTGTTGTACGTGAGCCTTAACATAACCCAACAAAAAATAGTCTAAAAGCGTTAAATTGCACAACCTTGGCGGCCAATTGACCGGCCCCAAACGGGAGATAAACGGTTCACCGAACTAGCCTCTCGATTGGGCCATTGCTTTGAGTGCTGTATGGCAAGTGGCAGCGTATAGCTTTTCGGTTTATGACAAAAAAAATTGTAATCATTGCATCATCGGTGTCGAATCGATAATTCACGGTCATCATCAACAGCTGCTTGTAAAAAACCAGTTTCGTTGCTACTTGAATTTTTACATTTTAATAAATTTTCTGATATACATACTTGCACATTGTGGAAAAAATAGTTGTTTCGTTTTCCAATACAGGCTGCATAGTATTTTTAATTTTGTCGTATTTTTGCAAAATATCCGCGTATTCGACTACACGGCAACATTTTTGGTGCAAAACTCAGTGACAAGATTCCGAATAGCCGCTTTAGATGGCGGCTCAATCTGACCATAAAATGGAAGATGGATTTTCTTAACCGAGCATGAATTTTGATGATAAAATTCAATAACCTGCAATCATTGTTCGTTCGCAAATCTATTCATGGTGAAATACTAGACCAAACTGAACTTTTTTAAGAGTAACATGTTATGCTAAGAACACAACTGAGACGAACGACGAATTTTTAGCCGCGAATATTCGTCATCAAAGTTAAAATACATTACTGTATATGAAAATACACACAATCATGGCGACGGCGAAATTCGTCATACCCGGCGAACTTTGCAATAGATTTATTTCTAAATCAGTACCATGTGACCATTTTCGTTTTTAAGTTTTTTAGTAAATAAAGTTTCTTATTACTTTAATAATTGAATAAAGAAAGATGATATGCGTGAATTAATCTATAAAAATTATCGCATTTCGGTTCCAATGATGTTTAACCCTTTGGTAGCTGTGCGGAATGACAATAATGATAATACTACAATATTACATAGAATATTTAAAACATTTTTGAACATTGATCTTAATTATTAAGATTATCTAATTACTGCATTAAAGTTCTTTCTGCGGCATTTCGTTCCAATCACAGACAAACGGAGAATGAAGGCTTTAAAGGAGCTGGCGGTGGTTTGCTTGATGATAATTGCGAAACACCTGTCATTCCAATGGATTTGTTTTATTTTAAAATAAATATCTTTACAGAAAAGAGCATCCGATACAATCGAAACTATACTGTTTACTTTTCGAAAAGTCGTGATTTGTTGCATTGTATTATATAGCATATAGGGAAAAATATGATATTTATTATTTTAAAAAATTTTAAATTATTTGATTCATGTTTTTTTTTCTAATTTCCATTAACAGTACATAATACCTATCAATTATAACAGCTGTTACTTTTTTCGTCGTTATTGTGCTTCAGACGACGAATTTACACAACGAAATTTCACCGACGAATTCGTCGCGTTAGGCGAAATTCGTCGTTCGTCTCAGTTAAGTTCCTAGCATTACACGAAAACAGCTGAGCTAAATCAGGTTAAAATTATGGGAAATTTTCTAAATAAACCTTTAGTGTCTTAACTACATTTTTATGCTTATAGATAATATAAATTTTTCCCTAGTACTTCTGCTTAAGTGGTTTTCGAATTTTATCGTTTCAAAAAAAAAAACTTTGCGATTTTAAATACGACTTTTTATTGATTCTATTCTCCACACAAACAATACCATCCCAACACTTAAAATATTTTTGCATTATTTGATTGAAATTCATTTAAAATGCGTTCCGTTCAGTTATTTTTATATGTATGAATATTAATAATACAAAGCAAAATATTTTCAACTGATGCCAACATTAATTAAATGTTAACTTATTATTATATCACTTACAGTTAATTTTAGCAAGTATTTTGTAATATTTACTTGTTTTTAGAAAAACTTACATGTAAATCGATAAATTAAAAAAAAATAATTTGAAAAAAATTAAATTATACACGATTTTATAAGTTAATCTTTAAACATATAAAATTAAATAGATTTTTATTTTAGTTTATAAAGAATAGTTTTCTTTCGAAATGAATTTTTATTAAGCTCCTGTTTCTTTAAATGCGAAAGCATTTATATAAATATGAACTGAAAATCTGTATTTATTTTCCACTTACACAAACGTTTGAATGAAATTTTCTTTCGCCTCCTTTAGAGAAACAGGCTCTTATTTTATATTTATGCATTTTTCCTACACAATATTTTGAGTGTATAAATAAGCATACTATAATATAATGTAAGTGTCTTCCATTGTGGTGTCATATTCTAAAAATTTACATAAATATTCGCAAAGTAATAATATGGAAAAAGCCAAAGGAAGTGAAATAAGGTGTAAATACCTTTAAGATAAAATAATTTCTTATGATGAATTGTAAAATTTTTGTTCTACTTAAGTACTTGCTTTACACACACACAAACATAAGCACTCTTATAAATATGTTATAAATGTTAACACACACATAAAAGACAGTTGAGTGTATAAATAACAATAAGTATGTGTGTGTGTGTGTTACTATGAAAATACTTTCAGACAAGTAATGTGCATATAAATTATAATAATTTTGTAGAAAGTTAAATGACATTTATTTTATGCACCATAAACGTGTGTGTAAAATATTTATAAAAACTTAATGTTTGTAAAGCTGTTGGAATAATAAAAAATTTATTTATTAGCTCTCAATAAATGTTTTAATATTTTTATTTTGATTTGAGATGAAATTAATTATTTGGCTACGCCGTACGTTTAATTTTTTCAGCACTTGCAATGTGGGCACTTAGTTTAGCAGTTAAACAAAATGACACTGTTATAAATAGAACATTTTTATTATTCTTGTGTAAACACATATCAGAGAAGAAGGAAAAATTAAAAAAAAATAATTCTAAAATATTGTCATTTACAGTGAGAACATTAATAAAGACTTAAGTAAAAGAAGGAAAGCAACAGCAACATTAATTGACAATAACGATGATAACGATTATAATAATGATGATGATGATGGTGCTGATGATGTTGATAATGCATGTCATAAAATATGTTCATAAGTAAATGACATCAAGATATAAATAAGATGTTGTTATTCCATTCTTACGTGTTTATAATTAATCTTTTCTTGCTTTTTGTTATCTTCACATTTCTGAGCAGGTTTACATATATACACAACTATCTATATTATTAATAGGCAAACACGTTTTTGGAGATCCCTTTTACAGCCGTAATACTGAATCGATTTCGAAAAGATTTATATGTTTTTAATGGGGAATTTACATACTCGTAGATGTACATAACCTTAATTTTATTTAAATCGGTTTAGTATTTTGGGATCTATAAGCGGTTGAAGTTGCTAACAACACATGTACACTTATTACACATGCATGTACTCGTATCAGCTTCAAGTTGTACAATAAACAAAGTGTGTATGTGTGTTTGTCCAATTTAATTTTGTGTAGATGTGAGACAGAGTTTTTTCTATATGTATTTTGTAATAAGAGGGAACTAAGTAAGAGAGTTTTAAGTTGTTTATTTATAATGTTTTTTGATGTTGTACTTTATCTTTTATATTTATGTAAATGCTTAGTATTAAATTACTGGAATGCGAGCGATTCGCCGTCGACCGCTGGATACACTAGTTTATATAAATAGAAATCGGGAGATATATATGTAAGGCTTTAGTTAGTTTAACGAAATCATTTGCAGTTCCGAATGTACGACAGGTATTAAGCTGAAATCAGTGGCACTACGATTTCTTTCTCCAGCTCGCTTATTTAAATATTTTAAAAAAGAGCTCTAGGTTTTTAATCCATAGATCCAGAAAACAAACATATATTTTGACGAAAATTACAGAAAAATATGGAAATTATTATTAAAGAAAAACATTGTCCAGCAAAGCACACAAAAACTTATTTCACAAATTATTACTAACAAAATTTTATATACAGTCACTAACCACATTATTTTCTTCCGTTTCCATTTCATTTAGTACTACATTCGTACTCGTTTTCACTTTAATATATAAAAATTTTTTTGTTTTTCAAAAGAGATACCTTCAACTTATGCATGGTGATTAGTGCGATATAAGTGTACTTTCAAAAAAAACTTTTGTTTATTGAGGGTTTTTAGCTAGTCTATATATGTATGTACATGCATTTCATTGGTGCTAAAGCCAAATCATCAGTAGACCTTAAACCTAATTTTTAAATGCTTCAAACCTCTTTACTTATACAAAAACTTTTAAAAATTCAATTATAAAAATTACAATAGTATAAGCATAGTAGGCTTTGAAACTTATTCAAAAATCCCAACAAACAAATTATTATATTCGATATGCATCTATTTTATTTTCTTTAAAACCTACGAAAAGGCATAACAAATTTTTTTAGCAGGTATTTGTTGCGAAATAATTGATCAGAAAGTAACTTTGAAAGGTAAAGTGTGTTTGCGTAATTTTTAGCGAATTTTGCACAATAAAGCACACAAAATTTAGTTCCTTAAAGAAAGATGAATATAAGAGAATTTTAAGATAACTTATTTGCAGACAAAAATTTTTTTAGATTTTTAACAAAAGAACCCTTTGTGAAGCACGCTACATGGCGCACGTTACATTTGTTCTCTTTTATTTTTTATTCTGAAATTTCATATCTAACTTCAATCAAAACACAAAATTTTTCTACTAAAATTGATGTAAATTTAAAAATATGTCTTTCGATGGGACCATCTTCATTAACACTTAAGTAATTATATGAATACCTAAAAATTAATAATTTCTGGTATGATTTTAGATGGTCTGAAGGAGGATCGCCTTTGGTAATAATGATCATCAAAATGGATTTTTTTAATTATAATAATATTATAATTATAAAATTATATATCTAGTCTAATATTCCCTAAAAAAAAGATAAAAAATAAGATGGATAAGTTTAAAAAAATGTTTGTTGGTGGACTCTTTCTGGGACTTGCCCATATAGCAAATTCTTAAATAATTTTTTCATCACAAATCTATTAATTTCTGAAATAAAATAAATTGAAAATAAAATTTTGCCACGAATTAGTAAACAAAAAACAGCTTACTAAATAGCACATTGAATACATTTATATGAAAAATATCAAAAACGTTTGTTCCTTGAGTGTTTTTTGCCATTGGTGCTAATGCCAAATCATCAGTAGACCCTAAACGAAATTCTTGAAAAATAAATTTAAAAAATACTTAATTAAGTTTTTATTTTCCGTTTTGCCTCATAAATACTTTTATGTCACCCGTAGGTGGTGAGTAATTGTATAAAAATTGTAAAGAAAATAAAATATATTCATATCGAATGTAATTTCTTTGTTGGGTTTTTTTAATAAGTTTCAAAAACTACCATGTACTTTTGTAATGTTTTAAATTCTCATTGGTTTTTTAACCTTTTTGTTTTTGTTTTAACTAATTTCTCAGTAGAGTTTGGTTTTAAGAACATTTCTTGGGAATTTCTTTATGTTTTTCTCTATTTGTTTCGTAAAAATAAATTTTTTATTTATTATAATATAATTGGTATTACGATTTTACGATTCACAAATATGAACATAATTTTAAATTTAAATTTTAAAACTTTTAACGAAAACCCTCAGTTTTTTAAGTATATTTCATAAATGTTTTAATTTTGAATATGGATCAGAATTAGATAATGATAATCTTCATTAAAAAAACCTCTTAAAAGAATATATACATATGTACGTTTATGTCTGACATATCGGCCCGCAATTTGAGTTTGCAAGTTATTTGTGTTCATGATAAAAAAAAGATAAATTGTTCAAAAACTTAACAGGCAGCATAATGAAAACCTTTAAATGAAAAAAATTTTAGTCCCTAATTTAAAATTTCGAATAAGCCAAACATTAGCCAACTCTTGTTGAACTCGAACGTACCATTGAATATTTTGCATTAATTCCAAAGTCTTCTTTTTAGTTCAACAGCGTCTTTTTGCCTGCAGAGCTGAAAATGGCTTTTTCTCTAATTTGTGACAATTTTTTCGTTCTTCATTTAAACAATGAAGGACTTTCTTATTTCTGCTATTTATTTTATATTTCCCACTCAAAACCTTAAGATGCTTAAATATGAATTTGTATTTGTGTGTTCGCATTTATGTATGTATGTTCTGTTCTTACACCCACACTTACTTAGCTTTCTTTATGTACATACATTCAAGTGTCAGAATAACAATTCACTATCGTTATATCTTCTACTCGTATAATTGTGCTTCATTGTCGTTATTATTTTTGTTACTTAAATTTATGTCACTGTTTTTCAATTTTTTTATTTTTTATTTCTATACATTTTTTTTATTTTTAGGTCAATTTATTAGTCGAAATCGCTGTTGTCATTGTGGTTGTTAAAATTTTTAAGTAGCCTGACAAGTGAAAAAGTAAAACCTCTAACACTCTCGAGAAATGCGAGCACTACAATATACACTTCTGGCTAAAAGTATAAATAAAAAATAAAAACAAACAAAAAACATAAATAAAACTACTCAAATAAATGAAAAACTATGAATAAATAATAAAAATATTTAAAGCAAATATGATGAGAGTGACTGTCATGAAAAATATAAGAAATATATGGAATAAATATTAACATAAATAAATAGAAGCACTAAGACAATGCTGCTTCCACAGGATGCCACTTCAAATTACTGCAACTTAGGAAAATAGTATTTTTATATTTGTGGCCCCAATATTTCTTATGACTGTGATAATTTTATTTGTTTCTTGTTGTCTTGCTACTACAAGTGAGTCGTATGGATTTGTATAAAAATTGTAACATATAAAGCGAAAAAATTTAAGTGCTATAAAGAGATTTTTTTAAGAATATTTTATTGTTGTTACTACAATATCTTAAGAGGACAATCTTATAAGAATTTTGAAACCCAAAATTAAAAGCAGATGATGTAAAATTCAATGAAGTAGAATATCGTAGTCCATTATTTATTTTTCTGTACGCTTTAAATGTAAATAAAATTTAAAATTTTGCTTACGCACCTACGCAATCAGATAACAACTAATGTGCTGTTCATAGAACCCAAGCAATCGATTTGAGTAAAAAATATGTATGGAAACCACTCGAATTCATACAAATTGTTCATTCAATTCGATTGTTTGGGATCTATGAACAGCACATAAGTCTACATTAATCACTTAAAATAATAAATGAAAACGGCCTCGAAGCAAACAATTTATGTCAAATTTGTCCAGTTAATTATTTGCTAAAAAAAATAAACACACTAAATATGTGGTACCCAGCGTATATGTTATGTGAAGTTTAAAAATTCATGCTAAGCATACGTACACAGCAAAACTGTTTAAATATTCTTTGATGACGATTTTTGTTTACAATTTTCTGTGTTTGAACATTTGTATACGAAACTTTTATCTATTATTTAAAAACTTTATGTGATTGATAGTTTCCTTTTGATAAACGAAGCTTTATGTGTGATTGCTAAACATTTTTAGACTGTTTTTAGATTTTTTTTCAAGTTTTATTATTGACCAACATATTATTCAATTCAACACAAACAGAGCTCATTAGTTTCATTTGAAAATAATACGGTGGCTGCAAATTTATAATAATTTTTTATTGCATGTTTCGGTCAAACAAAACTTGAGATTTCTTTGGTTTCTAAACAAAAACCTTATTAAGTTTGACGCATATTCATAGTCGCTTTTGTCTCCAACATAAGTGTGATCTATTTATACTTGCTACTACAATTGCTCATGCTCTTTTTAGTTTAGACTCATCTGTTTAGTTGCAACTAAAAAGTTAGTTTCAGGTAAAACTGAAATTAAGTTGAAACTTAATTAAAAAAATTAAAAAAAGAACAAAAAGATATGAGATTTACAAGAACAAAGTTACTCATTTACAATGCTTGACGATGAATTTTATGTACGAAACATATTTGATAAGCATGCAGAAGAATTCGTTAATAATACAATTTTACAGTTTTTCAAACTAAACGTTAGCGTCTTTCCACTATAACATTGATAAGCAGTTCTAAGGGCACTGCTACACGTTCAATATATATTATGATATTTTGATTGCGATCCATTTTTCGGATTTCAAAACATTAAGTGATCTACCAGTAGTTGTGTCAATACTTCATGCAACGTTTAATAAATATCGCGATACTGATTCGCATTCAATATATATTGAACGTTTAGCAGTGCCCAAAAGCTTCTGAAAATATTCAAAAAACACCAAAAAGCAGACAAATATTTTTTACATTAATGCGTTTGAAATACAACATTAATATCAAGGCGAAATCAGAACAGGTGGCCTAGACGGATTAGGTGACTGAAATCGCTTGAATTTTGGCTGTCAACATTTCTTAAATTAATTTGTGTGTTTGCATAAGAATTACAAAATTATTCATTTCTATTAATTCAAAAAGGTTTTTTTATTTTAAATACATATGTTTCATATAAAAAACTTCTTACATTGAGCTCTATGTATTTTATAAATTATTTACTTGCTGTTACCTATCAATACCAGCAGACAATAGATCAGAAGCAGCGTACCAATAATAGTACCAACTGAAACACCTGCGGAAAGTGGAAAGTCACTAACATCCTGAGAGTTCATTATGTAGTTGCGAAATTGAAGGGGTATGGAATGAATTAATTGCACTTGGCAGGACCAGTCGCCGTGAAAGTGGTGCAGGTGATATAACTGAGGTGGCAGGTGATGTTGCGACTTACAATTGTGCTATGAATAAAGTTTAACCTGGTATTTAAACCAGTAACCGTAGCTATAGCGCCAGTAGCTGTAATGGTGTAGTGCGAATGGGTGTAACCAAACTTTTCAGTTACGCTCACGCCAACACCCATCATTTGCGTGGCCGTAACATTTTAACGTAACGTATTAGTAACGACAATCGAATTATTTGACACTGATATGGGTAAAGCTGTTGGAGCTGCAACTGCTGCTTCTGCCACCTGTGTGTCCAACAATATTTCCCGCATCCAGTTTTCCTCAACCGTTTTCCTATCCGCATTTATTTTTCTCACAAATTTGTCAACCGTTTTCGACACATCTGTTCTAATCTATTCAATGCAAATTCAGACGAGACTACCTGATGTGGATCTGCCTTGATAAATACTAATTGAAAATTTATTTTGATTCTTTTTACAAAAATGTGAAATATATACAAATAATTTTCCTTTTTCCCTATTTTAAGCAGTTATTTTTCCAAATCTCTTAAACATCCTAACTTTTATTATTTCTCTCGACTATTTGAATTGAAAAAAAAAACTTCGGATATTAAAATTAATTAATAATGAACTACATATTCGTTAAAGGAAATTTGTTATTATGAAAAATATTTGCTAAAAATGTCACAAATTGAAGATCAACAACAAAAAATTCATGCCCAAATATTTCTAGATTTGTGAGAGTCATTTTTCCGAAGTAAGCAAGTTTTTCCATGATCTTCAATGTAAAATGAATTGAAATTTCCACCTTTCATTTTAAACCTGCGAGTTTTAAAATGTTTCTAAGTCCCGAAGTGGTCGACTTTGACATCCTGTACCTAAAAATTATTCTCAAAATTTCGCCATCGTATCAGGAGTTCATAAGATGCAAACTTTAAATAATTATTTATAGCATCTGATCCAATCTGGTCCATTGCCTACAAGCTTCGTAATTTATTTAAAAAATGGATTTAATGAGAAAACCTCGTAGAGTGTTTTAACCATAACAAATATTAGTCTCTACCCTTTTACAATCAGCTCCAGAATACAATAGAGTACCATCTATGCTAAAGTACGTTTTATAAAATGTACCATTTATAAAAAGTACTTTGTGTAAAAATGGCTTTAGTAAAATGTGCCTTTAATAAAAAGCTGCTTTAATAAAAAGTATCATCAATAAAAAAATATCTGCAGTAAAAATTTCATTTAACAAAAAGTATCTTGAATAAAAGGCACCTTTCATAAAAAGGACCTCTCAATAAAAGTACCTCTAATAAGAAGTGTATTTATTAAGAAGTACCTTTAATAAAAAGTATATTTAATAAAAAGTATTTTCAATAAAAAGTTCCTTTCATAAAAAGTTCTTTTAATAAAACGTACCTTTAATAAAAGTAGATCTAATAAGAAGTACCTTCAATGATATATTTGATTAAGTATATTTAATTAAAAGCAATTTTAATAAAAAGTTCCTTTAGTAATAAGTATATTTAATAAAAAGTATTTTTAATAAAAAGTTCCCTTAATAAAAAGTACCATCAATAAAAAAGTACCTTTAATAAATATTATCTTCAATAAAGAGTATCTTTAATAAAAATTACCTTTAACTAAAATAGTATATATCTTTAAAATTGCATTTTAAAAACAGCAGGACAAAAGGAACTTAAAAAATAAATTTTTTGTAAAAAGTATTTTCTTTTTTTTTTGGATAAAGAGTGCCTTATAAAAAAATACATGTTGTAAAAAATACTCTGTGTATCAAATTCTGTATTAAAAATCACTCTCACGAATAATATATTTCATAATATATTCTTTGTATAAAAAGTACCTTTGTATAAAAAGTACCTTTGTATAAAAAGTACCTTTGTATAAAAAGTACTTTATTTTATATAAAAAAGTGTATGAATCTAATAACATATTTATGTGTGCATGTATGTATGCGCATATTATACAATTCACTGTGTGTATTATGAGTGGTTGACCCTTCTGTGTTTGACAATATCACCATGACATGAATGTTTGAAAATGTTGGCGTAAATGAGAGTTGAATGACGCGCTCGTGTTTGGGTTTACTTGAAGTCCATGCTCATATTTTAGTCCAGATTACTGTTACAATTTTGCAAACAAAACGACTATTGTTTTAACATTTTTGTGATTCTTTTTTTTTTGATATTTTGTTTTGTTCCTGCATTGTTTAGTTAATTCATGCATGGCTGCATGATGAATTTTTGGCCTAAATAAAAATGCAGCTGCTATGCGACAAACAACAAAGAAGTACACACATACACATATAGTCGACCAAGCCACCAGCATTGGTACTTTATACAAACGGACAAAAAAATGCTGTACCCTGAACCACATTTGATTTTATTAGCCTTAACTCTCCGTAACCACTCACATACATTATTCTTTATTCGAGTCGAAAAAAATTACACCACATTTCATGTACACCAAGGAAATACGATTTCGTGTAAGCGTGTTTGTAGTGATATATTTGAAGCATGAGGTTGATGACGGTTACTGATGTTGTTGGTCGCTTTAGCTGTTGTTGACTTTAATTTACAAACAACAGAAAAACTGACTTTATTGTTTATACCTTAAGCTACATAAACAGCCACAAAACCAGTCATATTTATGTATTTATATATGTACATAAATACATACATACACATTAATAAGCATTCAGTAACACAAACAAACATACATACATACATATTTATTTTATGCAAAAATGGCAGAAAGGGATGTGGTAAAAGCCGTTTGTACATTTTCCTATTTTAAGTAGGATGTCATGCTCCAGTGCAATTTATAAATTATTTTTTCGGTTACTTTGCGTGTGCTTACTTTGTAAAGTTTTAGTTTGTTTTAAAATGTTTTGATATATAAATTTTGTGTTGGCATTAAATATAATAACCGGTCATAATTTTGCTACACTGAAAAATATTTTAATTGAATTAACTAATGTTGGCCAGCAAGCTTGTGGTTTATGCCAACAGCTAAATAGTCGTATTTTAAATCAATGATTTCTATAGAAAAAATTTTTTTAATTATTTTATTAATTTTCTTTTAAATTGTACAATTGATTGGCCGGCCGCTCATTGTAAAAATTCAATACGTTTTATTTATGTATGTCCTTTTTTTATTTTTATTTTTTTTTTTTAAGAATTTTCAAAAACTTTTGTTTGTTGAGGGTTTTTTCATTTCATTTGTGCTAATGCCAAATCATTATTAGACCTTAAACCATATTTTTGAAAAGTTTCAACCTTCTTTTCTTATACAAAAACTTTTAAAAACCAATGAGAATTTCAAAAATTACAAAAGTATAAATAAGCATAGTAGGCTTTGAATCCTATTCAAAAATCCCAGCAAACAAATTATATTAAATATGAATCTATTTTATTTTCTTTACAAACAAAACTTTTTGAAAATCTTTGAAAAAAGATATCGAGGCAATCTCGATTAATAAATTTACAAAATATTTATTGAACAATAATTTAGGAATTCAGCTTCAATCCCTCTTAACATTTTATCAAATAAAGTCAGTTATTTCAATCTTTTATTTTTTTAACTGTAAGAAATACACACATTTCTGCATTCGAACCTTCGCAAGTTTTGGTGACCCAAAGAACTAAATTTACGTGTGCGTATGTGTGTGTGTGCATGTGCTTAGAATGTTCTCTCCTGTTCTGTTACGGTATTTGATGTTGGGTTTGATATTTCGTTTTCATATTTTTTATTTTAATTGTAAATAATGTCCTGTTGTGGCTAAAAGCCAAACACTAAAATGCATTTAAATATCAAAAATGACCACGTGAGTTTTTCAACTGCTTTAAGGTTCATTTGTAAAGGTTAAATTAAATTTGGCAGAAAAATTTAAATTTTAATAATATAAAAAATTATAGAGACATTATGCGACTCTACTTAATTTAATTAACTTGAGTTTTATACCCAATTAAAACATAAACAAATTTTTTAGGAAGTTTTTGAAGTTTTTTAAATTTTGTGTAAATTTGTTATTGCTTTCCTTGTAAACTTTCACTTTGTCGAAGTGTTCTTAAGAATAGCCACGAATATTTATCCATGGCCCCATGAAGTATTCGCGTGTTACAATTTATATATTTTCGTCCTTTTAGCTTGTGGAGTTACTTTAGAGACGTATTTTTACAATAAATTCTCGTAGACTCGTAGGGTTGTTAATCTGATAGAATTAAACATAGGACTAAAATGGAAGAATTGAAAAAATATTCGTCAACCAATTCCAACCTATAAAGGCAGAACAGAACAAGGTTGCTTTCAGAGAACTCTTTACAACCTTTAAATATCAGTGTTCAATGAACAATCTTCATTCATGTATACTTCATGTATTTCACCTCTTTTCTGAAAATGCTGCTTCGTAAGCAAATTCAAGTCTTTTGAGGAAATAGACTACGAGAGTCATTAAGAATTTAGCATATGCAAGTAGTACTCCCACATTACTTGACAAACTTAAATATACCATCAGCGATTGTAAATTAATTAATATTTATTAAAAAACTGAACTTCTGGCAATAATAATTTTATGTAAAAAGGACCAATGCAAAATGATGCGAATTTTTACTATTTCCCGATCCAATATAATGAATTCAATTAACATGTTTGAGAGGTCTTTTTTATAAAGAAGTTTATTAAAATTTAATTTATAACATTCTCGTTCCCATTCGATCAAAAGTAGGTTTTATGACACTAGTAAAACATTCTGAAGCAGGAAGAAATCAATTACTGTGTATATCAGACTTCTCGGCCAAGTTATTATTAACAAGATTCTCTTGTACAAAATTCCAATTCATTTCTGATTTTTGCAAATTTATTGACTTTTTTTATGAATTTTTTTTTTAAACAAACACGAACCGCGAAGCCGATTTGGCTTCTCTAGAAAGGAATCGAACCTTCGACACCCATGTTATTATTGTAGTACGCTATCCAGTAGTCTACGGGAGCTTACCAAATTTATTATAAAGGGATGTTCATTAATCATTAATAGCATTTAAAACCACGTCCAAAATCACTTTCATAGCTCCATAAAAGTTAGGAAAATTTAGCTCCTTTGCACTGCTCAAACAGAAGTTACGGAATAGTATATTCTTCTAACGAATTGGACATAACTTTGGATCCACTGAAAAGGCACAGAAAAAGAGAACTTCTTGCAAAGAAAAGTCTATGTAAAACTCCATTACTTCTGGATAACAAGCTCATGATCCTAACGATTTTTTTGATAGCTGCCTTTTTTTACTGGGCTTATTTGCATAATAATTATAGTTAATAAACATTAATGTTTTCAATTCATTTTTTTTTGATTAATTTTAATTAATAACATGCTTAATTATTTTCCAAATTAATATTGTACTTATTCAGTATTTTTGTGTTTCTATTTTTTATTAAAAATTCTCTGAAATTGATAATTGAGAAACAATTAGCTTGTTCTTTAAGTGCATTTCACTGTTAGTAATGCCGGCCATCAGGTAACTTTTACCAAACAATTCTTGGAAAAACTACTACTAGTTATGCCAGGCTTCATTTGAACAAATGAGAAGCCTGCATAATATCAAATTTGAAATAAAAATCAATAATCAATCATCACGTTCCTTGGAGATATTTAACAATTGCATATCACATGTAGCTGACCTGGTTAACATTTTGATTTTTAACTATGAATATTTTATTTTCTTTACAGTACATTTTTTTATTTGCACATTCATTTATTGCCAGCAGCTAAAGTTTATAGTTTGCAGTACAAACATTTATAAATATTTCTTTGGTGCATAAAATTGCAAAACTTTCAAGAAATTTTTTATTCTCTTTTTTTAATGCATTATAAAGCATCATCCACTATTTCTTCATAACACAGTGCAACACAAATAAAAATTAGTGGGACAGCCTAAATTAGCGCGTAAAGCGTAGCCTTTTTCAGCGCCTGGCTTTTGTGCTGGATTGACTTACTTAAATAAGAGCATCAATGCCATGTCACAGGAAGTAATCTAAACTGATCTATTTATATCCCTTTTTCTCCTTTGTTTGCCAACCAATTTGCTTCATTCTTTAACCAAATGAAAGATATTATTTATCTTAAGTCACCCAACTATATATTATTTAAATCAGTTCAGTATTAAAGGAATAAAAGGCTCCTAAAGTTGACACCACTACAAATGCTAAAAATACACACGTACATTCATTTTACATTCACTTATGTTAGTATTGGTTTGAAATAAAAACACAAGCAAAGCAATGAGAGTGTTTAAGAGTACCCTCAAGTGAATATGAGTAATAAAAAAAAATTGAAAAAGAAAAAGAGATCAGAATTGAATGAGATGAGAATTAAATATGGATGTACATGTTAATTACATATGGATGTGTTAGCTTCAAGCAAAAACTTAACAAGGGGAGGGGAATGAGCAATAAGGTAGGTTTTTCTCTTTAAATTAATGCAATTAAAATAGGTATATGTTTAAACTGGCCGTCGAATTTTGATCACTATGCGAACTCTAGTCTTATTTAGTAGAACCCACACAATATAAACAAAAAATAAATATAAAACCGCTAGCTTAACCTAAAACCAGCTAAATTGGCATTATTTTGTAACAATAACAGAAGAAAACAGAAAAAAAATTTTAATAGCCAACTTCACTACTTAACGCACTGTCAAAATAGGATTTTCCAATTGGAAAGCGTTGAGGCAGCGCTATTTGGGTTTACTTCATACATTTTGTTTGAGCATGAGAATTTTGACTCATAGAAAACGCTCGACGGGCTGATTTAGGTTTGGCTCTAACTAGGTTCTAACAACTCGTGCTGCTAGAGGGCACCGAAAAAGTACATGTGTATCGGCATTTTGAATATTTACTTCTGGAATTAATTTTAGGAAGCGGAATAGTAAATTTTGTAATCCTTATGCTTAAATTATAAGATGTGTCAAGTGTTTTTATGTAAAAAAAACACGGGGAATATTTTAGAGGAACATTAAACTTAAGCTGTGAGCTGTGTGGGTCTTAGTTAACTTTTTCTTGGCAAAGGGCAAAAAATTCCACTTACACGGTGATACCGCAGGCTAAAATATGATACGTTTTTTTTTCAAAAAATCTGCTATAAGTCTTCAAAGACACCAAAGCTTTAACCACAACTTGGAGACTAGAAATATCGTCAAAACTTAAAATGTCTGAATAAGTACGAAATTAACCTTTTAAAACATTTGACTTATTTCAGGCGCACAAGTTGCATATTGAGATTTTAATGCATTTAAAGACTTGAAGTAGAATTATATGACAAATGTTCTTGTGGGACATTTTAGCTCATTTAATTTCTAATTAAGCAGAGTTTTTTGCCCCCGTTAATAAGTAAACACAGCCGACCCTCTACCAGAAACCGTTGTTAGAGCCCTGTCATTTCGAAATAAATCTTTGATTTTGTTGTGCAGTGTAATTGTTAAAGTAAACGGTATCTTGGTTGCTATATTATTTTAAGTTACAATAAAAAGATTAAGCACATTTAATATAAAAACTTTGGTTTAATTTGTTTTCAAGTAGAATGGATAAGGAAAATGTCACATTAATAAAAGACAAATATTTTATATTAAATAAGAGGATATGGAAACTCAAAAATAAAATATTAAGCAAACTACAGCCAATAATGTGAAAAATATCTTAGAAGAATAAAAATTAACGCAGGATTTCAATTTTGGCCATTTGTGCAGTAAAGTGTTAGTAACCGCAAAAAAAAACAAATTGACAGCTGAAAGTTTAGGAGTTGTGAAAATGAAGCGTTGCACGACAGAACAACGTGCTTTCATATAAAAAATAGTGAAACAACTGAAAACTTTATTTTCTATTTAATTCAAATCTTGCGATAACTTTGGGAAACCTTTTATATGTAAGTATATCTAAAGAGAATAGCTTTCTGTTGGTGAAACAAAATTTTATGATTCAAATTATAAAATACTTTTTTCAGGAGCAACAACAAACCAACAAAATACATCTAAAATGTAGCTTTTGAGTCCAAAACTTCTACAATAGATTTCATTTGGGCATACAGAACACGAGGCCTCTGATGATGGTCCGATTTCGTTGATCTATGAAAAGTGGCCAATTCTTTTAGCTCTAGAATTTTTTAAATATTATATTTCCTTTGAAAATTCACTGTAAATAGTTACATAATCCTCCATAAATTCTTTGTTCACAAAGAAATTTTTTTTAATTTCATAAAAAAAAGTAAATTAACGAACTTGAGCCTTATCCCGAATTATGGAATTCGGTTATACATATATTCTTACAGTTGCCGAAAATTGACTTACAATTAATTTGTCGAACAAAACTTCTGGTTTAAAATTGTATACCATTTAATACAACTTTTGTCACATCTTTGCATTTTGTCAATACAAATCCTTAAAAACACACACGCTCAAACACTCTCCCTCTCTCTCTCTCTCTATATATATATATATATCCCTGTCTCTCTCTCTCTATTTTAAGTGTGGTTACATAACTGCAAGCTCATCAACACATTTGAAAACTTTTAAATTTTATTTATTTATATTTCTTTTGTTGTTGTGTGTTTGGGTGTGGGTGTCTCCTTTTTGTTGTATGCATTTCATTTGGAAATTTAATACCCATTTGTCATAATTACATTTAACACAAGAGTGCGCTTGAAATGTTTTATGATTTCAAGTCATAGACCAACAACAGCAAGTCATACATGCAAAATACTTTAATAGTTTTCATCTTCTAAATGACCCAAAGGTAAATTTGGAATCATTATTGTGTAAGAATTTAATTCAATTGTGTAAGAAGTTGACCGAAAATAATGAAATTAAAGTTCTTCTTCTCTGCTGCATGTTATAAAAGCTAAAATTTTCAAGGATTTTGAATTTTTTTTGTGTTAAAGTGTTTATAATAAATTTGATTGACTAGAATAAGAGCAAAAAGTGGGAGACATTTCATACATTTTCTCCTTTGCTGTTCCCACCCAGCCTACAAATCCAATTAAAGAAAAATATAAGGATTCTATAATTTCTAGTGTAACTGCTGGTCCTATCGTAATGAAAGTTTCTACGGTCGTAGCAGAACAGTATTTAAAACTAAGTTTTGGAAGAGAACTATTCCATCTACTTATATGTAGGACTGCAACTTCAAAAAAATTTTAGGACTTGGTTTCCATTTTGGAGGAAATTTTGGAATTTACAGTTATTAAATTATTGCCGGATTTTTTCTCAATTACTTCAAAATTTCATGAAAAAAATATTTATATCTTAAATAAATGTAAATAAAAATTCGTTTTCTCCATTTCGGACATTGTAGAAATTGATGGGATTAAAAATTATTAAGTTGCATGCGTCAAAGTTTCAAAACTTTATAAAATTATAAACTTTCTATGGGCGCTGTAATAGAGTATTCACAAACCGAAGCCGACAACCGAGCATTATATTATATTTTGATTACCATACATAATCTGTCCATGAAAGTCATTATTTCAATATTTAAGAAAAATTCCATACATAAAATTTGTGATTTTCAAACCGAGTTCGGAAAATACAATTACTACATAATTTACAACTTCCAAATATTTTATTCAGTTGTTAATATTTAAGAAATTAAAAATCTTCTTTAGTTTTAGGTTCTTTAAAAACTATTGTTACCTTTAAATAAATGTCTCTTTAAAATGTGTCAGTTTATTTAGTGTTTCATAAATAAGTATGGCTGGTTGTTGCTTTTTAAATGAAAGCTCGTGTGTATGATCTTTGATATGCATGTGTGCGTTGACATGCTCCTGTTTTGGTTACTTTTCCCAGCTGACATTCTCTGTCCCACATTCATTTTTCATTTTCATACTGTTTGACTGCATGTGGTGATGATGGCTGTGTTTGGACTTGTATTTGATTTCAGAGTGTTTACGAAATTTACATTTTTGCCTTGGTTTCCTTTTCTTTTCACACTACGTCACATTACGTTTTTTTTATATTTTGTTGCATGTTTTATCTGGTAACACGTAAGTCATACACATAAATAGCAGCGCATACACCACACACACGCGAATACATATATATATATATATACAATATTGTAATAGTGTGCAAGTGTGTAAGTATGTCAGTGGTTATATGAGTATGAGTATAAACTAGCAATTTGTAGCATGTTATAAAATTAACACTGCACGTATGATGTTTTTGTCCTGTGTCCTGTGCCTGCTTATATGTTTGTTTGTTTGTGTTATATTCTACTCGTGTACTAGTATGTGTGTACAAACAGCTGCGGTCACACGCAACATGCTAATCGGACAATCAGAAAAAATGCTATAAAAATAAAACGTGCTTATTAGGCTGGTGCCATTTGTGGGGAGCAAAACAGAAAATATTTTAATATTTTTATTTTTATTTTCAAGAAAGTAATTTTTTGACGTTTTCAGAAAGTAAAATGATAAAGAGTCAAACAATGTTGCACCCCTATAAGACTAATTCAATTCAATTCACCAAATTCAACAGGATGGTGGCAAAATTTTAAATGCAAATTTAACTTATGTTGCAGCTATATTTGAAGAATTATTATGTATTTTCTTCAAACATATATAAATAATATATTTTTATAGCAATAATATCAGTAAAATATTAACAATAATAATTATTCCCAACTATTGCCCACAAGTTTCTTTACTTGATAATATTGGTAACTCTAATGAGCAAAACAACAAAAATGGAGGCAGGATTAACTCATCGAAGTAGAAGTATAGTAAATTTTGCTACTCTTCTCTTCGACGACATTTATAAAATGAACTTTCGCCTTCTTTTGAAAATGAACAAGAAATTTTCATGAAAGTCAAAAATTATGTTTTAATTTTTATTTGTAATATAAAAATTTCAAGAAAGTTCTTTCATGTGTAAAGGCAACATAAGCTGGATGAGAATAAAGTTCCTTTTTATTTTGAAAATTTAAGTCAGGCTTGGGTTCGTTTTTGAACTCTTTGTTATCTTAATATATAAACATCAAGTGTTCTTGTGTTCGTTAACGCTCATATCCGAAACCACCCAACCGATTTAATAAGGTTTTGAGAGCATGTATCCTTGATAGATAGAAATTAATAGGTTGCGACATAATTTTTTTTAAGAACTCACAAAACGATCAACGGCCGAACCACTGCCGAGGTTGCTTCTAATACATTCCTATAAATACAAATTAATAACGATCATTTTATTACATAGAAAACAGGAAAAATTTATGGGATGGCAGACATAAATATTATCTATTCATTCTGTAAATATTAAATTTTGACATTAACAGGTCTATAATGGCACATTAATAAAATTCATCAAGCTTACAAATTATAAACAAAGTTATATATATGAGAATTAGTTGGTATCCTAGCAATTTTATTAAATATTTAAATATTTAGAAATACCTATTTTTTCAATAATTTTTTATGAAAACTTGTCGCATATAATTAGGAACACCCCTAATGATTATGTTTATGTCAATTCGTATACCAACTTTGGCTGATTATATTTCGTTTGTCCATGTTTTAAAAGCATTATTTATTTATGCAAACTTTTACAAATTTGATTTATGTAAAAAAATGTGTAACGTGTAATTATTTGCTTATTTTTAAAAGCTTTTAAGCATAAAAAAGAATTCTTATAAAGCATAGATTTTCTCTTTTTTTTAGATTATTTCACACATTTTTTATCTTTAGCTATTTAGATAAGTCAGATAATGAACCTTAGTCTAAAAGTATTTTTATTTTTTAATTAATGAATTTAAATTTAATTAAAAAAATTTTAGTTTATATAATTATTTTTATCAGAAAGGGGTTTTTTACTACCATGTAATAGTTTTTAAAAATTATATTAAGCAAAGAAAAAGTAAATTATTCTTCCAGTGAAAGCAAAATATAATAATATCCCATTTTCGAAGGCCACTACACATTTATATGACCTACACAGAAAAAGTGCACACACAGAAATTCAACAACAATTTCAACGAAAAAAATTAATTTTTTTCCAAAAAAAAAAAACATTTTTAACCAAAACAAACGAAATAAAATTTAATTTTAATTTTTTTAAGGAAATTTGTTGTCTTAATTTATAAAACAATTTGTTAAAACTATTTAGAATTATTAAACAAAAAGAAATACATTATGCGATTTTTTGTAATTTGTAGAACAAGATTTCTGCCTGAATCAGGAGAACATCTTATTTGAAAATATTTTGAAATTTCTAACAAAAGAATTAAAAAGTTTGAAATTTTTTGTAATATATCAAACAAATTTTTTGTTTCCTTCTACAAATATTTGCGTAAAAGTTAAGGTATTAAATGAAATACTAAAAGCATTTACTATTAATCCGTTTATGAAATGTTTTCAACTTTCTACGTTTATATAAAAACTTTAAAAAATAAATGAGAATCACTACAGTGTAGCAAGAGAACACCGGATTCGTGTAGAGTTTGCAATATTTACATTCGTTCAGAAATCTTCTATAAACAAATTTGTTGCAGTTTATTTTTTATAGTAACTGTACGAATATTTTTGAACGATTTAGACCGCTTCTGCTTTTCGCTGTCAGTTTTTACAAAAACATGAACTAGTTTTGTTTATCATAAAATATGATTTGAATACTTTTACGCTTTGAAGTAGCACATTGTACAAATATTTACGATTATGGAAAAGCAAAGAAAATGTTTTAAGCTTTTAGGAAGCTGTCAACAGTGAATGTGTCCTAAACAAAAATAAATATAAGAAATAGTTGGAAAAGTAAAGAATATCTACTGAAAATCAATGTTTCTTTTAGACAAACATTTGCTTGAAATCTTGTTTGTAATACTCGTAATTTTTTTATGTCATCTAAATTCTGCTATGCCACTTTATCTATGAAACACACAATTTAATTTATAGCAGGAGACTGGAATTTAACATCGCTTCGTTTTTCGAACACCCGCAATCAAAAATTAATTAAAAGTTACTGATTTCACGCAGATAGTTTGAGGTCTAAGGAAGATTTTTTGTCTATTTTTACAATGATATATGTAAGGTTGTATGCATGTGTGTGTGTATTAGTCTATCATACCTTTTGAACATCAGATCCGTTGAGAACAAACTTTGCAACATTTTAAAAACTTCATTAAAATTTCTTGTGAATATAAACCGCTCCGTCTTATATTGGTTTTCTATTGGAGGCTTAAAAAAGCGATCAATGGAATAGACAAATCAAAAGGTAATTGGAAAAAGACCATAATAAAACGCATAAGGTTCCAGGAATGCCGAGCAAGATGAACAACTTTATTTTTATTCCTTGTTGATCAATAATATGACCCTTTCAATTTAAGTTTATTTAGCTTGTAATTTTTTGTTTGCTTTTATAAATTTATAAATATATTTTTTCGCAATAATACACATCTTTTGTTAAAAAAAATAAATTTACTATTTAGTATATCAAATTAAAATTCACAAAATACAATTTATTCATTCGAAAGCATCCTCGTTTTTTGCTCTTGATTACTATCACTAATTTAAATTTATTACGATTTCACACTAAATAAATTCCATTTTTGGTTTGTGTTTATTTTTCTGATTCATGGCCAACCAATAGCAACAGCTAATTTTAAACGCCAAACCCCACAAACATTACAAATTCCCCAGAACAGGCAACAATTGGCTCAATTTGGATTAATTAATAAAATATTTGTATTTTAACGTTAGAAAAAAGTTTTAGTCAAATTTTTGGCAAAATGTATTTAGTTATCAAATGGTAATAGAATTGTTTATGTATTTACATACATAAAATGCTTTGTTTAATTTGATTATGCACAGACGCACACATATGCAGCTGTATGTGTGATTGGATTTATTTATAACAAATGTTTATTAGTGTTTAGCTAAACAATAGAAATTCAAATCATTTCCGATTTATATTTATTAGCTAAAAAAAGTGAAATTAGTATACAGAATTTTTAATAAGCATAAAAGAAATTAATAAAATAAATAAATAAAATTAATAAAATAGATCAGCAATAACAATTTCAATTAAGTTAGTTTTTGCAACTTGCTGAAAATTACAAAAGTCATAGAAAAATGTTCGCAAATAATTTTGATAAATTTTGAATTTAATTCAAGAACTTACTGCTTTTGACAAATGCTGAACGTGGCCAGCAGTAACTAATCGATTACAAAGTTTATCTGTAAATATATTGAAACCGCTGTTGTTAAAAAAAGCATTACAGCCGTTGTAGAATACGCGGGTTCCAATTTTGTCAAAGCCGACCAGCCGAAAATGCTTGACAGTTATTGATTTTGTGAAGTTTTCGAGGAAAACGTCAAATAATTAAGATTAATTAATTAATAAATCTTGACTTTACTAATTTTTCAAGACCAGATGAAATGAGATAATTAAACAAAAGTTTCAGGACTTACATAAAATATGTTTAAGATTTACTAAAAATTTGCAAAAAATGTCTTAAGAATTTTCGCAAGGATTATGATTCCCATACCTCCCACATATTCTAAAATTTCAAACAAAGTAAAATATTTCTTAAAATTTTTTTACAAAAGTACTAAAACTTTATCGCTATTTTTTATAGCATAAAAGATATATTTAAAAATTTTTTATCTTTAATCGCGAAACAGAATATTTTTATATGAAGAAAAATAATGTGTGAATATTTCACTTATATCGTCGTCCCGAAGTTATCTTCAGGTATATCATAAAATAAAAAAATGAGATAAGACCGCTTCTCCTAAAAATTCAAGACTTGACAAATTGCACCTGACGTGTATGAACCGGAACAAAGATCCTAAAGTTGTGCTTCAGAAGGAGTGCAAATTCGGATCATCTAATAATTTTTTTTGTATATAATATTGAAACTTTAGACTTAATCTTCAAAAGAAAAATTTTTTTTGGGGATACGTAAAGATAACTTTCTGAAAATCTGAACTGTAAACAATATACTCGTATCAACACAAAAGGGTTATTTACAAGGAAGTTGTTTTATTTTAATACTTAAGCAGGGCCTTATTTAATTACTGAGTATTCAACTTTGGATTTTATAAAGAGCATAGGGCCTCTTTATTTTTGTTTTAAGTTTTGCTAATCTTCTCTTAATTTAAAATGAGTAGCTGATTAGGCTTCCGCGACTAAACGTCCCGCATTGCTCCGATATTATCATACATTTAGGTTATTTAGCACGGTTTCTTTATATGGTTGGGTTTTTGGTGGTACCTTGGAATTTAGTGGGGATTCGAAATAAACCCCTCCAATGCTCCCCCTTACACCCGCTGATTCTCCACGACCACTAAAAAGCAGCTACCTCGCATATCTACGGGACGTACCATTATCCGCAACCTATGACGCGTCCGGTAGCATTCAGCTCTGCTTCCCACAAGCAGATAACATAAGATACAATATTATTAAAATGACGCTGTATATTTTATTATCCGCAATGGGGCGGACTTAATCATCTCTATTTGATATCTCGATTAAGGATATTTTAGCGTCAACGTTAATAGCAGAAGTCATGTTGTCAGTTTGTTTGGCAAGGACTTGCTCTTATACCGTTCGTAGAAGGCTAAATTGTTCAACCAATATGGTCACGTTTTGATCTCGTTTGATTGAATGAGTCAAAGATATAGATCTATAGGTGAGAATCGCTCTGGGTCACTGCAATGCCTACTCAATTGTAAGACTTCAGATGTGTGGCTGATGTGGCCATGAAGGTAAATAAATAAATTGGAAGAAATGATAGTAAAATTATAATTGATAATTTTTATGTTATTATAAAATTCGTAAGCGTATATGAGAAATGTGACATCGCCTTCCACATACACACCAGTCAGTCTAGATATGCATATATTAGTAAAATCAAAAAGGTGTCGTTTTTAGGTATTGTTAAACTTTTCATTTGTAACCATATTTTTACCTCAAAGTTGGTATAAATTTTTTTTATCGAAAGTAATCCGACTTTACAGAAAAAAAACATCAACATCTAATTGGACAAAAATGTAAAACGCAAGAAAGTTCTCATATTTATAGTAAGCACGACATCATGAGGTGGCCGGCTTTACTCGCACTACAGAAGTAGAGCACTGGAGATAATCAATTTCAAATAAATATTTTTATCAGACACAACAAAAGAGTTTTATTTAAATATATTGATTGACCCAGATCATAAACAAAACGCAAATATAAGAAACTAATATTTTAAAGAAAAAAATTTATATATTTTTCTTCTTATAGAAAACATATTTTACAAAACATACACTTGCATAAAATGGTACACAGCCTTAAGCAGGCATTTTTGCTTTATTTTCTTTATTCTTTCCTTTCTCTTTCGTTAACCAAAATAAATAAAATAGTCGGTACGTATGAGTAATATTAATTCGCTGAGGGGAAATCTGATTAGTATTACTCATACGCATTCACACATTTCATCAAACACACACTATTGTAGAAATAGGTAGGTAAGTAGTTTTGTTTAAGCATTTCTTTGCTTGTTCCACTGTAAAGGCATAATCGAAACAAACACTTAACAGCCCACCCCGTTTAGCTCGTTTATACTTGTTCCTTCTCTCACACCCACAAACATAAACCCTAAACGCATTTTAATTGTTAGCACAAGCATTTATTATGTATGTACATACATAATATAATTCGTGTTTTTGTGGTTGTTATAAGATTTATTTCAAGAATTATTAAGCGTATGTTTGTACACGTAATACAAGCAATTAAACATGTTCTTCCCAGAATATCAGTTTAAAAATTCTTTTTGGTAAAAAAGCCATTAAGGCTGTTTTAGGATTGTTTTCCTTCAAATTAATGCTGTGTACACATATTGGTAAACATGTTTAGTATTTGTTCATACACATATATATTTTTTCCATTTTTCTATTCCAAGTACAAATGTTATTATTCAAAGAAGCAAAAAATATATCCTTGAAAATTTCAGATTTAATAAACGTTTTATATACAAAAGAATATTTGCAAAAAAAGATAACACACAAACCACTAAAAGCTTGAAGATTATACTTGAAACATCAGATGATGTTAAGGATACTGCTGCTGAAGATGGCGATGACGACGTCGATGAGATGAAGATGTTGAGAAATCTACTTTTTTATGCATAATGACTTTATCATTAACCACAGATACTCGTTCATTTTTCTGTCTTATTTTATATTTTTAAGATGCAAAAATCTTATGTCTCTTGTGTTTGTGTTTTCTTTGTATGCCATTGAAGTTGTTTCTTATGACTGACCTTTTTCTAAAAATGGTACTCAGAGAAACGAAGTGGATTTTTTTGAACTGTTTTTGAGGCAGACTTTTTGTTTTCAGATTTGAAGCCTCCAGTAATCTTAAATTAGGAATTTTTCATCTTAGTGCTAAAGGTGCTCCTCTGTTAGGTTGGTTGTGTGTAGTGTACTAGTCTAGGGGTTGTGGGTTCGTTTCCCTACACACTTGACAAATTCAGTTTTAATACACACAATTTGTACTTATCTTTGCAAGATCAAAATTTTTGCTTCTTTTTTAAGTAAAAGAAACAGCGAAATTAAAAAACCAAAAAAAATAATATCTTGCAAAAATATTCTACATTCAATAAAAACTTATGGCTTAAAGCTAATAAAGTTCCCAACGACTGTGTTATCATTTCGAATTTCTTTTAGTTTCTTTCTTTTCGCATAAAAAAAATTACACCATCTCTAGTCACTTAGTTTTATACTCGTATTATCTGAAATTTAATTTTTACAAATATATAAGTATGTTTTTCCTGCATTGAAGGCCAAACAACTTTAATAAACATAAATTTCCAAACATATTTACATACAAATTGCCAACAAGCACAAACAAGCACACAGTGTTATTACCATGTTAAATGAACCAGGACGAAAAGCTACAATTGCCAGTGGTGAAGAGATATGAAAGATAGTTTTAGTGTGTGATAAGTGGTGTTTGGTTTGAAAATAAAAAAGGAACATTCATGTTTTCTGCTTTAGTTCATATCTGGCTGTGTAGTTTGAGACCTACTAAACTAATCTCAATAAATCTCTTAAGTAATAAAATCGTTAAAGTTTTTGTTGCTCTTTATTTCATTTCATTTAATTTGCCTTCTGACGGACGCATTTTATGTTGTGAGACAAAACAAAACGCATTTAAAAAATCCAGTCAGAGGTTTCAGGGTATCAACAATTTAATATATATATACTCAAACACATTCGCGTATGCACGTGGCAGCCTTTACACAACCGTAAGAAATAAGTAGCCTACTTTAGGCGAGACATTATAAAAACTGGTAGTCATGAAACGAATGTAACAAACATTAAGCCTGCATAATTACACAGATTAATATTTAATAATTAATGCGAGTACATATTACATTTGAAAGCATAAGCAAAAATATAGGGTGTGTTTGTTAATTTAATTGCCATATCTGCTGGAAAATGAAGCAACATTTCATGTGAGAAGATTCTGAAACGCCAAAAAATTTAGTAATGTAAATTTTGCTGGCTGTCTGTGTCTGGCGGAATATAAATATTATTAGACACCACTAGCTAAGTTAAATTGTTTGCCTGTACAATTGCACTATTCGTAAGCGTTCTGTATATTATTTGCCTTCGGTTGGCTTACTTCAAATTTCTACATTTCGCTCAGCTGAAGTTGATCATGACGCTTGTGATTTAAGAGCACGAAACAATTATTATGACATACCCAAGATTTATATATAAGAAGTTTAATATTAAACTTGTTACTTGCATAATTATTGACTTTGATACTTTTCTCCAAATCAATATATATAGTCCTTTTGGTGTGACCCACGAACACTGTTTTGATCTCCCATCTTTTGAATTTTAATTAATGAAACATTTTCAATATCAAACAATTCAAAAACAATTTGAATATCACTTTTTTATTTCATTTCATTTCAGGTAACTGCTACACTTTTTTTTTGCACCAACACTATTAACAACATCGTCCAATTGATTTAAACTAGAAAGACATCATCGTTCTCCAATTACTGTAGATGGTTTTCGTTTGATTGTTTGCTAAGGCAAAATACCAATTCGAGTAAAGTATTTAAAAGAAATTGCCAGAATGAAATGTAATGCCGTGTGGTTACTGGTTACAGTTTGTTGTGGTAAGAGGGAGGGCAAGTGGTTAAATGTGTTTTGTGTCTAATTACCAAAAGGCCCACCACATTATTGCCACAAGTTAAGTTTAGTATTGAAATTGTATTTGTTTGTATTGAGGAGCTTGCGAAAGCAAACTTGACTTTTTAATTAAACAGTTCAAATTCTATTGAAACATAGAAAAATAGAGAGAGATGGAGAGAGAGAGAAAGAATGGTAGAGTGTTAATGGTTAATTAAAAATGGAAATTATTGTTTTTAAAATATTTATATAAGAAAGTTGTACATAATAAGTTTTACTTTCATTCTTAACATGATAATAAGGGAATGGCAAACAATTGTTTTGAAATGGCTAATGAAATACAAATTATGTTACTTTTGAATTAAACCTTATCTCAGACATTCTGGTTAATTAATTTTATTTGATTATAAATATTTTATTACTTTCAAATTGATATTTATTTTGCATATTCGGATTAAATGTTTTTATTTTATGTTCATTATTCAAATTAAAATAATTTTATTCTTAACAAAAATTTTAAAAACATATTAATTAATAAATATAAATTCCCTGAAATACAACAATGTCAAAAGTAAAAAATAAGAACTTTATGCTGCTATTATGATTCACAATTAAACTGATAGTTGAGCTGTAGTTGTCAAATTCTTACTATGAATTACAAGTCAACTTAACTTTCAATTAGCTGTTTGTTCACTTAGTTGTATTCGTTAAGGTGTTTCCCGTCCCAGCTACCATAGGATATTTGTTAGACGATTGTATTTAATATACGACTCCTAAAAGAATCTTCTGATGGTGTTCTGACGAGTAACAATAACAAAAACATATACTTTTATTCTTCATTTTTCTTCATACATCTCGTCCTTTAATCTTGTAATGTTTAATATGTAAGTCGTAAAAAATCTTAGAATGATTATTTAAAGAGTGCGAAAATAACAATGTTACACTTTGTTTAACTACACAAATCTCAAACGATTCCCTTTACGATCAATATAAGCGTTTATCGTTGTGTTTTCGAAGAATCACACAGAAGAATCAGTTCGTGTAACAGTTTCTCCCGTGCAAGGAATCATCTACGATTAAAAAATGCAATGTGCTCGTCGACGATCAAAAATGTTCTTCATAACAATCGCAGTAGGTTCTTTCACGATTGAAAATGCTATTCGTAGTGAATCACAATACAGAAAAAAATAGTTGAGTCGAGTTTAGTTGCGACATTGACAACTTAACTTAGTTGAGTTTTGAATCGAAATAGGGGCATAAATCATTCAATTACCTTGCTGCCAAACGTTCAAGATTTTCACACATTCTGCTTATTAAAATGCATTTCAATTTATAGCTGTGACGTAGTCTGCACGCAATTTTAAAGCAATTTCATTTCGCAGCTTTAGATTGTTTCCCTAGTAATCGAATAACTTCATTATACTTAGTATTACTTTTATTCACAGACATATTTAATTATTTGATTTCAATTAGTAGTTTTAAATTACGGGAGCATATTTTGAATTTCTTGACTGTAGATTGCAACACTCGATGGAAAAAAAATTTCAAAAACCAGTTCGTATCAAGTTTTAAAAGCAGACTTAATAAACAAAACTTGATTGTGTAGCCCCTAAAATATTCAAAATTAAAATTATTCAAAATTTTTAAAAATACCGTGCATTAGGATTTTTCCAGCATGCATTAATTTTATATACCCTTTAAACAGTAAGCCAAAAAAACTACTACGCGTTTAGTTTTATATTTCCTCATCTTTTGTGCTTTTTGAAGGACATTGCATCCTTCAAAATGCACTATTTTTGAGACTCAATTCTGAGAATTGCAAGTGAAAGTAGCCCCAAAAATAAGAACTTCTGCATCATTCGTTTTGTCAAGTTGACTGACTTAATAATTAATAATTACATTTTAAAACCAGAAGAACATTGAATATCTCAATGTGGAAAATGAAAAGTAAAGATACTTTATACTGAGATATAACCGTGTTAAAATATAGAAAAACTGATAAAAATCCGCCATGAACAAAAAAAAAATTTGTATGACCATTAAATTATTAATGCAACCAACTTGGCAACACGAATGATGCAGAAGTTTTTAATTTTGGGGCTAATTTCACGTACAATTCTCAAAATTGAGTGCCAAAATCATGTGTTGTACTGTGTCAATATATTGACTGCCATATTCATAAAAAATAATTTGGGTTTGAAATCCATTTTAAGGAAAATTTATATGAAAAATTTTTCTTAAAATCCATTTCAAATACAAATTATTTTTTATGAATACGGGGTGAATATTTGCCAATATTTTGAAACTTATACTTTTCGAAACTATGTATAAGGTAATGAATTTCGAAAACTGTCAGCAAAAGCATTTCCTGTCGAAATCAAGAGCCTCAAACACTACTCCCTCTATATTCTGCCTCACATGCTACCATCATAGTTCCTACAACATGTCTTACACAATTACGGGCAATTCGCTGAACGTTGCTCCAATCAAAAAGTAAAAGCTTAAAAAAAATCCAGTTGAATTTATGCAAAAGAAATCAACTTTCACAAAAATGTTAAACAAAATTGTAATATTAAAAAAATCCATTACACGGCTTTATTAGCGAAGCAAACAAGTGTATAATATGAAGGTCATTTTTAATTTACACTTATTTATGTACGAGTACTTTAATAATTTACATATTTATTTTTTTTTAAATTCCCAAAACATACGGTTATAGTTTATATTTTGCCTCTTTTCTCTGCCAAAAAATTCATGATATATCCTGCTTACCAAACTCATACAACTATTATATATACATATGTATGTATATGTATGTCTGTATGTTTATATAAAATATGAACAACAATGGAATGAATTCAAGCAAAACACACATACACAAAAAACAAAAAGCCGACAAAATTTTCAATTAAATTAAACTATGGCAAATTAAACACTAAACAGGCATTCACGTACATCCTGTTATTGTTCCAAATTTAGTTCACAAATTGAGACAACCTGCTCTCATCCACCTCCAACAGGGGAAAGAAAAACTGAATGACTGACTGGCAAGTCTTGTAGGTTAATACATACATACACAAATACATACGAGTATGTATAATTCATGTATGTTTAATATTTGTTTACAAAGAAAATTTATATTTATGTATGTAAGTAAGTACTTTTGTAATGCATGTAAAACTCAATATGTTGTTTATTGGGAAATCTAACTGCGCCACATTGAGACCTGTTACAACAAGTACGAGTAAGTAAAATGTTCAAAGCACCAACAACTTGAACAACCCGGAATTGCTTTAGCATGCACATTAACTTAATATGTTCAAGCGTATGATTGACTTTCAAATCGATTAGTCAGACATTGTAGACTTTTAGTTGTGTTTTTGAAAAACACACAAAGTAAACTCGATTGCAGGGCTGGGAAAACTAATAGTGTCAAAAGTCATTGATATCTGAATACCAGATGCACAAAATTTTTAATTTTAAAAGTGTTATACTAAATAGAAATGATTTTAAAACAGATTTTTAACATAATAACTATCAAATATTACAATCATTATAATATGATTATTATACAAGCAGTCATAATCATTTTATAGTCTTAACAGTTTATTTAGTGAATTTATTATTTGAGATATGCTCCAATATCTTGTTGCACATATTCTTTTATTTAGATTAGCTCAACCCACAACAAAACAAAACACATTTTTTTCTCAACAGTTTATTATGACTGATTTTTCTGTGTTCACAATTTAAGCCTTTTAAAAACTTTTGCCCAAATTTTAAGTTTGAATATCTTCATTTCTTTCTACATGGAAAAATAATCGTGTAGAATTGTTATGTTACATGTTCAAATATTTAAATGTTTTTTTTAATTCCACGTGTACAACAATTAAAAATTATTTGAAAAGCAGTTTTAACTGAATGTCAAAAATTTCGTGAACAAACAATTGTCTGAACATTAATTTCTGCTTCAGAATGGAAAAAGCCACCATAACATCCTTGCAATAGACAATCAATGTAAAAAATTCCTTAAAGTCAGTAGTAGGAATCACAAATTTACTTGAAAAATTTTTCAATCTGAATTTAGCAAATTGAAGTTTTTTTTTGCACCCAGTTCTTATGGGAATGAGATATTTAGGCAGAAGTCAGCACCAGTCCTTATCTAGATTTGACTGTAATTAAAAAACAGTTGATTTACTTTAAAAAATGATTAGATTTTCACAAATCACCAAATTTTTAATATTAACTAAATAGCTTAGAAAAATTTTACGATTTGTTTATGAAAAAATAAAGCGTGCCCAAAAATTAACGCGAGATTTAAATTTTCGGACATTTGTGTAGTAAAAATCTCAAAAACACAATTTGACTGCTGACAGTTTAGGGATACTAAAAATTCAACGACAGAACCAAGTGCTTTTATTTCATTGAAAAATATCTCAAAAATAATTAAAAACTAAGGAAATTGTTTTCTGTTTAATACAAATCTTGTGTTAATTTTGGGACATATTAACTAAAACATCAACTGAAAATATTTTAAAGGTTCAATTAACAAATTACTTTAAATATTTCTAAAACTTCAACTAAAAATTAATTGTAATAGTATAAATGTCTGAATTATAAAATAAAATTCAAATATCCAATTAAAGAAATAATTGCAATATTTTTAAAGTTTCAGTTAGAAATTAATTGAAATATATATTTTTTAATAACAAAGCTGTGCAACCACTGAACAAAGCAGTTAATTTCTAGATGAAACGAGCACTGTACGCAACCGTTTCAGTTCAGTACTAAGCGTTTCTGAAGTCCATCATTTAGTTTTGTATTAACGTTGACCGTATAATATTTCTAAAATATTAAAATATTAAAATTTGCATAAATACAATATTCAAAGCTTTGACATAACAATAAGAAATATAAGGTCTTCATTAGCGTGACTTGTATGGAGAATTTTTTTTCTGTTTTCTTATATTCTCTCTCCAAATTGGTTCAGTTTTACGTAAAAAATGCAAAAAATATCATAGCGATAAGTTGTGTTCTAGGTGGTGCGTTTTTTGTTTTTTTTACATAAAACTGAACCGATTTGGGAGGAAATTATTTTTATAATTAGTCTTCAAATTATTTTTCGTAGATTTTTTTTATTAAAAAAATATTTTTATTGATTAAATAAGTAATTACAAAAGGTTGTGCGCAAAGCTGAGTCACAAATACTTTCGCCATTTCAGTTGCAAACAAATTATTTTTCGGAAGCAACGGAAAGTGAATTAAAAGTTATAGAATGTCGCAGGCGATATTATGATAATTCTGTTGCAGAAACCTCCAAAGTTTTTGTCCTCACGAGCCATGTTATTCTGCATAAACCCCTCTATTAGAAAAATTTTCTTTTGTGCATCATATTGTATTAAAATTCGCAATATATTTAAGTAGCTTGATGTACAGATCCTGCCTTGTATAACCAAAATTCCAGGCTAGACCGTTTCATGACGAAAATTCCCAAAACAAGCATGAACATGTTTAAAAGTATTTATTTAAATGTGCTTATTTTGCGGACTAAATTGACTGTTAATCCAAAGTTATTATTATTAATCTAGCGTTCGTAACATTTTTGGTCAGAAATGAATCGGGCATCACAAGGGGACCTATTTTTCTGGAACCAAAATGGGCCGGTTGTCTGCGATCGGCAGCCTGTGCAACCTAACCTAGTCAGAAAGAATGGGATATGAAGTAATATTCCAAACGAACATGTGGCAAATTATCATTAATTAATTTCACGGTAGAAACTGCACTAATACACCCAAATGGTCCCATAATCAGAGTTCATGTGCAATTCCATGTATTCGCCGCTTTTTAGATGACCTTCAACCAGGTGATGTCAAATCTTATTTATACTTTATACAAACTATAGTTCGTCTAGTGATCATAATTCGACCGCCAATTTAAACGCATTTTAGTTGTATTCATTTAAAGAGAAAACACTACCAAATTACTCATTATCTTCCCCATGGAAAAAACAATAAACGAAATAAAATTGCAAACACGCATATTTATTTTGTTAATAATGCGCATTGCACATCCCTAAATAATTTCAATTCTGATCGCCATTTCTTTTTCAACTTCACTCATTTGAAGAGAAAAAATCTTATTGCTCATATACACTTGAAGATACTCTTAAACTCTTTCATTGCTTTGGTTATGTTTTTACTTGAACCAATACTTACATAAGTGAATTTACGTGTACATTTTTAGCATTTGTAGTGGTGTCAGCTTTAGGTGCCTTTTATTCTTTTAATAATGAACCGATTTAAATAATATATAGTCGGAATATATAGAATGAAGAAAATCGGTTGGTAAGCAAAGCAGAAATATAGATCCAAAAATTTGTCATTGCGGAAAAAGAATACGAGACTTATGGTGTTTTCTTTTCTGCAAAAAAAGAGCACCATTTTTTGCTTTTTTTATTGAAAACGAGCACATTCTAGAAAATAATTTTAAAAATTTACATAAATACTCGTACATACGAAAAAATACAAAAAACAAAAAACGTTCTAAATAAACAACTTAAAACTCTGGCACACGCACACTTTGTATATTTTTCAAGTTGAAGCTGAAGCTGCATGTAGCATGTGTGAGAAGTGTGCATGTGTTAGCAGCAAGTTTAAACGCTTATAGCTCCCTAAATACCCAACCGATTTAATTAGAATTAAAATTATGCACATCTATGTAAAAATCCGCATAAATCTTTCCAAAATCGGTTCTGTATTACGGCCGTAAAAGGGATATAAAAATTTGTTTGCCTATTGATAATATAGATTTGCATTATAATGATTTTATTAAATAGTGAGTTTATTCGAAATTATTGTATCATCACTTAGGATACAAAATATTTGTCTTAAGAAAACTTTGAATTGCAATTTTGTTGTTAAAAAATAAAAGAAATGTTACAATTTTTTTAGAAAAGAAAGCGGCATTAATTGCATTGCATGGTAGATATTAATAATTGTTTAACGCAAACACACCTTCACTAGAAACAATATGTGAATTTCACCATCACAAAATTAACTTTAAAGTTTTGTTTTTGTTAAATTCACTCGTTATTCATGTAGGTCAAATGTATGTGGGGCAAAGTATAAAAAATGTCCTAAATAAATTTTTCTTAATTTTATACTACCAATCAGACGGGCGCACCATGCTTTCAGTCGCCAACTCTATACTCTTTTTCATATTTTAGCTGCACAATACTCAAATAATTTGCGGTTTTCCTAACAATCATTTAGTTTCTTTTTGCTTTTTGCTCATTCTACTAAATACTTTTTGATTAATGTCCCTTTCTTAGCTTCTGGGAAGAATTAAACATTTTAATGTGTTATTAGCGCAGTAATAATGTGTGCTGATTGTACGAGCAGGTTTTCATTTGTTCAAACAAAAATCAATTCGTAGAAAATCTTCCATTTCTAAAGTAGCGCAAATAAAAACTTCTTGGCTTCCTAAAGTCGTTTTCCCCCAATTTTTCAAATGTGATTTGGGTGTTTGTTTTTTATTATTCTTTTTCTTCTTGTTTTCAATAATACGATTTCAAATTATTTTTGACCATTTGCAGTTTTCTGTGCTTCTTTTCCGTTTTCCCTTTTCCCTGTCTTCATTGTTCTGCCTTATTAGGCAAAATTTATTGGAATTTTAATAAAAGCAAAAAGAGAACTCATAACAATAGAGCACAGAAATAAAAATAAAACAAAATTCAATTGGAATACTGCACGTGTTGCAACTTCAGATATGCTGAATGCTAATATTTTAAAATTTCTCCTGTCTGTGTTTGTTGAATTTTACTACATATTTTTTCCTAACATGGACCATTCGACCTTAATGCAACAGTTGTAAATGCTTCATATGAATGTATAAAACTGATGTTATGAAAATATGTAGATTAAGTAAAAAATGTGAGAAGAAGGTTTGTTTGTTAAATATTAAAACAAGAATTTACTGGATATTTTTAGAGCTCGTTTAAAGACCTTGCAAAGAAAGATTTATTGTCGTCCCCCCGTAGAAAGTATAACTATAAGAATTACTTTGAAACGAAACGTTATTAACTCAGAAGGCAAATAAAAACACCAGAGTACACCTGCTTGAAAGTATTCCACTTTAATACGAATAATATTTGAACAACAAAAATCCGTAGTAGTAGTTTAATTTATACCGCTACCAAAAGAAAAAATCGATTGAATTATTTAACAGGCCACAAAACATGTTACATTTACACACGCCCAACTACTTTCAACTGCCACTTAAAATATAGCTCCGCTATTTAACTGTTGCATTTACTTTAACATGGAATATTGAACATTTTCGTTGAGCTTTAAGCAAATTGTAAGCAGCTTTTTAATTTAACATTCTTTATGCCATTTGCATAATAATGGGAAATTGTAGCACCACCAAGCCCAATAAACGCTGCCACTCACAACATATTTTTTTTTTTGCTTCTCATAGCTTGAGGCTAAAACAGAATTTAGCTTTAAATTTTTTTCCTCTCATTTATCATTTATAAAGAAAATAACCATGAAAGGCATTAAGTGAAAATTAAATTGGCTAAGAAAAATTATTTTTACTAATTAAAATTTTTTTTATTATTAGAAAATTTTCTTCTTCTCATTTAATATCGATATAATGAATGCATTTTCCATTTTTGAAAAAATGCTAAGCACACTATTTGAAAACAATCATGAAAATGTGAAGCAAATTATTAAGGATTTTTCAATTTAAATTTTCTGTACTCTGAATTCACCTCAATTATTTCAATTCCTTCTGCCATTGTGTTGTTGCCCACAAAAACAATAATAAACACCTTGAAATATAAAACTCTCACACATATATACATAATTTAATAGAAACTTATTTCATGTTGGAAAAAGCATTGCATATCTTTAGGCTTATAATTAAATTCTTGCAAAAACATACATTTAGGCGATTTGTGTATAAAAAATTATATAAATATTATAAACAAATGAAAGAAAAAACTCATAAATTTTTTATTAAAGTGTTGTAGAACATGCAATAACTTAATTTACACTCTTTATAATTCGCATTTTCCATGACTGCTTAGTTTTAATCTTAAAAATATAATAATAATAATAATAAACTGGGTTTTTTTCAGCAATTATGTCTCTACACACATCAGGACTCTGGCTAATATACCTACACACATACATACATAAATACATACATTATTTTGTTTAAGTATAGTTTATAGTTTTATAAGTCAGTTGATATTATTTTGCTACTTTGAAATATTAATGATAGTTCTGGATAATATGTCCTTAAAAATAATCAGAATTTATTTTTAAAAACGCAATTAAACAAAATTATTTATGTCTGGAAACAACAAACGAATATTTTGGTGTATACACAAAATAATAATTTAAGTAACTACTTGGAATGTATTTCCGTCATCCCACGTCAATTGACGTGGGATGACGGAAATTCATTCCAAATTGCATCAAACCCCGTCGGAAGAAAAACACAACACTTAAGTAACTACTACAGATGAGGCATTTATGACTGCCAGTCAATAGGTTTTTCCAAAATCATATAGGGAGCACTAACAATTTAACACAAACTATCTTTCCCAAATATGTGAAGTTGCTAAAGGGAAAAGGCAATTTTTTAGTAAAATCCATCGCTAATTTTTTTAACAACGCCAGGTTGTAGCATTTTTGTGGCATAAATAATTTGTACGTTTATTGTTCTATAGCCCAAATGTAGTGAAACTGCGTATTCTTTTCTCCTGTCAGATAAAAATCCTGAGTATTAAATCTGGAATCTACACCTTACACAGCTTTCAGCTCTTGACAAGACAGACTGTAATAGATAAAATTTATTTTTAATTAGATCGAGAATGAACATTTTTTATTTATTTATTTTTTTTTTTTAAAGAGAAGTAACACTCAGGCAATTAATATGCCTACCAGTATACTAGTATGTGTGTTAACTTCTTGGGAAAAGGGATAATGAGAGAGAACAGATGGTGAAAATTGAAGGATCAATTTTGGGCGTTAAGTTAGTTTTTAAATCAAAGTTGCAGCACCACTGCTGTCAAATAGGCGCATTAAATTTGTTTAAGCTGTTCATTATTTAACTTCGCCGGTAATAAATTTCTAGCGGTATTATTCAGTGACCAGTGCTACTTTTCAACGACAACAAATGCACGTTCTTAGTCATTATTTGCTTTGTATTCAAAGCGCTAACTGCTTCAGTCAACAGAAAGTTAACATCTCTTTTTTAAATCTATCCGAATAATATTACATATAATAAAGTGTGGTCAGAAAATCAAGTCGGAAAGGTTCAAAAACTCTACTTGGGATAAAGCAAAACTGTTCGTTGAAAAATATGGTTTATATTTCATGCCGGTCACCATCCATAAAAAACTTATATATGGCAAACAACAATTCTTTGAAATGGTTTGCTAAGTGAAAAAGTGGAAGAAGCACGAAATAAGGACTACAGGAGATATCGATTAATGTTTTCTAGGAAATGCAATAGAGTTTTGATAAACACTGATATTTTTCGTCACTTTCTGACATCAACAGAGATTTTTATAATCAGCTTAAGAGATGAGCTATTTAAAAAGGATTCGGAATGTGACGATGTAATCAAATTATAGTTGATGAATATATGAGGTTTTTTGTCGAATGATAAAAAAAATATTTCAAAAAATATTTATCTATATTTTGTATGAATTTCATGGGCGGTGGATGTACCAACTTTTATGAAACTCAGTATGTGTCGTTCTTCAATGCTAGAAAGTGTATGTACCAAATAAGAAGACTTCTGCTTGCATAATATCCTATTTCTAAATTAAGAAAGTAAACCTAAGCGAATGAAAGGCACTCGCTCGAATTCTAACCAATTTGGATTTCTCATTGGTACTCACTTTCAAGGCCCCGTTAGCCAAGCGTTGCTGTAGCCGTACCGTAGCGTACCGTACTGTTAGCTCGTTGGTCCACTTAAAGATAATTTAAAAACGTACGTTTGATTTCTATTGTTTGTTTTATTGCCAGGAAAAAGGAACATCTGTTCACAACACACTGATGGGTATTAAAAATTTTCAATTGGTGACTTGTGCAGAAAAAGTACCTAAGATATTTAAATGATATCAGAACTTTATTTTGTGTATGTATGTATATAACAATTATTTATTATTTCACATTTATATTATAAAATTATAATATAAAATATAAACAACAAATTAAAAAAAATTGATACCATTTAAATTATTTTATATGTATATACGTACATATCACATTTATATAACATATGTATTTGTTTATTATACACATCTAAATATATATATCGTCATATCAAATGCAAAAGGGCCTATCTACATTATAACAATATTTTCACTAGAGATAAAAAACTTAATAAAAAGCAAACTTTTGTGATAACAAATATTATATTTTTCAGCATAGTATCATTAATTCCGATTTTATTAATGATAATACCTAGAAAAAATAGTTTTTTTGATCGCAATAGTTTGCTTTTTATTAAGCTTTTTGTCTCTCCTGAAAAATTAAAAAATAGATAGAACGTTTTGCATTTTTTTATGACGATATGTATGTACATATATATGCAAATATCCATTATTTTAAGTTGTTTTGTCAAAAGTACACAAATATTAATATCAAAAAGTACCGAAAAATAAGAGCGGAAATATCCCCTTAACTTGTACCACAGAAACAGCCCATCACTGGCTTACAAATGTCACGTAACAACGTTAGACATTTCTATTTTATACAGATTGGTACGTTGCAACTACGGTACATTTAAATTCGGTAAGCTTTTGTATTGCTTTTCCCATAACATAGACGAACAGCTCATACAGTACGGTACGGGTGCGCTCCGCTAATTCTGCCTTCATTCTCATTAGCTTACGTATGTACATACATATGTCAATAAAATAATAAAAAAAATTTAATAAATTTTTTTTTAATATTTTATTTCTTATTATTGATTTAACTAATACATTTAAATCTCCTCGTGTTGTTTCAAGGACGTTAGCCATCCTCTTTGCTGATTCAATTTGCACCTCAGCAGCATCAGCAACTTTTTTTAAGAATTTGCTTTTTCTGTAACTGAAAAGCATTCATTGTAACATACAATGTAGTTTATTTTGGTGCTGGGAAGTTTCCGGGTTTGTATTTGGTGTAACCACTGCAACAGCTTTAATGCACCTAGCTGGTGACTCCATCAGCGCAAAAAAAAACAATCAATTGATTGGGGCCTTACACCAAATGCTTTACCACCGGGTGCTACAGCTGACGATAGAAATAGCGCCTTGTATAAGCCCGTTTCTCTAAGGCTCTTTTGGTTTTCCCTATTTTTTTAGTCCGTGACTTTAAATCTACCCATGTCTAGAGTAAGTTCGGGTAATGAGGTATACCTATTTTTTATTTGATTATAACGTTTTAATTCGGTTAGAACAGATCTCAGCTGGTATTCTGCTACAGATCTTAGGTTTACATTCAGGAAAG
This sequence comes from Gymnocheta viridis, assembly GCA_956483585.1. Taxonomy (NCBI): domain Eukaryota; kingdom Metazoa; phylum Arthropoda; class Insecta; order Diptera; family Tachinidae; genus Gymnocheta; species Gymnocheta viridis. The sequence continues at coordinate 56,841,021 of OY101443.1, read as the reverse complement.
TGAAAGAGTTTTTGGAGTCCAACTTTTAGAGACATTTGAGAGAAAGTCATTGAAAAAATTGGCGGGTAATACTTTGTTCTGTTAATGTGGTACATTAGAGTGCGTGGCCGATGGCGATTTTTGGAGACATTTTCCAGTGGACTCAAAAAAAGTCAATCACAATACTAATACATTTCTTTATTACCACCTCTTCGCATAGCTTCCCAAAAGCAAATCGAATTATGATTTATAAATATTCTGAGATCTAGAAACCATCAAGCTTGGTTTTCTCATCTTCTAGTTTTTAGTTTTCAAGAAAACTTACTATAGCACATTACACGCCTATACCACAAGAGCTGAACTTACTCTATAGATAAAATATTCAATAGGTTTCTTTTAAAGCATACAAACAAACGTACTGTTCTTTTTTCATTCAAAAATAGTATGGGCCAATTAGCCCAATTAGCTTTTTCCAGCTAATTTTAATTATTATTTATAAATATATTTATTTTTATTAAATTCAAAAACTTTGTTACGAAATCAAAACCTCAAGTGACAGATTTTCACATTTCATTCTCAATGTTAACGACACTTTCGTAGCAATCGGATTTTATATGAAAACATTAACGTTTTCATTCGAGTTGTCTTTCGAGTCACTTTTCGTTTAGAAATAATGTAGAGAAATCGAAATCAATGTTCTTTCTCACAGAATTTGAATGATGGTTTTCTTTCTTAAGTCAGAAATAGGCTATAAGACAAATTTCATGTAAAAAATCGAATTTGATTGCATAGGCGGTGAGCATTGGCCATGGCAGATTTAAGTTAAATTATTTTTTTTTAACTTATTCAATATAATGCTCGGTGATAACTTTTAATGGTCTAGAACCACTTCTTATAGTTTTTGCATAAAAATTTATGAAGTCATCATCTCACTGTGCACCGAAGCTACTAATCCAAAAGATCAATTTTAACTGCATCGTCAACTGTGTCGGGTACTCTTTAAATTTTTATTTTTAGTATTGTTACTTCACATGAATAAAAAAAATATAATGTGCTAGTAAAAGATTTTGAAATTTTCCTCAAGCTTCTCTCTTTCAAAATGATGAAATAAAACTGGGTCGAAACTAGAGCATTCAAAAATCGGAACCGAAAGACGATTTATTTTTAAATAAGGTTAAACATTTATATATAATCGAACCGATTGCTGGGAATGAAATATATTACGCTGTACCTTAAGTTTTGAATTGGTAATTTTTAGTGTCTGGCTTTAGTTTGGTTTTCAATTCACTTTCTGATGAATTTTATAAAAAATTAAAAAAGTCTAATAAAACCAATTGGTCAATTGTTAAGAAATTGGTAACTATAACCATTTTGAAACATACTTTTTTAGTTAAATATTTTATTCCTTATCAAAAGCAAAAGTAAAACAAATCATAAACAAGGGTGTGATTATTGTAAGCCTATCGAAACCCTGCTACCTCACGTATTTTATTCTTTCAATAAGTCACGTTTACACAAAAAGAAATATCCTCACAAAAAGTTTTTTTTTAATAATTTGTTTTTTTTTTTACAAAAAATAACTTGTTAAAGTAAAACTTCTTTAATTTCTTTCATTATCTTCGTATTTGAAAAATAAATGGGTCTTACATTTCTTAAGTTAAAAATATAATATCAATGAAAACCCAGGCAGAAAAGGAAATTAAATTTTCAATGGCATGTGCAGTTAAATTCATATTTGTAAACGTGTGTGTGGGTGAGGGTGTGTGTGTTGGTGTGTGTGTTCAATTTTCATCTTTATGAAAATACATTTTTGGCTAACAGGAGTATTAGTCAATGTGTAGATGGACCTCGTTCTTAATATTATCTGCTTGTGTATAAAGGGTGCTCAAAATACAATTATCTGTTTTTCATTGATTATTTCTGTCCGAAATAATGAATTTCAGTCAGTATTATGCCTCTGCGGACCAAACTGGGCCATTTTACGTTAGAACAATGTTCAGAAATATTAAAAACTTTTAATCGGACATTAAATTTTTTTCTGAAAAATCATCGAAAAATCATGTAAAAGCTGCCTCAGAACTGCGATTTAATCCCTTTAGACTTCTTCTTGTGGAAGCCTTTAAAGACCGATGCCATGCGAATAATCTAAAAATAATTCACACTCTTGAGGCTAATACCGTCCGACCCATTCGCGAGATACAACTGGGAAGCGCCAACACAGTATTGGAAGATTAGCCTGACAGAATAAAGTACCGCAAAGCCAGCCGTGGCAGCTATACGTATGAAATCGCCTTCCATACATAATGGGAATATTTATTATTTTCAAAAAAGTCTTAATATAACAAAAGAAATTAAGTTAAGTTGATTGTAATGAATTTTTGAAAAGTTTCTTATATTTGGACTTAATGGTGTATGCGTGGCTGTGTGTGCGCTTGTGTCCCTTTTCAGAGGCTTTATTTTCATTTTATATATTTAAATATTTCCGCTTCCGTTTGCAATTTTTACAACTTACAATAATAAAAAAATCATGAAAAAGAAACAGCAAAAAAGTAAACGAATTCTCTCACAAACACATGCTGAACACCAGAAGCAAACAAAAATACCAGATGAAAAAAAAACGTCATTGTTTAAACTAGATTTTCATAAAGATGTGTGCGTGTGTACATGTGTGTATATTTTATTTAGTCCCACATTTCCGTTGCTCGTTTTCCTTTGCGATTTAACATCTGTTTAAAGTCATATTAAAGCAAACAATGTAAGTCTTTAATACAAATCTGTATGAGTGTTTATATATACTTTAGCATATGTGTGTGTGAGTGAGAGGATGTTTTAATAAAATATGCACTGCAGCTCGTATGTGCATGTGTGTGAAAGAGAGTATTCAGGGAGCTGCATGCACAGATCTGTATTTTTATGTATTTGTGGTAAAATAAAAATTCTTAAGAGTATTATTTGGCCACAAGTTTCATTTAATAATCATGCCTTCGTAAACATACAAATACAGTGTATTTGCACCACACTCACATTGACTCACATTCATACATTTTTGTATTGCAAAAGGTCACGTTTAATTCTCAAGTTGATAACTTTTATGTTATTGCTGGCATTATTTTATTATTATTATTTTTTTTTTTTGCTGTTCTAGTATCACTTGAATAATCGTTTTTGAAGATACGAGTAAGAACATATAAAAATAAAAGTGATAAAAATAAAGTGTTAAATTTTATAGTAAAAATTAAATGAATTTAATTAAACTTTATAAATTTCGTATAGTGCATTTAGTTTGGTTTCAAATTAATTTAAGGTTTATTAAATTTAGTTTGAGTTTGTTATTTCAAATAATTTTCATAATAAAAGATATACTGAAAAACCTACTTAATTCTGATAACAATAGAACTGAATGGAAGATGCATGTTTTATTCGAAGGCCACAAAATCACCTCATCAGTGTTTATGTGTTTGTTTTTTTCCTTTTAAGCTAGATAAAGCATATTAGAAGTATTACTCCTTTATTTATATTTTCTTAGCACTAATAAATTGAATTAATGGCGTTTTCTTTTCTAGAAAAAAATGCAACATTTTTTACTTTTTTTGTTAAAAATTTGCAATATAAAAGATTTCTTGAAATAGTTAGTTTATTAGAAGTTATTGTATCATCAGTTACGAGGCAATATTTTTGTCTTATGAAAACTCTGAGTAGAAAGTTTTTGGATAAAAAGCAAAAAAAAATATTTACATTTTTTAAAAAAGAAAACGACATAATACTTCCTTTTCTAATTCCTCTCTTTTGTTATTCCTAAAAACCAACACTGAAATAAAACTGCAAAAATCTGTTAATATTAAATTTCGTATTTTGTTACAAAAGTCATTAAGCCACAAACATTTTTAACTCAATTAGGACTTATCTTAGATGTATTAAAACCAAATAGTACAATTCGTAAATATTTAATTGGAAAAATATTGTTTTTGTCTTTATTAGCCCAAATTTTACCAAATTTAAGCTGTAGTTAAATTTGAAAATACTTTCTTTTGAATATAAGTACTCATTTTCCATTATTAATTACGAGTATTTATCTTTTACGCACTGTAATTAATTTATTGAATTTCATGCACATTAAATTTGTCAAGCATAAATTTCGAGGAAAGATAATTAATCACATTTGCGATTACACTGATATTATTTTCTTATAGCTAGATATCTAAACTTTTACTTTATGTTTTAAAAAAAATATTTTATACTATTTGTATTAGTAAAATGTAAATTTTACACAACCTCCCATTTAAGGTGCGCTAATTATTATTTTGTATTAGATTTTAACGAGTTTCAACGATCTTTTGTTGTAGATGGAACGCCCAAAAAATCAAAGATGATAGTTCCATTATTTCGCCAGATATATTTATCATACCAACAAATAATCCGGACATAAGTGAATATGCCTGAGAAAAGTTCCTCTAATAAAGCATTCATAAAAAATTTAATTCAAAATAAAAGAAACTTCAGGCAAAACACACATTTTGTTTTGTTTTTTTTTCTGGGTTAACCCGGGTCACCCCTTTTTACGAAGGGTTTCCCATAGGTCACTTGCTATATGTACGTCACTTTTCGAGATAGCGAAATTCTGGAAATACTAAACTGCTCGAAATTAAAAATAGAATATATCTAAAGGATAAAAAGGACTTTACATTTTTTACGGGTTCTTTTCTGTCATGTCGTTCTTTGTATTTCAGTGATGGCGTTCAGGATCATGACGTTATTAACCTTATCAACTGACCGCAAAAAGTGTAAAAGAAGATAATAGTAATAAACAGAGTATATATACATGTAATATATATATATATATATATAAAGCAATAAAAATGTCATGTGTGGACGAAATAAATTAGTGTTGCTGTCTTCGACTGAAGCCGGACTCTGGCATTTCAAATCAGTAACCACATTCTGTGAATCTCTAAAGATAATCCTTCGTCCCCAAAAAAAATTATATAAAGATTTCTATAATTTTTTTTTACACAAGCCATCCATCGGGATTGCGGAAACTGCACTTTAGCAAAATTTTCCGCCTCGAAATTTATGTTTTTGGCTTCTTGCAATTTTTCTAGAATTTTTTCAATCTAGACTTAGCCTGAAAAGTCTCAGTTTATAATTTTTACGGACAGACTTTTAAAACGAGAAAATGTAAAAAATTAATCTCGTAAAATAATTTTATAGGATTGAGAGCTAATATTTCAGCTAAATAATAAAAATGTATTTACTCTTACATACTTTTTCGACCTTCTGTTTTTTGAAATTATTCTAATTTATTTTCATCAATAGGTACATTTTTTAAAAAACGTTAACAAAATTTTTATTAAAACCCAACATTTCGCCACTTCTTTGTATAGCTGCTTCAGGGATAAATAAAATACTGTAAATAAAAATAAAAAAAAAATTATTTACACAAAGAAGTGGCGAAATATCGGTTTTTTAATAAAAATTTTGTTAACGTTTTTTAAAAAATTTACCTATTCTCAAAATAAATTAGATTGATTAAAAAAAAATATTTATTTATTTAATACTAGCTTCGCCTCGCGGTAATACGCGGTAATACCCGATGCCCCTATGTAATTTTCTGAATTAAACTACCACTACCTGTGCAAAAATCTTGTCGATCCTTTACACTATGAAAAATCTATCCCACTTGGACCATACATTTCACAGGAATAAAAAGTAGCCTATATGCTATTTCAGGCTATAATCTATCTCTGAGCCAAATTTCATTCAGATCCGTTCTGGCGAGAATGAGTAACAAACACTCTTCCATCCATCCAAGCTTTCACATTTATAATATTAGTTAGAGTAATCAAATAGCTTAACATGAAAATAATATATACAAGGACTGCCAAGGTCCAAGATCTTTTAAATACAATTTTAGACAATTTATTTTTATTGAATACCTGGAGCCGATTTCTCAAAACCGTAAGTGACAAAACTGCAAGTAAAATACCTACAAAAAAGAATAAAATTTTTAAAGTGAGAAATGCCAGCATTTTAAAATTATAATATCATTTTCTGTCTTTCTCACTTAATGCGAAATTTGAATGCAACAAAGTTGTGTATTGTACTAGTATATGGATTTTCTTAATATTCTTTAATAAAACATTTTTAAATTATATTTGGCATTATTAAATTATTTACTATAAAGAATTATTCATAATGTACACGTTTCTCTTGTCATTGTTCAACATACTCGTAAATATAAGCACATCTAGCAAAATGTGTTTCTTTTTCTTTTCTTGATTTTATTTTGAAATCCATTATAAAGGATTAAGTTGCATTAATATGTATTGAGAATCAAAAAAGATTAACATTAAACTTTTCTTTAAAACATAATTTTTCATTTATATCTCATTAGTAATGAACTTAACTTTGTATAAAATAATAAAGAGTGAAAGAAAGCACAAAAGTGTTGGAGGTAAATTTAATATATTATTAAATAAACTTTTTGTTCAGATCGTTTTTCATACAGATAAAAACACATGTGAACAGTGCCTTCATACATATAAAAATATTTAAATATTTCAATAAAATTTAATTGTTTTATAGCTACAGTTTACATATACAAGTATATAAATATATATTTTTTTTAATTTATATATGTATACTACATATAATACACATATTTTTAAAGAACAAACTCAAACTGCTTGAGCCTTTGGGCTTGTCTGCATAAACACGCACGGTTTTAGCGAAATCGAAAGCTATTCACAATAGAGAACAAAAACATAAACACAAAAATATCAAATTCAGATTTTTATGTACTTTCGCTAGTTAATAATATAAATATTGCGAATAATTTCTCCAAAAAGTCACCAAAATACTAGACAAAAGTGGTGACTAGGAGACTCTTGTCCCCAGACAAAAGAGCATAATCAAATTTGTTTGCTTTATTGTGATAATTCGACTAAGTGTAAATAGATTTAAAATAATGTGATTGCAGGTAAAACTCGCAATATTAAAAATATTAATTTTGGGAAAAAATGCGAATAAAAATTTAAAATAATAAAATTTTAGCAATTCCCGTAAAAAGCACCAATTATTAACTTGACAAAATTTTTTTTGACATCACTCTATACAAATGTATAGCAGTTGTTGTTTTTACATTTTCCACAAACCTCTTACAACTATAATTAGAGTTGAAAAAAAGTGAGCCGAGGTAGTAAAGGTAAAGTAAGAAAACAAAAATAAATTGGTTGATTATTGAGTTCTTGTTACAACTTTGATATTGTTTAAACTTTTCATTTGCTTTAATAAAATATTAATATAATATCTCCAGTTGTTGTAAGAGATATTTGGTTTTTAGAAGGGGCGCGTTCCTCTGAGAATCTTTTGGTGAGAGAGTGCTTTTGCAGGAATAGGGATCTGGAGGCTGTTCAGATGTCTCGGTATTATTCACCCGTGGATTTGTTGACTCTCAGGGGAGCTGGACTCCTTTGCGAAAGTGCAGACCTTCTATTTTATCATCGAAGGATTCATAGTCTCAATATAGTTGATACGGTTTATAGCACTACTCAATAGTTTTAATTAATTTCTTATTCCCTTTTTATTGTGAATTTACTTTGTTTTTTTTTTTGTTTTTGTTATTTTGTTGTTTAGTTTTAAGTTATTAGTGAGTAGTTAGTCTTAAGTTCTTTAGTTCAGTAAGTATTATTCTAAGAGCTTCCCTTTTTTATTTCCTTTTTTGGGGAATATATTTTAAGATTTTTGTTTTATTGTATGATGGATGTATTTTTAAATGTACAAATTTTTTATTGTTATAATGTTATAGTCTTTGATAAATACGTTAGTATGTAAGGAATTTTATTTAATGTTTTTAGTTTTTTTAATATTTAACTAAATTTTATAATGATTTTTGGAAAAATAAATTTAAACCTTAAACCTTAAGAGATATTTGGGTAAAGTTCTCTGATGATCTGCATTAGCAACAGTGAAATGCGCATAGGAAGTCGCTATACCCCTCAATAATCAATTTCAATTTGTTTTTAGCTAAATTATTAATGTTTTACGAAATACTTAACATATTAATTTTTCGAAAAAGTGCGAATATAAATTTAAAATATTTCGCTTAACACTTTCCTCTTTGAGCAGGGCCTCATATTTTGTGACACGCTCTTGGTTAACACGGAGAAAAAACTAGGTTGTACACGATTTCTATATGCAGTTTTTCATTCATGTACGTATTTTTTAACCTTGGCCCATCTTTTGAATGGTGCACATAATTTAAAAGAGAGCTTGAACAATTTATTTTATCATACAAAGATTTTTGTACAAATATTTTGAATGACCAAACATAAATAATACATTTTTTCAGAAAAAAATAACAATATTTAGTGAAGAAGAATTAATGTTATGAAAGAAATTTTGTATGGTTTGAAGAACATACAGTCGCACATAAAATTGAGTGAAATATGAAATGTATGGCTGAAATTGGCATTTTCGGAAATCTTGGAACTTAAGCCTTCTTTTTTCACTGGTTTCTTATATCAAGTAATAAGGGATTTTCGCAGAACGTAACCGTTATGCTAAGAGAGGTCTACCTGTACTAATAATATTTAATTGATATATTATTATATTTTTGCATAGCAAAAAAAATGTTGGTTGTAGTTGGAATTTTCTAACAAAATCATGATGTAAAATGTAGTCATGCAGCAATCTTAACGAATGTGAATAATATAATTATCAAGTAGAAATATAAAAGTGTTTACTCTAAGTTAATTAATGTTTGCAGTTTACTTTAAAATATTAATAGCACAACTAATATTGTTGCAGGAAACAAAATATTGCTTATGCAACCTCTCCCAACCATTTGTTTTGTCTGCGTGTACATACATCGATAATTCAAATTTATGATCCCTTCAATAACTTTTTTAAATGTCATGAAGACAACAAAAATAAAATAAAATAAAACGAATAAAGTATACTTTGTATGTGTTTGTGCTCAAAGCTGATTTTTATTGACTTCAACAAATTTATTATCCACAGACAAAAAGCAGCAACAAAAATATAATATCTAACAATTTTTCATTTTATTATTATTTAATACAGATTTTGTTTACTGTTTGTTCATGGCACTTAATCCATCATAATGTGATGATGGCTTAAAAACGGCATCGAACGAAAATAAAGTCTCGCAGTGTTTGTTAAAAGCATCAATACACATAAATATTTTATCAGTTGCCAGCAAAAATTAAAATTGGTTAACAACCAAACATTAACTTACTCCTACCGCCAAAATAACAATAAATTTAAAATAATGCTGAAATGAAAAAAATTTTCTCATATATATTGTTTTCAAGCTTTAAATTTTCAAACTTTAACTTTGCAATCTTTAAGTTGTGAAATGTGAATAAATTCGAGAAAAAAAGTTTTGGTTTTATGTTAAATGTAATTGTACGAAAGACAGAATTCTTTCGCTAGGGCAGGCATTTGAAATTTATTGAAAAACTTTTGTTTAACTTAAAAAATTTTTACGAATGTAAAGAAAATATGTAATAAAACAAAGACCATTTTTATACAATTTGCCATGGGTAAAAAGCAGATCAATTTATTTGTATTTCTACTATAGTGAACTGGGACTTAATGAAGGTTAATATGTGTTTTGGGAATAGATATTTAATTGGTTGATATGCGCCTATTCATGTTTGAGCTTAACTTGAATAGTCTAAAAAAATTATTTGGCTTTAAATGCAGCTTCCACAATCCAGATGATCGATGTTTGCAGAAAAGCATTCAACTATTCGAGTAATTTTTATAAACATATTTTACCTAAGTCGACTGTTGTGATCAACTTGAGTATAAAATTAATACGCAAATCCCTCGGTTTTTTGAGTAAAATTTGTTGTTCTTAAATCAACCGTCTGGCCAAACTTTAAAATGTATTCTAAAAGAATTTGTAATGACTAACTTGTTCAAAGGTACATTTACAAGTATATATATGCAAATTAATATTTTACAATAAAGTCGAACGCACAAAAAATAAACAAACTTTTAAATTCAACAAAAAAATTTTCTTTGGCCAAATAATCAAAAATATCCAATATATCAAAAAAAATTAAATTCACCATAAAATGGAATGTTCTTCAAAAACACAAAATTTTACGAAAAATTTAAAACTCGCAAAGTAAACACAAAAAATTAATTAAAAAAATGATATAAAAATTTTTCTTGAAGAAATAAAATTTTGCAAAGAATATTAAATTCTCAAATTAAACAGGAAAACATGCATATTCAAAAAATTAAAAAAAAAGATATATTTTAACAGAAAAAATTCACATGAAATACCGATAAATTATAAAATAATACAATTCCGACAAAAAAATATAAATTCCATAATCTATCCAAATTTAAAAAAATCCAGCTTTGAACAGAACATGCAAAAATTACACAAAATCACAAATTCTCTAAAACAAAATTGATTGTTCCAAAAAAATTTCATCGGAAAAAAATCTTACAAAAATAATTGAAGTTTTTGAATAAATCACCAAATAATGTTCACCAAAAAAAAAGAACTACGAAAAAGTTTAAATTTCTCAAAAAAAAAAGTAAAATATCACACAATCTCGATATTTTTCTAAAATATTAAAATGGAAAATAAAAAAAACAAAATTTTAGCAAAACAAGAAGCATTTGACTCAGCATTACAAAATCAACAAAAACCATAAATATCTGTAGACATATAAAAAAAATTATTATCATATTTCAACTGAGACAAAAAAAATTATAACAAAATTTTTTGAACAATTTCACAAAAAAATGGCAATTTCACTAAAACCGAAGCACTGTCAAAATATTTCTACATACTCGTAAGTAAGTCCATTATTTTTACGTAATTTGTTTCTTTGAAATATTTGTAAGTAGGGATATGCATTTAATCAATTAATCAAATACAGTCGAACTTCCATAACTCGAATCAACATTATCCTAAAAAATCTTCGACTTACGAAGACTTCGAGTTATAGAATTTATTTGTTGGAAAAAAAGAGAACTGCAATTATGTCCGTGTATTAAATGATAAATATGGTTTTTTTATTTAAAACAGGCACTTACTGAAAACATTTTTTTTTAATTTTTTGAAATTAGATGTCTCGAATGAAAACTTTACGAAATTAGTGACTGAAAATCTACTTTTTTATTTTAAATAAGAAATTACTTTAAATTGTTCAAAGACTTATAGTGCTCATCAGTTTCAGTTTGCAAATACACCGCCTGGACCACGATGTCAAACAATATCATTCTTTTCAATTTCTAAAATTTTGTTTTTGTCTTATATGTAATTTCACAAAAGGACGAAATCGTTCAAAACCGTGGGTCAGGCGGATAAATTCAATGTTTGAAAAGAATTTTCTACAACATTTCTGCAAGGCTACTGAAAAGTTTCTTCCACCGAACCCTCACCATCACTCGCCGTTCCGCCTAATATGGGATCCCACGTATAAAAAACAAAAAAATTGTATTCAAAACAATGAACTTCAATAATGTGCATGCAAAAGATCAGCTGATAAGTAAGAAAATCACTACTTCGAGTTATAGAATTCATATGCATGTAATTTTGTTCGAATTACGGAGAACTTCGAGTTATAGAATTTCGAGTTACAGAAGGAGAATCGTCAGTTATTTTCTCTCTCAACGGTGCCGCCAATCGAATTGGATCGAGTTAGAGAAAATTCGAATTATAGAGGTTCGAGTTATAAAAGTTTGACCGTATTCTAATTAATCAAAATCTGTTAAATCGATTATTTGATTAATCAAAAAATTCCATGGTTCTAGTATTCATGCTTAATCAACCAATTCTGCTTTTAGTTATTCAAATCATGATTAATTGATTAAGCAAAATTTTTAATAACTTAATCATTTAAGTTTATATTTGTCCTTTTTATTAATATTAACTTCTGAGTGAAAAGATGTCAAACCATCATGCCGTTCGGATACAAATCCTCTGATTTCAATGAAATTCACCGCAACTGTTGTATGTTATTGGACTTTAACAAAACATAAATTTTCAGACCCCAGATTATTTCGGCTTCCGAGATATGACGTCATAAAAGATGTGAAAAATAAAAAAAATCACAAAAGTCTCCTTGCAAAAAGCAATAGAACTTTTGCGCTATGCAAAATAATTTATTTTTTTTGGTATTTAAAATTAAAGCCTTTAAAATCATATGCACATTTTGTTTTTTTAAGAAAAGGTCAAAGGTAATTTTTTGGGGTCTTGTGTTGAAAGGTCCATATCTGAAAATGTATATTCTTAAAAAAATATATGTCAAGTATTAGACACTCTTCTACATTTACAAATTTAAAGGAGACTCGATTGGTGTCAGAGTTATAGACCAGAACGTGATCCTAAGTATGTTTTGTATTTTTTACAAATTTTATGACGTCATATTTCGGAACCCGAAAGGATCTGGGGCCAAATTTTGTTGTTTAATAATACTCTTATAGTGTATGACATTTGTGTTGAATTTCATTGAAATCGGAGGTGATGATGCCGAAAATTCCATTTTTTTCGTGATGGTTTGACGTTTTTTAACTCTTCTATTTTTAGTTTTTTTAGAAATTTCCCTTGTTTTATTCATTCATTCGTATTTGGTTTTTATTACATAGATTTTCTTTCAAATGTTTTCGTCTTATATTTTTTAAATTATTCAAATCTGTAAATCAAAATTGAAAATATTTCATTTGCGTATCGAATAATCAAAACTTTTGATTTTTTGATTGATTGATTAATGAGTATTATAATTAATCAAAAGAATCGATTAATCGATTAATCGTATGTCCCTAATTAAGTGTTAATATATCAAGCTTACTACGTTCGCTAATTCAAACTATTTCTATTAAGAAAAATAAGAAGACCAAACTTATTAATTGTTACTCTACGCCAGAATGGCATGAGCAGGCGGTTTTCGGAGACCGCAACACAACATAGTCAACGTTCATGTACTTTTTGTTTGTACCTCTTGTCTTTGTTAGAAATATGAAAGATTTATTTAACGTTAAAGAGTACCAGAGTTATTACTTCCTCATAGCCGATTGTTTAACAGTTAACAAACCTTCGGGCAAATTACGACATTAATATCGAACGAAATTTCATACAAATTTATTTTTAATTTGTATCAAAATTTCGTTCGATACATAATGCCGTAATTTGTCCCCTGTCTTCTCTTATCAAGAAAACATAAACACAATTTAAAACCTTTCAGTCTCTATTGCGGTTTAGGTATTCCAACTCGAACTGATGATATTTGCAAATATACTTCAATATATAATTTATAATTTATGAGTTAAAAGCAACTTAAATTTAAGTTGCAGCCTCCTTCACTAGTGCTGCAAGTTTCACATACTTTTTTAATCATGTTGATTTTGTATTAATGGTTTCCATATTAGATATAGTTGCTCTACTAGTTAATAATACTTTCAAATACAAAATCATTGATAACATTTCGAATAGACACATTATCTAATAACCGTTGCTTTTTTAATTTTTTTTAAACACACAAACTAACAACAACCAATGTGCGCTTAAAAATCTGTCTTAGAAAACCTTCTCTGAAAAATATTAAAAGCATTTTGAAGCAGCAGTGAAAAAATTCCAACAAACATTTCTATTAAGCTGCATTAATTCAAAATATGATCATGTGAAATTTATCAATGAGTTCAACATGTTAAATATGTTGTGATTAAATAATAAAAATTAGAAACGAAATGTGGACAAATTATTATAAATGTGGATGTGCATACGCAACGGCATTTTAAAAACAAATATGATATTTTCTGGATATAAATTACGCAATGGCAATGAATATGTAAATGGGTTAATCAATTTGAATAATATATTAAAATTAAAAATATTTCAAATAACAAAATTATCAACAAAAAAAGTGTGTAAAATATTTGTCTGTTATTTTTACTATCTTCCTGGAAAGTTTTGAATTTAAGTTGACATTTGAAGTCGTATATTGAAAATAGAAATATAGACTTTGATATGAATAAGTACTACATTTCATTTCGTTTACACCATTTCCAAAAAAAAATAAAACTAACCGCAAAAGCACATCCGTCTCATGTACACTTTTTGTCCCACGGCACTTAAAGAACCCCAAAAATGTCATCAATGAAATATTGAATTCTCTTAAATCAAAAACAAAAAAAATTAATAAAAATCTTCTCAAGCAATAGCTGGGAAACAGTGTTCTTACATTAAATCATGCAACAGCATCAACAGCAACATCGGAAGCTAACAAGCGGTAATAGCAATAAACTGCTTAAAAATTTATAAAATCAATAATTAGCAAAATAATTGCGATCATGATCATAATCATAATGATGATCATTAAAAACATTAAAACAAAAATAAGCGAGAGTGTGATGCCTCCAAACTATCTATTTAACATGTTTTTATTGCTTTTTTTGCTTTTTATCATCTTTCTCTTATTGGTTTTAATATTGTCGAGTTGATTTTTTCTTTTTGCATTAATTAACATTTTTGTTTTGGTTTCAAAGACTAGACAAGAGAAGACTCGATCAAACATGTAGCAACACACATCCGCACAGGTTGTGAAACTCAAGTTTGTATAAAATTAAAAAAAATAGATACACATAAAAATAAGAAATTGCTCGTCATTTCATTTGAAGACGAGTCGACCCATTTTTCAATGACCTTCAAAAATTAACGAAATAAATTTAATTTATTGTTACTAAAAAAAAATACACAAATTTTTAATAACCATAAAGCAAAGTGAATGTTTTGAGAGCAATAAAAAATCAGCGGCCTTTTTTTTCTCTGAAATCACTTATGTATTTTTATTTATTCGGAAAACAAAGTTTGAATATAATTAATTTATACATTAATTGGGTTGAGATAAAAACATTTTTTTAAAGACTGAGATTTGAAAAACATATTGGTATCTAATGAGTTTTTAAGTAACGGATGTTTTTTTTAGAGGCAGAGAACATAAATTAAAGTAAAACACAGAAAACTGTTTTATAAAAAATGTTGGATGTTTGAATAGGATGAAGCCACCGGGCTTGACGGATGTATGGAGGGCTATTTCTCACACACTCTTCACAATATATCAGGCTATATTTTGATAGTGGAACGTATTCTGTACCGCTCAAAGTGTTCAAATATTTCTGATCTATCGATGTAGACATGCAACGCACGAACGAGGTGGCCAGTTAGCCTCTAAGTCTGCGCTTAGACACGAAAACATTTGGCTGGGAAACATTTAGTTTGGTGGCATATTATGGCTGGGGAAGAGAGCACCCACCGTACTCGGCGATACGCTTTGCTGACATTTGCTTTGTTGACATTTGCTTTTTGCATATAACAACAGTAATAATGGAATGTTGCCGACCTGTTCGTCGGTGTGAACGCGAATGAGAAAACAAAAGAGAATAACTAATGTATTTCTTTGAAATGTTCGCCCGTCTAAGCTCGGACTAATGACAGTACAGCTGCTCTGCTTGCTTGTATTGTCAAACATAGACAACAGCTGCGATTCGCTTGCAACATCCTTATGTTTGTTCGTGCCGTATACTTGTTGCCGGCGATGACGACATTGCAACCGAATTCAACGTAATTCAAAATAGATGAGGCAGAGAATTCTGTCATTATTTCAGCCAATTTGTCTACATACGTTCACGTTCAACAAAACCTTTTTAATTTCTATTTCTTAATTATATTTATACACGAATTGTATCTGCGTTGCCTGTTTAGGGAGATCCCCCTATATATATTTTTCTCGGGACTTATGCGAATACTATTTTGCTTAACCTTCTCTTTACCCCGCTGAAGGGCTTTTAGCCTCTTCCATAACTAAACTAACTACAAGAGTCAGGTTAAAAAGTCATCATGTACAGCTTGATTTTATTTCAATAAGGAGCAAATTTACGGGATACAAATAATTCAGTGCAATAGACTTTCGTTAATTTGCTACTCATTAGTTTGAATTTCTCAAAGTTCTTTCCTTGAAAAATGCTCGATAACTTGAAAAAGTTTCCTGGAAAAAATGGTCCCCATCATTTTATTATTTAAAGTGGGAGATCTCCACACTCTTGAATTTGAACTCTTTAAATGTTATTGTGTTCGAATTTCTTAACAAATATTTCTGGCGAAAAAAATCCGGCTTTAATGCAAATAGTCAAGCGAACGGACTACAAACGGAACGAACTCATTTCTGTGTGAAGCAGAGGTCCGAAATCCGATGTACTCTATTGCTATTTAAGCGTATTTTTGTCGCTCTTTCAAGAATGTGTATAAAATTCCTCTACAGCGAAGTGTTAGAGAGGTATAATGTTTCACAAAATTGCTCCTCATAGTGTTTTACATTAATCTGTTGAGTACATATGAATATTAGTGCTAAAACGTAATGGTTACAAGATTTCCTATACCGATTCGCTATAACAAAACGCCGATATTTCTTTTTCTTTCTGTTTCTAGATACCAAAATCAGTCGTTTATAGCCTTGTTGTTGAGATTTTTTGCACAGTGTCGTGGAAGACAGAGCACAAGAAGCACATAAAAATTATTTAAATTACAAATTAGAACTTAAGTCTGATTTAAATAAAAGACGTGTGGCACTCGGGGACTGCCGCGGCAAAGCTATTGTCTATAATTGTCTATTTGTTTGTGTATATCATTTTTTGTCAACGACGTTATTTTGTGTTTTCCTACATGCAAAAATCTGTTCTGGCGATACTATATGTTAATGAAATCAATAGCATACTTTAGGTTAAAAAAACAAAAGACTTACGAAACAAACTTAGTGTTAGGTTTTATTTTCGTTGCGGAATTTCTTGATTCGCTCGCCGCGCTCAAACCCCGCGATAAAAGTTTTGCAATAGCTTAAAAAAACTTAGAAGTAATTAAATTATAACAAAAGAATTTAATATTGCAAGCCTTTTTTGTGGCCATAAAACATTAAAAGAATTTTGTGATTGAATCACATATTTATTGTTGTATTGAGTAATTTTTAATTATATTAACTAAAAAAAAATAACAGCAAATAGTTGTAGTAGAAACTAAATTGTTTGCACCCACCACAATGTATCAACTTGTACAGCATTTATATAAAAAGTGCACATGCCCTCACTCACTCGTTTCATAAAAACAATTTAAAAATGTTTATTTAAAAGTGAAACGTTTTAAAAATCATCACAAATTATGAAGCAATTAAATCCACTTCAATGCATGGCATGAAAACTACACTCGTAAAACAATCAACAACAACAACAACAAGACTACACATTCAAAATCAACATTATGACATTTTTTATTTGAACAATTAGTTTAATTGCTGCAAATATATATTTCATCGAATTAAACACAACAAACACAAGCGAAACAGAGCAAAACCTATTTGAACACGTAATTAAATCAGAGAACGTCAGAAGCAGCAGCAGCAGCAGCCGCCGCAGTGGCAACGGACATTGCAACACGATTCTGGAAAACTATTTTATATATATTTGAATTCATTTGCCAATGGATTTGAGGAATGCACCACAAGTATGTGTGAACTCAATGAGAAGCACTTGTAGGAATGAATGTACATACAAATTGCTCATTTCAAATAACGCAAAACAATCAAATTAACCGGTCGTTGATGATGAAAAATAATTATAAAAATGCCATCCGAAAAATCCAACATAATTATGTCTCAAGTTATGTTAAACAGTCAAATACAAATAATTAACTGTTTTTATTTTAAAGAAAAGTAAAAAAAACACAAAGATGAAATCATATTATGCAACCAAATCTGTAGTTTAAAAAACAAACCATCTGTTAGTTGTTCACACAAAATCTTATACGGAAGCGTGTTTGTTTTAAAACTTTTCTTGCATCTGAGATGTCACTTGACATTAAAAGTCAAACACATATTCACCTTCATCGCTACTCCTTCCTACTTCTATCTGCTAAAGTTTTCGCCACTCGAAAAAAAGCTTCTCTGGCGCTTCTCTAGTGTCATTATGTGTGGAATTTTCTTTTGATTTTTGTTGTGCTGTTTTTCTCTCTTATTATTAAATGTTTGAAATACAGGAAGATGCAACGCAACGAACGTTTGTTGGCATAACTCAGGTGATTGTAGTCTTCTTCATTTTCTGCAGCGCAGTTAAAGAATCAAATGATCAAATAATAGTATTAAAAATGGAAAAACAACAATTACAAAACAATTAATTATAAATAATAATTATTAAAAACAAAGGCACACGTAATAAACTGAATGTTTACATTGTCACAGGTGGTTGAATATTAAGAAAGTCAACTACAAAAGACAAAAATAAAATAAACAAAAAATGGAAAATTGCTTTATCTCAGAGCCAATAACTCTGGAAAAAGCGCGAGAGTATGGAATATTTGGAATAATTAATCATCAGCTATGAAATTTCCTACTAACTGAAATTGATTTAACTTGTAAGAAATGAATAAGTTACACTTTTCGTATTCTAATTTGTTAAATAATACGGTTAAATAGTTGATATTCCTAGTCTCTAGTATTAAACGTTAAAAGTGGTAAAATGGAACAAAAAACGCTGATGAGATGGTGTAGCGAGCTCGAAATCAGTACTGATCCGTTCTGCTAGTCTGATGAATAAATTGTTTCAAATAAAAAGTAATCTCTTAGTAAAATAATGAATATATCCAAAAACAATTTCTTAAAAATTAAGAAGAAATGGGTAAACTTAGATTTGAACTCATGCCAAAAATTTTATTTCAATATAAACCTTAAACAATTCAACAATTACGTATAAATATTTATTAAAATGGAAAAACATAGGTCAATTTTTTATAAAAAACGTTTATAAAATTTTATTAGATAACCGATATTTCGCCACTTCCTTGTGTGGCTTCTTCAGGGAAATATAAAAATTTTTATATAAAAATCTTTTTTACAATAATCAAAAAACAAAAACTACAAAAAATTGTCAGTCGCTTTGACAAAGAAAACAAAACAGGTACATATAAATAAATTTAATTGGCTTATGGATTTACAAAGAAAGGAATTAGGCATTAGATTTAATAAAAAATGGTTTGTTAATAAATCAGATGTAGATTTTCCAGAAGATGTACAATACATACTTTCTTTAGGTAAAAAATTCGCTTTACCTATTAAAAAAGAAATATTTCCCATCATGAAAGTAATATCAGATAGAGAAGGTCTTATTCAGACTTTACAAGATAGAGAAGAGCAAGATATTGCTAGATCAAGACTAACAACAATTATTGATATTCACATTGACAGGATTATATTAACAAATAGAGATAAATATTTATTAGATAAAGAAGAATTTAGTGAGAGATTCTTGAAATATAATAAAAACATAATTATTGTTATCGGGGATAAAGGTAATACTACGGTTGCTAAGAATAGGAATGATTATGAATCTAGAATTAATGATATAATAAGTGATTGTTATTCATATAAAATAATAAATAAAGATCCTACTACTAAATTACAGAAAATTAATAATGAGATGGTTGAAAATCTTTTCAGAGCGAAAATAATTAATATTGTAGAAAAAAAATAGACTTAAAACTAATGTAGCTATATCTCCAAAATTATATGGATTACCAAAGATTCATAAGGAAAATTTTCCATTAAGACCAATTTGTTCTTTTATAACCTAACCATCGTATGAACTTTGTAAATATATCACAAATATTTAAAAAAAATAACAATTAATTCTAAATATAATGTTATTAATTCGAATTTTAAAGAATAAGATTAAACATTTAACAATAGATTCTAATGAAAAATTATTCTCTCTTGATGTTGTATCACTATTTCCAAGTATTCCAGTAGATTGAAATAATAGATGAAATATGGTATTTAATAAAAGTACATAAAAATATATAAAAAGAATTATTGTTGCGTATAATTAGATTTTGCATAATTGACAATAGATATTTTCAATATAAAAATATAACATATTTACAACAGAAAGGACTTCCTATGGGTTCTCCAGCTTCGCCAATTGTTGCTGATATTGTAATGGAGAAATTACTTGATGTATGTATCGGGGAATTGACCATTAAGCCAAAAGTTTTGACAAAATATGTTGATGACTTATTTTGCATTATTTCAGAAAGTGAAATAGAAATTCTATTATCAAAATTTAATTCATTTCATTCTGATATTAAATTTACAATTGAGAAGGAATGTGATTTTAAACTTCCATACTTAGATACATTAGTAATAAGAAGAAATAATAGTTTATTTATAGATTGGTACCAAAAACCAACTTCTTCTGGCAGAATAATTAATTATTTTTCTAAGCATCCAAAGAGAGTTATTACTAATACTGCTAAAAACCTTATTTAAAGAATATTATCAGTAAGTGATATTGAATTTCATGAGAAAATTGTAAGGATAATTGAAAATATTTTGAATGAGAATAGTTTTCCTAAACACTTGCTTTGTAAATTAATAAGACAATATAGATATATAAAAAGAAGTTCAGATGTTTCTTCTGAACCAAAAATTTAGAAATCTTTAACATATGTATCTGAAATGTCGGAAAGATTAGAAAAATCTAGGATTTATAATAATGAAAAATTTAGAATTGCACATAGGATGTACCAGACAATTAGCAAATTATTTAGTAAGACAAAAGATAGAATAGAGACATTAGAGAGGTCTAATTTAGTTTACCAGATACCATGTGGTGACAATGATAGAGAAAATTGTGGTAAATTATATGTAGGTATTTCTAAGAATAAATTAAAAACTAGATTAGCTGATCATAGATCAGATCAAAACTACAAAAATAACATTTCATCACAAAAGACAGCATTAGTATCACATTGTGTTAATTTTAATCACAATCCTGATCTTAGTAATGTAGCAGTTTTAAATACGGAAAATAGCTACAAACGCCGATATACATATGTTAGAGATGTTCCAAATTATTAATGTTCCAATAGGAAATATAATTAATTTGAAAGCAGATACAGCTAGTGTTGCTCATGCATATAGATATTTATTACATAAGAACGGAAACGTAAATTGAATATTTGGTTATTATAATATTCTATTTTCGTGTACAAACGTATTTATTATTTTTCGATTATTGTAAAAAAATTTTATTTAAAAAATTTTTATACTTCCCTGAAGAAGCCACACAAGGAAGTTGCAAAATATCGGTTATCTAATAAAATTTTATAAACGTTTTTTTATAACAAATTGACTTATAGCTCGAGATAACTTAGATTCCTTTAAAAAACAAAAGGTCGAAAAAATATATAAGAATAAAATGGAAAAACTTTAGTTTGTTTTTAAATAAATATGAAAAAGTGTTCATAAAACAATACAACACGAAAGAAAAACTCCGAATGATCGTTTTTGGTCAATATATATTTCTTTTTGTGGATCTCCTCACCAGCATCCATTGTCAAAACCCCGTAATTTTGGATAGATCTGAGACCAAATCCTTTTAAATATAATGAAGTAATAATATACAGCCAGACAAGGCAAATATTTGGCGAAACAAATGTAATCATTAGTTTACATGAAGTTTCAGTTTCAACTCACAGATTCTATCCGCCTGTTCGTCGATATCGAAAGAAAATTTTCTTTCGAATTATTACATTTGAAACAAAAACAACTTTTATAATTTTGTTTTTGTTTTAAATGTAATTATACGAAAGAAATTTTTCTTTCGATATCGGCGAACAGGCAGTATGTCTCGAATGAGACTTTTGCCCAAACATTCTTTTAATTCATTGTGAAAACTTTGTAATAAATAATATGAACTGAACATGACATTTGGTTTATACCGAAAAAAATGAATTTTTGAACTTGACATGATAAATCTTAAAAATTATATAAAATAAAACTAAATTTTATTTTTAGAAATAAACACCCATTATTCATGGAACACGATTTTATTCGAGTAACTGCCGAGGCTGGTTTCACAGCAGCCAGTAGTGAAGGCGGCACCACTGTGCCACCGGCACTGAGATTACTTTTGCGCTCAAGATTATAAATCAAAGCAAGCCTCGATTAATGACACTCCCAATTAAAGCCAGTACTGCCATTAATATTGATTGCATTTATTGTGAAACTGTTACACGGGAAATTGTTACTTGCGGCAAACTAAACTTAAACTAAAAGATGATGAGCTTGATGATGCCGTTTTGTAAAATTAATGTTGTTGTTGGAACTGATTATGCACATCCATTAAAAAAGAAATACAAAACCAAAAACCAGTTACAACTTTTCTGCTTAACTTTGACTTTGGTTTGGTTGGATTTAGCAGTTAGTTTGAGCTTGTAACCGACCAACTAGTCAACTTACCACTAACACAGACTTGCATCTGCATGTATGTATGTATGATGTATGCTGTTGAGTTCATTTAGTTACAATGCAATATTTGGTATCTGTTTAAACCGTGACTTTCAATTATATTGCACTTCAACTTCATTGTTTTTTATTTTATCAAAAGTTCGTTTTGCCCTCAGCTTCTTTCTTTTCCTTCATATTGTGTTGCATGTTGATGATGCAACCAACATAAAGCTGCATTTGTTTACTTTTTTTTATACAGCTTTTTAACATTTTGGCCACAATTACTAGAAAAAGAAAATACACACTTGTAAGCAGAAATAAATAAATCATTAAACATTTTAAATAAAATTCGTTGGAAGGCGTTCCACTTCCTGGCTGTAGCAGCTATTTGAATGTTGTTTTTTTTTGTAAATCTTTAGCCGAGATAATAAAAAAAATGTGTGAAGCAACACACTTTTATAAGAAATTTTTTGTTGTTTTTAGTTTATAATGCGTTCAAACTTTTTGACGGAAAAGTGTTTTATATGCAAATGAGACAAACGTAAATAACGTTTGCTCAATTTGAAACTGGTCGTAAACAACATCCCGAATAATATGATATAAAATACAAAAAAAAATTATTTAAAAAAAACTGTTGTGAAATATTTAATACCTGTTCGCTAGTCGCCGGTCTTCTTTTGCTAAGTTTCATAAAAGTCAGAAGGCTCTTTAACATTTTAGTTTACGATATGCCTATAAAACACCGTTATTTACAGTGAAGTTGTCATATCAGTTTTTTACATTTAGTGTTAAAAATAATAAATAAATATATATATATTTTTTGGGAATTAATTGAATGGTGTCGCACATAACAACTACAAAAACAACAAAATGGTCTTTTGAAAAAATATTACAAAATATGTTAATTTCCTTGTTATTCGAAAAAAGTTAATGGAATTAAATAAATTTAAGTGCTTTTTATCGGGATTTTTTTTGTTTTAGTTACAACTAATTAATTAATGTGTTACGTGCTGTTTTCCCAAACAATTATTATTTAACTTATTCAGTAAAATATTTTTCAAATATTCATTGAAATTGATCATTGAGGGGTATTAGCTTGTTGATGTGCGCATTTCATAGTTCCCAATGCAGAACATTAGCGAACTTTTATCCAAAAATTCTTAGAAAAACTAAAGAACTAAGCTTTCATTGAGCCTTGTTTTAATTTTTATTGTGCAGGCTTCCTTTTTTTTAAGAGAAGTAACACTCAGGCAATTAGTATGCCTATTATCATAAGTGAAGTGGGAAAAGAAAAAGTCATCAGAAGAGATGATGAGAGATGTTTTTGTAAGTATTTATGGCCTTCTTCATAAACGATTAATATTGTTATAGTAGTTTTAATTTTGGATTTTAATGCACACATTAACTTTGTTAATCGTTTGTGAATAAGACCATTAATATTTAATTACTAAAATATTGCTGATACCGTCGGCCATAGCAAATACTAGTTGAATTAATAGCAACAGCTTGAATGACATAGAAAATAGCAAATATATAATATTTATGTGTCAATTTAATCCAATAAAAAAATAATATAAAAAAATTACCGCCGATTGCAGGGTCTCTATCGTCCTTCGAGCATGGGATCTAAACGTCACATCTGTGAATGTATCATGAATATCTAGAATCATGACATTTGATTACCAGCGGATCGTAATTTTCTTAAACTTCATATTAAATTGGATGGTACGATTAATTGAATTCAACTGGCAGCGAGAAAGATTTTTTCATCAATAATCCTACAGGTTTATAAAACGATAGCGTTTTACCAAATAATCTTTAATATACACAGAGAGAAGATCAATTTAAGATGCTCAAATGAGACAGCGGTTGCGCTAGTGACAGCGTTCTCAGTTTTGGGGATTTTTCCCCCAATAGGAGATATTTTTTGTTGTGGTTGGGTATAAAAATTTCGGGAAAATCCCCTGGGTATTTTTTGGGGAAAAGCTTTTGTTATGGGGATTTTTGGGGATAATATATTATTATAAATCTTGTTATTTAGTTTTTCTTTTTTGTATTCAAATTCATATGCATATTGATAAATCATGTGGATGGTAACATTGAACAACTTCGCAACCAAATACAGTATGACTTATTAGAAGCTATTCTTAGAATATAATATACACTTTAAAAATAATTCAGTTTGCTGTGCCGAATTTATTCCATCTTCTCAAATGCTACAGCCAAAATGTGAATAAAATTGCATTGGCTGATGGTTTTTAGAATTATTTGATTCTGAAGTTTTTGAAATGATAAACATTGATGTTATATGTAAATATTTAGAGTTCAAAGTATAAATTAATTCTAATAATGTTACACGAATGGATTTAATTAAGTAAATAAATAGCTGCATGTATTTCCTTTGACATAACATTATTTCATTTTTAAAAATATGTGGGATGAGATTATTATAATTATTTCATCCTTTTGATTAAGTTCCAATTTATAAATTGACAAATAACAAAAAGCTTGATTATATTAAATATTTTGCAAATTTTGTTAAGAAAAAAAAAGTTTTATATTGTTTAAAGAATTTTTACAAATAAATGTTAAATATTCCAGAAGAATCTTTCTATTGTGACTGAGAAATATTAAATTTGATAAAGCTTTCTTTTATTTGTTAATTTATAAGCTTAAAAAATTCCTATTACAGATCTGTGAGGATTTTTGGGGATAAGAAATTCGCTATTTTATATATAATAAAACTTGGTAATATCTTTGTCACTTCACAGAGAGCTGCTACCACTTTAGATTGGGCTGAGTACATTTTGTTAAATAAGTTTGTCGAAAATGCTTGCAAAAAACGGCCCGCTTTTGCGGTTCTAAGAACCCACATGTGATTGTCGAAAAACAAATGCATCCTCAACGTGTCACTCACTATTTGGTGTAGATTTTTGGACGGAGGCATAAAAAAGTTCAAATCAGTCTCAAGCGGTGTTAAAAGTACGGTAATCCCAGATCTACTTAAATCAAGTACAAAAAGATTCATTTAAGTACAAAATAAGTGCTCAATCAATTTTTTAGTTGATTCTAGATTTTTAACATGATTAAAGAATTGAGTACGACTCGTACTTAAAATAAGTAGAAAATACTTGAGTTTAGTACGGCGTTTTTCTTTCTGTGTACTTTCAATCAGTGACTGTTACTAGTGCTCGATATCGAGACATGATAACACAATTCTGTCTGCCGAAATTACATGGTATTGATGTGACCAGTATGTGGTTTTAACAAGACGGTATCACATGCCATACAGCCTGTGAAACAATTCAATTACTCGTTTCGGTGATCAGAATTGGCCCCATAAATTTTCGGACTTAACACCATTAGATTTCTTTTTATATCTATTTCAACAAGCTCACAACCATCCAACCAACCATTAAAATAGGAGATTCAACGCTACATCAACGAAATTCAGCAAAATGGTAATGGAAAATTCCGAAAAACGAGTGCGTATGTGTATGCAAAGCCGTGGAGGCCATTTGCCCGATGTGTTATTCCATAAATAACTCTATCCAATATAGTTTATGGTTCAATAATAAAATAACAATAAAAATAATAAAAACTGAGTTGTCCATTTAACTCAAATCTTGCGTTAATTTTAAGACAACCTTTACATGTAATAAATAAACGAAAATTTAATTTGTTTACAATATTTTTAAGCAAATTTAAATATCTCACGTTCAGTCTTACTATCAATCTGGAAATACATCCTTTCAAATACAGAAAAAACAAAATCCGGAATCGGAATATATAGTTTTTGGAGTCGGTTAAAAATTATATAAAGTGCTTCTGAAAATTTTACTATCTTCATTAAATCTGTTCAGCTGCTACATATTTGTAATTGTAATGTAAATGCATTTTAATAAATATGAATGCCTATTTTATTTAACTTAATAAATTACTTAAGCTGAAGGCTTTTTATTAGTTTCAATATTTTTTTCCTGAAGAGCAAATAATTTATTAGATAAAATTAATTAAAAGTTCGAAGAACTGAAATAAATAATAAAATTTTGGCAATTCCCATAAAAAGCACCAGAAAATAAATAAATTTATTATAATTAGCATGAATTTTAAATCTCATTAGGGAGTATATCTACGAGTAAGAACTAAAAATAAACCCAAACTTTGCTTGCTAAATCGTAAATAATCGGCCAAAAAAATATTTAAAAAAACAAATTAAATAAAATAAAAGCAGCAAGAATCCACTGAGATATCTTATAAAAATAAAATATTTTCTTTTTGATTTCCTTTTTTATGTTGAAGGCTAAATGCCAAACATTTGATTTGAGAGTTTTATACTTGCACGTTTTTTTTTTATTAAATAAGTATTTTTTATTTTTTTTGCAAAAAGTAAGAAAAAAACTAAAAAAATACAGCTAAAAAATTATTCAGCTTTAACAAAAAACTCTACTGACTGAGTGACTGATGTAAAACAAACTTGTAATCATCTACCTGTTGCATGCCTCAACATTTTGGCGTGATTGTGTTGGCTTGGCTTGTTTTCTTTTTCGTTGTTGTTGCTGCTGCTTGCAGCAATTATTATTACCTCATCCAATGTTGAACTAGGAGAAGATTAACTTGGTAACAACATTTAGTTTTTTGTTTTTGTCTTCTTGTTTTTTTTTAAGAAAAAAATGTGTTACACTTGAACAAGTAACAAAATGATTTCTTTTTTTTTAATTTCAACAAAATGCTGCAAGGATGTTTTCTTTTTCTTTAGCTATTAGTTCGAGCTACAACGAAAATTTGGCTTTTTTCTAATGCCATCTCGGCAGGCTGATTGTTTGCTTGGCTCTCGTTGATTTTGATGTTGTTGTTGTTCTTCTTCCTATTGCTGTGTGGCACGTTTTCTGGTTAATGGAAGTGAAAGTACTTCACATTGCAAATTTCGATTATTTCCGCTGCTTTTAGGGCAACCTTTAAATTTTCCTTACTTTTTTTGGTACATATTTTTATTGCATTTGTGCCATAATTTAAATTTGTTTATATTTTATTTATGTTGGTTTTTGTGTGACTTGTGTGCCTGCATTTCCAATTCATTATATTTCTGCCTTCTTTTGAAATTTTAATTTTCAGTTTGTTTGAAGAAAATGTTTTTGGGTTTGATGTTTAAAAATTTATTTAAAAATGAGGAAGTAAATTGAATATGCAATCGCATAGACAGGATTGAAAAGCAGCAAAATAAGCATTAATTATAATAATGATAGCGCATTTGCTGTACTGAAAAATATTTACTTCCAGTTACTAAAAAAAATTTATAAAACTCAATTGTAGAGAAATTGTTTTTCAACTTCGTTGGCAATTACTTACATAAGAATCAGACAGAAAAAATTTTTGTTTATGGGGTTTTTTTAACTCACTTACTAACTTAAAAATGTATGCGCAAACATAGAAGCTGGATAGGAAGTCTTAAAGGTACCTGAGAAATCAGCAAAGTGCTACCATAGTTGGGCAAAATACATGGTTTGCGGTATTTGAAATACAAAATAAAAATACTTGCTGGTCATGTATTTAAAATACAAAATACTTCCGTTTATTGTACGTATTTCAAATACAAAATACTTTCACGTCATGTATGTAATTAAATTACAAAATACACCATTTTTATTCAAACCAAAAAATACATTAGATAAAACTAATCAACAAAACAATTGTTTACTTTCCTAAATATAAAATTTTTTTATGTACTCGTAGCATCAGGCAAACTGTTTCTTGTTGGAGAATAAATAAAACCTGCTGAAGAAAATACTCTTTCTACAGGTCCTGATGAGCACAAACTTGTATTAAATCCTATGAAAACTCTTTTTATATGTGGATATCTGTCAAGAGTGAAAATGTCTTTGCTCTTGTCACTGAGGAAACTGACAAATTCCAACTCCAAATTTGATGTCCTAGATCAGCGGTGACTACAACTAAAATTGCGGTTGTATTCATGCTTATTAGTATTAGTGAGTTGACAAAGCTACCCACCAAACAAAAAGACAAGCGTTTAAAATATAATGATGCATTATAATTCAATATGTAATATTTTACGCATATGAAATAAAATATATTTATTTAAATAGTTTTAATTCACAGGAAAAAGTAAAAATAAGATTGAATTAAGAAAAATTAAGATTCAATGAAGAGGTTTAATAGTTTTCAATCAATCTTTAAAATTGTTGTATTAGCTCAACAGGATTAATTGAACATATTTGTTGATTTTTTCAATCAAATCAATATTATATTCATTAAAAACTTTTCTGAAAACAATGTCATACTCAGAGAATTTATTATATTGAAATAATATAAATTATATTGAATTTATTGAATTGAAACATGTGTGTTTGCTGGATAATTATGGCTGAAAATAATATATAAGCATCCGCACCATGTGCATTCGTCGCTGTTTCACCGACGATTAAATGAAAGAGGGTAAGAATACTTGTGGGTACTCTCTGCACAATTGTGCTATGAAACGTCTTCTTTACTGGTGATTCTACTTCTGATATTTCCAGGTGCCACTTTAAGTTTTTTGTAATTTTCCTCCAGGATGTATTTAAAATACAAAATACAAACTACTTCTATTTATTGTACGTATTTAAAATACAAATACAAAATACGTATTTAATACATGTATTTCAAATACTGCCCAGACCTGAGTGCTACGTTCGAATGGCAACAAGATATGCTGAGAGAGAGAGGAAGGGAAATGCATTCTCAGTGCAAAAATATTGCAAAAATTGAAAGGTGTGCACGCGAGATGTTTTGCATTTGATAATTGATAATTTTTTGTGTGGAGTTTGACACTTGAAAATGAAAATGCCAATCAAGTGTTTTTTGTATCGATACGAAATCTTGCAAAATGTCATGTATAACCCGGTGTAAACGGTATAGACTTTGATAGAGATTTCTATATCGGTTTCGGTATCGATCCATTCATCCAGTTTAGATTTCTTTGTACCGTTTCTGATTTTTTTTATTGTTTGTAAATTTTTGTGCTGCTATGTCCTGCCGTTTATATACATAAAACTGCTAATTAACTTTTCCTTAATGCTTAGAAATTATCTCAACTCCAATTTATACGTAATTCAGTTACAAACTTTAGCCTTTTATAAAAAAATGTATTGTATATCTTCCTTTTCTATGGCAAATCAAGGATTATTTATATACATTTACATTATTAAATTCAAAAAGTTTCAAGGATAATTATTTAATATGCAATATAATATGAAACATTGGCCAAAAAGTTGAACTTTTTCTGCTTAATTTTCCCAATAAAAAATTATCTAAAACTTTCCTTTTTTTATTTAAGGCCAAAATTATACCCAACAACGTACAAACTTACGTATTTATATCCATATTGAAAATTTATTTCGAAATGGCCTAATTCTGAATTTAAAAAAAACATGAATATAAAGAAATTAAAAATTAAGCAAACTTTTAACAAAGATTTTTGTAACTTTTTAACAAAATAAATCTTTAATGACGAAGCAACAACGAATCATGCATACAAATTATACAGCCAACATTAACGTTGCTAACACTTTAGCATTAAAACTTAATTAGTATGATTTTTTTTTGCTTCTTAAAGATATAATGCAAAAATGCAGAAACAAAAAAGAGAATCCTTTTAAAACATTTTCCAACTGATTTTATCTCTTGCTAAACAAATTGAATATAATACAGTAGTAATAACAAAACTACAACTACAAACTAAATTAAATAACAAAAAAATTGTAAAAAAAGTAGGCAAATGGCAACTGCATTAATTAAAACTATTGTGGCACGAAGAACAATAAAAGCAATAGAAACAAAAAGCGCACAAAATAAGCATGAATTACAATAACAACAGCAATGATAAAAGTTGCAACAACTACTGAACTGAAATGAAATAAAAATCCACATGCGGACAACAAATTTTATATGTAGAGCACGCCAGAGAAAGATACAAAGTTATGACAATAACAACAACAACAATTATAACTTAATTAAAATATTTACAAGAGGCAAGTACGTACATATGTGCTTGTGGCTCCTTTATTGTAACGTAGTGATAACTCAAAAAACGTGATTTTTTTTCTTGTTCTAACTGTAGAATTATTCGTCGTATGGCTTTTCATCTTATATTAAAAAATTCATAGAAATATCTCGTTTACTCAGCTCTTGAGGGAAGATTATATTTTTTGTTTGTTTTTCCATTGAGGTGTCAGTCAATTGAAAACTTTAAACTTTTTTTTCTGCAGAAGGAGTTTTATTTTTTTGAGATACTACTATGTTGCCATAAATGAGCAATATTTATGTGGAAGTGCTTACCCAGATACATAAGCACCATGTATGACATAAACGACCATGACCGAGCTGATGACGCTGGGCTACGAACTTAATTTAGCAAAGGCTGTAAAACAAAAAACTTATTTTTAAAAAGAGAAATGGGCCAAAAAGTCCACAATAGAGAATTTTATTGTATTTGTGCAACAGCTTAAACAAAACTGATTAAACAAATAATTAATAATCATTTCAAGTCGTTAACAATAAGCTGGTAAGCCACAATTTAAATTTAGGAGACGAACAAATTAAACAAACAAAAATTTTTATCAAAACATTTCACAGTGGGGCCGAATCAAAATATTTTTTTTTAACATTAATCATCATAATAAAAAATGGCCTTTTTCAATAACAATAATTAAGGAAGGAATAAATAAATATGTAACAAAACGTAAAATAAATTAATGACTTTTACTCTTCAATCCACGTTTCGTGATTTTAGGTCATACTAACCCACGGTCGACCGTATTATAATTATAACTACGAAACTCCATTGACACAAAGTTCAGTTATGTTTATTTTATTTGTAAGTTTAGTACCATTCAGTTGGTCTAATCTTAATTTTCAACTGATACTCGTAGTTAAACAATTCGTTGACAATAAAATAATTTTGTTAACTTTTGTGAATCACACCGCAGTTTTATTTTTGAGAAATGCAAAAAAAAAGTAAATACAGTAATTTTGACTTAGCTGCAAAATCAACTTTGCACGATTTTATTATGCAGATAAGTCAAAACTGCTATTATCTTAAATGTATGTTTGTATGTACATGCAAACAAAATAGATGAATTTTAGTGATGACAACTTGCTATTTGTGTGACTGGTATGCAATATTTTTTAAATGTCATAAGTTGGATGTTTATCTTAAAAAGTGGTCACCATATTTTGTTAATGTGTGCAGCTAATTTTGATTTTTTTATATGAAAATATTTTTAAGCTGCCAAAAAATATGATAAATATGCAGATATATAAAAAATGCACTTAAACAATGTTTAGAAAGAATAATTACAGAAAATATGTATTTTTGGGCAGTTAATTTTGACTTAACGCAGCTAACGTTGATTTTTTTTATGAAAATAATTTTAAAATACCAAAAATTTTGGAAATTTATCTTAAAGGGCACTTAAAAAAGGAAGTTGTATGGGATTTTAAAGAACAGTAACGGAAATTATTAATTTTATGCCGTTAAGTCAAAACTGGTCTTAAAGAAAAGGCAGCAGAATCAAAACTACTGTTACATCATCAACCAAACACATCTTCACAAATAAAAATGCTTAATGTCACCCTTTTTTACGTCTGACTTGTCACCTTTTAGACTCATATATAATTGTTCATGTTTGTGAAAATTATTATTATACAAAAGATTTATCATACTCGTGTTAGCTCACAAAACTTTCTTCCACCGAACCCTCGCCATCACTCGCCGTTCCGCTTAAGATTAGGCACCCGAATAAATAAAAAAAATTGAATTCAAAATAAACCACTTCAATAATGTGTCAGAAACAGACCAGCTAATAAGTAAGCAAATCACTTCGTGGTATAGAATTTATATTTATATTTTTGAGTTACGGAAGGAAAATTGTATGTTATTTTCTCTCTTAACGCTATTGTCAATCGAATTGGATCGAGTTATGGAAAATTCGAGCTCGACTTATGGAAGTTCTACTGTATAACTTTATCCTTTGTGAGCGTTTTGATTTATTAAATATGAATTTGGGATGGAAGAAGTAAACTCAATTTTAAAATATCTGCCAATAAATAAATTGAATTCTCCATTTTGGAAGAAGTGACGATATATTTTTCCATTAACTTGATGAAAAAGAAATGCAGTGATAAATATTTTAACAGTAAAAAAAAATTAGAAAATGATCAAAAACATTTATAAAATAGATAGTACGACTAAACTATTTTTTTGTAGCCTATATTTTTTAAACATAAAACTATAACATTTTCTCTTCACATAATTTATATATAAGATTTTTGTTCTTGTTCAGTTTGTTTAATTTTTTTTTCTTATTTCAAATGTAACTGCTATTTAATTGTTGTATAAAAATTATATAAAGTATTCCCAAAAAAAATGCATTTTTGCATATTTTAAAAGCATATTTTCTTTTTTGGTAATTTAGAGAATATTTTCATATTTTTACTGCATGAGTATTGAGTACAAAACATTTTTTTTTAATATAATCCAAAAAAAATTTCGACTATCACCGTAATATTATTTTTATAAGTTTAACGTTTAAATAGTCAATTTCATAATTAAAAAAACTTTTCTGTATTGTTTCATTTTGAAATTATCTGGCTTTAAAAAAACACCTGTTTCATGTGTCTGTATGTATAAAAATCGCTACTTTACAATACATATATGTATATATAGAAACTGAAAATTTGTTGCACTTTTATTTATTTCTTAAAAATAACAATAACATTTGTTGGCACAAATTAATTCAAAAACACTCTAATAAAATTTTGTAACAAAAACTACTCTTTGAAATATGTACATATGTATGTATTTATGTATGTACATATTTATATATAAATGTGTTTAAAAAAAGTTCCACAAAAGTAAGATTTTTATCATCTTTAATTTATGCAGCTTCCCATAAGATAGTTAAAAGAATTTACACCAACAAAAAAAACATGATAAAGATGACCCATTTTTAACAGAAACACGTTTAACACAACACACGTAAAGTGTAATTGACTGCGTATACATAATATATGTAACGTTTAATGAAACTTTTTCAACAACAACTGTTGACCAGTGTCTCTTATTATTTTTTCCGCCCCAAATGCGCTCCTTACACTTACTTTACTCTCCCTCAGTCGTCAGTTTACTCTTTCTTTCGTTCGTTCGCGTTTTTGTTCACTTTCTTGAGATGAAAAAATCAAAAGTAGAGATTTAAAGGTCACAACACACGAAGCTGTAAACGAGTTTTGTTGTATTATCGAGTGTATGGGTGTGCTCGTATGTAACAGTTATTACCGAATATTATTTAATATTAAACCGTGCCAGCCAGCCAGCATCTTATTACGTGCATGTGTGATAATAGAGTCTACAAACACCACAACCTACCGCAATACTTTTCGTATTAGATATTGAGATTAAAATGAGATTAAAAGTCGATCTTTTTTTTGGAGAGTCTTTTTAAAACTCTCATCCTTCCTCTTTGTTTTGAGGGGATTTTATTTGTAAAATCTACAGCAAGTTTCCTGACTTTTTTTCGGGGACTTATTAATTTTTTAAGTGATGATGATGATGATCATATTGATGATAATCATGTTGTTAATGATGTTATTATGTTATTGTTGTTGTTATTATATGAACTACATATAACACAATTAAAGATCAAACTGGTTGTTTTAAATTTTTTGAGATTGTTGTAATTTTGGTGGGTCGAACGAACGGCTTGCCAGTTTGTCGGGTGGGTCGTTTTTAACACATTTTATTTATGATTGTCTTTTTTTTAAGTTTTTTGTGTGTCGTTGTGTGCGCTGCTTAAAAATATTATGTATTGACTAAATTGCTGTTCTGTTTTGTTGTAAGAGTAGCAACAGCATTCGGTTTTTGTTTTTGATATTTTGATTTTTCACTTACAACATGGTTAATATGTGTTTTTAGTGGTAGTGGTGAAAATGAGTCGGTTTTAGCATGGTTGCTTACATAACACCCTTGTGCAGTGGCACAACAGTTGAGAGCTGTATAAATGTGGCGCTCCATGACTGCTAACGCATCATTTGTGGCTTGACATCGGACTGGAACTTACATACCCATTCCCCGAATTGGATTAATTTTTTTTAACACATTTAACGCCGGGTTGTGTTAAACAAATCACAGAAGGGTAGAAAGTAAGTTGTTTTTAAATATCGGGCTTTTTCGAGACGTTAACAAAATGGCAAAATGGATAATTGTGAGTTGAAGTGAAAAAAATTATATGAAAAAAATTAAAAATATGATTTTTCCAAATTTCTAAATATTTTTGAAATTTTTGTATTGTTTCATAGTTGTCTACTTTGCTGGTAGCCAGCGGAGTGTGTTGTGGGAAACCCACATTTGGCAAGGAGCATGTACACATTAGAATACATTTGCCCGAATCTGATCATGGCGGCCACATGGAGCATCATGATCATGGCCATGGAGGTGGAGGTGGACATGGCGACATTATTGGTCCTTTGCATGGAGGCCTATTAGGAGGTGGTGGCTTTGTCCAGGGAGGCGGTGGCCATGGTGGTGGTGGACATGGTGGTGGTGCTGAGCATACAGTTATTATTCAAGATGGTGGAAGCCATGCTGGTGGTTACGGGAGTGGAGGACATGGCGGTGGCGGTCATAGCGGCGGTGGCGGCCACGAAACTCTTATCATTGCTGATGGTGGTGGCAGCCACGGTGGTGGCCACGGTGGTGGTTATGGCGGTAGTTACGGTGGTTTCGGCGGTGGTGGTCACGGAGGTGGTCATGGTGGTGGAAGTCATGGTGGCCATGAAACTGTTATCATTGCTGACGCTGGCGGGCATGGTGGTGGCTATGGCGGTGGATTTGGCGGCTCAGGTGGTTACAGTGCTGGTGGTCATGGTGGTGGACATGGCGGATCTGGTGGTCATGGTGGTGGATTTGGCGGATCAGGTGGTTACAGCGCTGGTGGTCATGGTGGCGGCCACGGTGGTCACGAAACTGTAATTGTGGCTGATGCTGGCGGTCACGGTGGTGGCCATGGAGGTGGCCATGGAGGTGGACATGGAGGTGGGCATGGAGGTGGGCATGGCGGTGGTTTTAGTGGTTCTGCAGGTTTTGGTTCAGGCGGCCATGGTGGTGGTTCTGAACACACCGTTATCATCGAAGATGCTGGTCATCATGGTGATCAATCTAGTGGGGGTCATGGCTCCCATGGAGGTTTTGGTGGTAGCTATGGAGGCGGTCATAATTCTGTCAATACTTATGCTATTGTTCAAGAAGCTAGCAGTGGTATTGGTGGTGGCCATAGTGGTGGTGGTCATGGCGGTGGATATTCTTATGGTGGCAGCTCGGGACACGGCTATAGTAGCGGAAGTCATGGCAGTTCTCATGGTGCAGCTAGTATTGCTGCCCTTGCAGCTTCTTCAAGCGGTGGAAGTTTGTCCCATGGATATTCTTCGGGTGGCGGATATTCGTCAGGTGGCGGCTACTCAGGTGGTGATCATGATAGCTCTGCCAAAATTGCTGCCATAGCTGCAGCATCTTCATCCTCATCTCACGGACATGGTGGTTATTCAAGTGGTGGTGGCAGTGGCTACTCCCATGGTGGTGGTCATGATGATTCTGCCAAAATTGCCGCCATTGCTGCCTCATCGTCTCATGGTGGTTCAGGTGGTTATAGCTCAGGAGGTGGCTATTCCTCAGGCGGGGGCTATTCCTCAGGTGGCGGCTACTCCTCTGGCGGTGGCCATGATGATAGTCTAAAATTGGCCGCCTTAGCTGCTTCTTCATCAGGTGGTAGCTCCCATGGAGGTGGTGGCGGTTATAGCGGTGGCTCTTCAGGATGGTCTTCAGGCGGGGGTTCCTCTTATGGTAATGGCGGCGGCTGGTCTTCTTCTGGCAGCGGTGGTGGTGGCTGGTAATTTTTACACAACCGCTCTTACATCGCCTTAAGTCTAGTCCATTTTTTATCACTCACATACACGCCAACAAAACAAAAACAAACACGCATACCATAAATTATCCTACACTGATCATTTTCCATGCTCATCTTCTCTTTTAGTTTAGACTTCTCTAGCTTTTTAATTTATGAAATATTTTTTATTTTATTATTTTATCTATTGTAAATATTTATGAAAATTTAAAATATATAATTTTTTATATATAAAACGAATTAAAAAATATATATTTCTTTTATGTCTTTTCGCCAAAAAAAATCTTAAAAAGGAATTTGCAGAAAACAGAGTCTTGAAATACTCATTGATTTCAAAAAATAAAACTTGCTTTAATAAATATTGTTTTTGGCAAATATAAATATTTCATCTTTTTTTTAAACTTCTCTTTGTCTCTCTCTCTCTATTTGAGAGTAAATTCAATAACTGCACTTTTTTTAACAAAGAGATTCTTCGTGCACAAAATTTACACTGAAGCTGCACATTTCTGCAAGTTTGCACAAGTGAACTGCATTTACGAATCCACCAACAACTACATATACCTAAAACTCCTTAGCACGGCTTTGAAATGAGGCTATAGTTCATTAATTAAAATTATTTTTATTAAAGGAAGGATACTTCGCTTTAAGCGAATTAGCTGTCATAAAAATAAATATGAAGAAATAATAATTCTCATATTCTTAATCCTTAAATAACTCGGTTGAATAGTTAATATTCCTAACAACGGACTGCCACCTAAAGAATCGGAAAAAGAACCAAATGAATCCTATTTTAATGGTGTTACTGCCGCCGAAAATAAGATACTTGTGCCTTTGCTCTAGTGCTGTAGTATTTGCATAAACTGAATTAATAATGCTAATTAACGACCTTGAAGGCGATACAATCAATTTTAATTAAAACAAAATATAAAATAAATAACATAAAAATTATTTATTAGTAGTTGTAATTCAAAGTGATTATTATTTTGGCTAAAGTTCGTCCCATTTTTCTAGAAGGAATTGGGTATGAGACAATACTCCAATGGCGCAAGGGATAAATTATCATCAATTACTTTCAAGTTACACGACAAAACAGAAACAACGTTGTTTTTCGGGAGCCGCTACACTAAATATTATTTATTTATCCAAAACGCAAACTAGATTTAATTTTGTTTCATTTTATCAATAGCGGAAATTTAAAGAATGTAAAAGCTTTCTTGACGAAATTCTGATTGCGTGCGAGAGTGGTGAAATAGAAACACGTCACACATTTGTTACTCTCTCTCTCTCTCTCTCACCCAACACAATCAAAAGGCTTATAAGTTAATAAATAATTAAATAAATAAATAAATAAATAAATAAACAAATAAATAAATAAACAAATAAATAAATAAATAAATAAATAAACAAATAAATAAACAAATAAATAAATAAATAAATAAATAAATAAATAAATAAATAAATAAATAAATAAATAAATAAATAAATAAATAAATAAATAAATAAATAAATAAATAAATAAATAAATAAATAAATAAATAAATAAATAAATAAATAAATAAATAAATAAATAAATAAATAAATAGATAAATAAATAAATAAATAAATAAACAAATAAATAAAAAAAATAATATTTTGCAATTTATTTCAAATCCAAAAATATTCTTTAATATCTTCCGAGCAGAAACCTTTAATATCCTCTCGCCTGTACTCTTAAAATCTAGACTAAATTGAATTTATATGTATGTATGTGTGTATGTAATTTAATGTGTATGAATATCTGTGAATGTATTTGTATCGTAGAAATGGGGTTTCTTTATTCAAATTCAAACCCACACATTCATGCACGCATATCTACATAAAATGTAATCATACCACAAAAAATTTCTCATCACATCATCTGATCTTTAACATAATTGACAGCTGCTTATGACATGTTAACGTGCGTAATCATATAACACACAATTTCTACTTTCAAAAAACGTGCAAACACACATCTTGTCGTGAGATGTGTTTGACATGTAAATATTGTAGAGTCAACCGACAACAAAAATATATTGACAGCAACAACTTTAAAGTAAAAGAAAACAGCAAATTAAAAAATCGAAAAAAATTTATAAAAACTCAAAATGACGTTGACACTTATTTTGCTCACCAAATGACAAGCCAATTCACCGCACATTTTTAACCCCAACCCCACCGCAATGTAACACAGGTACTAAGCAAAATAAAAAGCAAATAGAAACAGACACTACACATTAAATTGAGTTTGCATATCAACAAGGAGAACCAAGATGGGGTTTCATATCACTTATGTATATTATTAGGTGTAGCACTTTGTTTCTGCCATCACAAAGATTTGATTGTATTAACAGAATTGATATTGCCTAACGAGCCATACTACGAAGCCTTATTGATATTTTGTGCCCTTGGTTGTAAGTAGCGCTCGAAAATATGTAATTATATTATAAATATACAATTTTAGATGGAACAGCTAAGCTGGGCCAAGCCTCCCCGAACCAAAAAATTTTTGCTGTCATAACTGACCATCATGACAATCCTTAAAACAGTTAATGAAAGTATATGGCGCTACACAGGGGTGTTCCAATAAGACGTTTCATTTTCAATATCCCGCCATTTTAACAGTTATCATGGCTCAATCTGTAACTAATTGACGGATGGCATGTAAAAACTACGCCATTAATAAAAATAGAAAGATATACACTTTAACAAACGCATTGAAATTCACAAAATTCACTCTAAAAATGGTAAAAATTTCGCGGTAAAAGTTCGTAAAACTAAAGTATTTTTGGGTCCTTCTCGACCAGCAATTGTGAAAGTGGTGGAAAAACTTGAGCTGTTGGGACAAGTTAGTGATATAAAGAATCAAACTCGTGCACGTCGATAAAAAAAACAACTGAGAATATTGCTGTTGTACACACAGGTGTGTCCATTTCTCGTTAATATTTGGAGACGGTGCTACGTCACTCAAGTAACGATAACATCGCTCTTTTGCATGAAAAGTTTAATGACCGTGTGATTTCTCGAAGAGGCGATCACAATTGGCCACCGAGATCTTGTGATTTAACACCTTTAGACTTTAATCCAATTGCTCGCAATCGATTCAAAACTTGAAAAACGGAATTCGTGAAGTTATCGGGGACATACAGCTGTAAATGTGCGAATTGGTTATGGAAAATTTTTTAAAAATAAAATGGCCCAGCAAGCGTAGCAGTGGAGGCCATCTGACTGACATTATTTTCCATTATGAATGGAATATCCTCTTCTTTACAATTGAATAAACATCCGATGATTTCGCTCACTTAAAAATACCATTTTTTACATGTCAAAATAAAACCCCATATTGAAAGATCCTGCACATGAGACTTAAGTAAAATTAAAAAAAAATTATTTTTAACGCAGCCTTTTGTATAATTTTGGCAACAAATGCATTTAGCCGCATTCGTCGTCGTACAGTCAGCTAGTTAATTATAATGAAAGCGACAGTAAAAGCTGTTTATTGTTGCAATACATATTTCAGTGGTGCCAAGTCCAAATATTTCCCTTTTATATTCAAAATATACTTATAATACGAACATACGTAAAAACAATATTTGCTTAAAATTTTAATTTTTTCATGTTCTTTTCTGTTTAATAAAATTAAATATTTTTAAGCTATCATTTATTTCAACTATCTTGTTGTAATGGCAGCACTAGATCTCCCCCCGTGTCGCTAACGAAAGTAGGGCTATAAACACATTCATGACAGCAGGCTACACGGCTACGTGTCCACAAATGAGGCTTTCTACAAATGTCGCCCTGCAGTGAGCTACTTAATTATTTTGAAAACGACAGCTACATATAAGCAACGGATTGATTTATATTTCAGTGGTGCCACTTTAAAGTATTTCAGCTTCATAGAAATAAAATCACTTGTTCAAAATATAATTAAATCACTTAAATATTTATAAACAAGTCAACTTATGTATTTAAAATTTTTTGTTGTTAATATAATCATTAATAAAATAATATATTAAGTTTTTGATGTTCTTTTCTCTTCAATAAAATTAAATATTTTTAAGCTCATAATATTAAAATTTTTTTATTATGTTGGCAACACTATATTTGCTTGTCAAAATAGAAATTAGCCTAAGTTGTCGACAGCTACAAAAGAGGTCGAGTAGCCGTGTAGCTGTGATGTCGTCAAAATAATCGTTTTCATAAGAACCTGTGTATTCTATTTTTGACAGATTGTAGTCTGTAGTCTGCTGTCGTCTATGTGTTTAAAGCATAAAGTATACAAACTCGAACTTCAACACACAACAGGCAAGATAAAGTTAGATACCTAATATTAATTTCTTTTGTTTTTTTGTTCTTGTGTATTTAAAGCGATACCTACTCGTATTTCAAATTAAGAGAGGAATAAAATTACAGTTTGACATTTCAAAAATTGAAAAGTGTGGATTTGACAAACAGGATAGAAAAAAAAACAAAGAAAAAACACTCGTATAAAAAAGGATAAACTATGTGTAAATATTATTGATTACAAGTCTGCACTTGATGCACCTGATCTTATAACTGCACAGGCAAGTTTCATTTCAATAAAAGGATAAATGAATTAAGAGGTTGAACTGACGTTAAATTGTATTAATTGTGGGTTCGTTTCCCTTTAACATTTACTACAGTGTACATTGCTTTCAAAACGTACAACTAAGCCTGCCTGAAATTCACACACTTAATATTTTCCCCTATGAGACTCTGATGACTCAACATCCTTAATCAAGCTTTTGTAAAAGTGTAATAATGCTAATTATTTATAATGCTAACAATATTTTAACTTTATGCACTTTAAAAACATTTTTTTCCTTAATATTCTTACAGGAAAATAAAACTTTTCCAACAAACTCTTCTAGATTTCTTTCAGATGAACTACATATTTTGTCAAATTGTTTTTTCTTTTTTTATAGAAATTAAAGTCATCATTGTCATCATCATGATTAACATAATCAGCATGCTTCCTTTATGGTTTATTGTGTTCAAAAATGCATGAGAATTGCAAGCTCGAATACACAGACTGATGAAAAATTATAAAGATGAAAAATAAATAATAAATTATACACGTTACATTCGTGATAAGTTGTTAAAGACAGAAAAATAAAAGCTGCAATGCCATACCGTGACAACGGAATGAGAATTAGAAATAATAGAAAAGTATTGCATGTGCTTACAAGAACACGCGCGCGCACGCACACACACACATTCGACGGCATTTTCATTTCATACAATAAAATATGTACCATGTCACTGGAGAAATTCATTATTAACGCAAAGTGACTACAACAATAAAGTTTTATGCTTGTGTTAGAGTTGCGATTGTGAGTAACGCTTCACTCACCGGCAAAAATAAGTAGTCATGCCCGCTCATGCATGTACTTGTTTTTTCTTGACTCACGTTTTGTGTGATGAAATGCCAGCCACGTTTACAAAAATTCTCAATCGCGGAATGCTCAGGAAAAAAGTTAAATTAAGGAAAACATTTGTTTAATATTTATCATTATATATTTCGTTTTTTTTTTGTTTTAGCAAACGACTTGCTAGCAAAAATACACCATTTCTATTTGTATTTTAGAATTTCGCAAATTTTTTTCAGAAAGTTTTATTAATATGTCTGATATTACGCGTGGTTATACGTAGTTTTCTGTAGTGTTTCAGACATTTTAATTTGTAGCCCTTATAGTGGTTTTGCAACGAAAAAAGTAATGGCATTTTCGCCATTTTATAAAAACCAATATTTCGCCACAAAAACGGCAATCGGGCGAATATTTCAACACTTTCCTACTATCAGGCCTATCATACAAACATTCCGCTCCAAATGATTTTAATTCCCTACTTTATATTTCGATCGTTTTTGTTTCACCTTCTTCATATTCGATTTATTTTGGATCTTTATTTTGTATCACAGAAATCTCGGCGGCAGTTTAATTAACTTTTTGTTTTGAACAACTTAAACTGATGAAAAATATATATATTTGCTGCTCCTAAAGCACAATGATTGAATCACAATGTTACTCATTCATTCGTGACCCTTCGTTGCGTGACCTGTACCCATCTCTAATAATTGTTGTGGAAAGTTAAAAGGATTGCAAAAGCGCTACAACTTCATAATTAGTACGAAGTTTTAAACAAATGGTGGTTTTTGTGTGCGCGTGTGTGTGTGTGAATTATGCCAGGCATGAAAAATTGTTTTTTTATCGGGACTTTTCGACAACCTCAAAAAATTTCAAAATAATTTAATAATATTTGTTTAAACTGAAAATGTTTTCTCTATAAAATTAACCAAAGAACTAAAAATATTGGATTAAAATTAAAGTTTTAAAATTTTTTAGTGAATAAAATATATGTAGAGTTAAAAAACGCCAAACCTTCACGGAAATATGTAATTTTCGGCATCATCACCTCCGATTGTCATGAAATTCAACATAAATGTCGTACACTATAAGACTATATTTAAACAGAAAAAATTGACCACAGATTCTTTCGGCTTCTGCAATGTGACGTCATAAAAGGTGTGAACATCACAAAAGGGTATAGAACTTTTGAACTATGCAAGATAATTTAGTTTTTTTTGATATCGTTTTAAGGGTGAAAGGTTAAAATTAGTATATTGTGTTTTTGTAAGAAAAGGTCAAAGGTAATCTTTTGGGGTCTTGAGTTCAAAGGTCCATATCTTAAAAAAAATGTGTCAAGTATTAGACATTTGAAAAACACAAATTTTATAATTATATGAAGCTGTCTTGTACATAATATATTTTTAAAAAATAACTTTAAAAAAGATGCAAAAAAATAATATACTTCTCGGATGGATGTGCAGGCCAATTCAAAACAAAAAAAAATTTTTTGAATTTGTGCTATCATAAGGCAGATTTAGGATGCGATGCTGAATGACACTTTTTCGCTACTAGCCATGGAAAATGCCCTAGTGACGGCCTTGGAGGCACAGTCAAAAGAGAGGTACGTAAAGTTAGCTTACAACGATCACTAGACAACCAGATCACAACGCCACAACTCTTGTTCGATTAGTGCTAAACAAACCTTAAAAATTACAATTTCATATATCTAATTTATGTTTTACTGTCTGAATAAATGTTATATTTAACTCAATCTTTTAAAGGTTTAAAAACAATTTCGCATGGAAAAAACATTTAGAATAATAAGCCTTAATATCATATTAAAAACCCAACATAATAGGTTTGTCTTGTATGAACACAAAATATACTTAGGATCACGTTCTGGTCTATAACTCTGGCACCAATCGAGTCTCCACCTTTAAGTTTTCTGCAAATGTAGAAGAGGGTCTAATACTTTACATCTATTTTTTTAAGAATTTTAAAAAATATACTTTTTCATATATGGACCTTTGAACTCAAGACCCCAAGAAATTACCTTTGACCTTTTCTTAAAAAACGCAATTGCACATAATTTTAAAGGGTTCACTTTCACCTTTAAAACGATATCAAAAAAAAACTAAATTATCTTGCATAGCTCAAAAGTTCTATCGCTTTTTGTAAGGAGACTTTTGTGATTTTTTTTAATTTTTCACATCTCTTATGACGTCATATTTCGGAAGCCGAAGGAATCTGGGGTCGGAAATTTTATGTTTTGTTAAAGTCCAATAACATACAACAGTTGCGGTGAATTTCATTAAAATCAGAGGTGGTGTATCCGAACGGCAAGATGGTTTGACATGTTTTCACTCTG
Organism: Gymnocheta viridis; assembly: GCA_956483585.1. Taxonomy (NCBI): domain Eukaryota; kingdom Metazoa; phylum Arthropoda; class Insecta; order Diptera; family Tachinidae; genus Gymnocheta; species Gymnocheta viridis. The sequence continues at coordinate 56,797,022 of OY101443.1, read as the reverse complement.
TAAGCTTATTTTATACAAAACACCTGGCTTTAAGTTTTTAGAATTAAAGAATACAGACTTCTCAAAACTATACACAAGCAAATCAGGGAACCATGTTTGGCAACAAGCCCCACAATTTACAACTCTAAAAATAAAACCAGCTAAGCAACATCATTCTATTTTAAGTTTCAACAACCACATTATTTTATAACATGTTACAAAATTAGATGAAGAAAAAATGACACAAGGTTGTCAAAACAATTTGTTACAGTTTGGTGCTCCACTTGGTGGGGTTTGGGGGGTGAGTACAAGAGTTTTGTTAAATTATGTTGATCCAACTGTTAAATTACCATTATTGACTTTATGTTACTCTAATACAAAATGAAAGAATAAATTACGTGCATGACGGGAAAAATTTAAATTATGAAGTTTAATGGGTTTTGGAACTCACAAACTTAATAAGAAAACAAAAAAAATTCCTTGTCTCTTATCAACTTTGACATTTCGGTTATTGGGAGAACTAGAAATTTTGTGTGAGCAATAAAATTCAGAAGTTAATAAGGGTTTGACATGAGTAAGGCATTTATAAATAAGATTGAAAAAGGATATCTTGATATTATTGAATAAACGGTTATGGGAATATTATACGTTAAATAGCTAAATTAGACGTCACACGATTTAAATTTCATGCCTTACTTACCGTATTAAAGATTTTCAATGAAAATAAAAAAGCAATCTTAAAGCTGTTAGTTAAGCATTATTAAAATTAAATCGCCAAAGATAAGATTCAAATTTTTCGCCAAGATCTGCAAAAAGCTTCGAAATTCGCAAATTCCCTAATACTGAAACAAATGCTAAGGGTCAGATATGAAAATTTGTTATATAAAAACTCGAAAAAATGCTGAAATCGACATAAATGTACCGAAATTCGGAATAAGTTTCGGAAATCAGAAAAAGATTCAAAATTGGTTTAAAATCGCTTAAGCAGGTAATAAAGGTTTAAACTCGGCCTCGAATCAATTTTCTAGGCATATATTCATAAATTAAATAATTTTACAACTGGTTTAAATCTTAAGAGGAGGTTCATAATACAAGGAACACAATTGAGACGAACGATGAAAATTCGGTGTGCAAATTCGTCGTATGATGCACAATGGCGCTGAAAAAATAACTGCTGTTATAATTGATAAAGTTGTCTACCGTTTGTGCTGCATAGTGTGACAATGTTGAAAAAATAATACTTACAAAATTTAACATTTAAAAAAAAACAATTAAATAATATTTTTGTGGTTATCCATTTTGTATATTCATTTTAAATGCTATAAAATAAAACAGTTATTAAAGTAAACATTAACTTTGTGTACCGAAACACTTGAAAACTAAAAACGGAACATGGTCACATGGTACTGGTTTGTTCGTCGTTCGCCGGCGTAAGAAAAGAAATAAATCTTTTGAAGATTTCGCTTCGTATGGCGAATATCGCCGACGCCCATGATTGTGTGTATTTTTCATATACACAAATGTATTTTCGCGGCCAAAAATTCGTCGTTCGTCCCAGTTGTGTTCGTAGCATAAACGATTAATAATGTCTTCAAAAATATATTTACTATAATCTTATAAAAAATACTCTAAATACTAAAATATTTAATTCAGTACAATAAAAATAAAAAATATATATATTATAAAAAAACTAACTGCCAGGCCTACGATGGTCACACGTATTCGTTCTTTAAAACAAAAACAAATTCTAAAATTTTGTTTTCAAAAATAAAATAGTTTTGTTTTTATTGAAAACAAAATTAATTATGAGTTTTTTTATTGTTGTTTTAATTAATATGAGTTCGCAAACGAACATTTTTCTGTTATTTTGAAAAAACCGACAGTAAATCAAAAATAAAATAAATTTGAAATTTATTCAATATTCAATTTAGTTCAACTACAAAAAAGAAATATTTCTCGGATTAAATAGTAGACTAGAAGGACGGTTGGACTGACAGACAGATAGACATATAATCCGAAATTAAAAAGTTAAGCAACGAATGAAGCACAAATTTTCCAAATCGATTCATAAATGATGGAGTTTTTGGGAAACGAACATTAAAAAATACAAATGAATTGATAATTTCTTTTCTTCGAATTAGTTGAAGCAGCCAAACAAAATTTACTTTATTTCTTAAAATACTTCCACTTAAAAAAGAGAAGAAAAAAACACTAAAAATTATCTTTCACTTATTCATCTTTTCTATATAGTTTATTTGAGCATCATTCGACATCACACTTGCTTGCATCATTAAAATAATAAAAATTAAAAACAAAAAAAATACAATTTTTCTTAAATTCTACTGCATTATCCTTCAATCGTCAATGTCTTCGGGCACCCACAACCTCTTAAAAATATCGTAAAAGCTAAAATACAAAGCTGTTGTCAAGCCGCTCTTAAACAAAGTCGGATACATGCCCTTGTAGAAACCCATAATACCTTCCTCCTTCAATGTTACACGAACACATTCTTTTATGTTCGAACACTTCTGATTGCGACCGAATGTTTTACGCGATTCCTGGAATCCTTGTAGCTGCAAACGTTTCTTGATAAAATCCAATGGGTAAACCACCACCTTGGAAATAACACCAGCCATGCAACCATTGACAAGCCCCCATACCACAGGCGGTTTATGATGCTCCGCACTGACAACATTCTTGTAAATATCGTTAAGCTGGTGATAGAACATAAAGTTGAACCCGATCAGAGGTCCTATTTGTATAATTGTGGTGCCTAAACCGCGAAAAATGCCATAGACTCCTTCTTTCTCAATGATGGTGGGCACCAATTTAGAGACACTTGTATTCGTCAGATGAGGATCCTGGCCGATAACACGGGTCCTAACGACATCGAAGGGCATAGAGATGGTGGTGCCCACACAGCCAGCCAGCCCGCCACTTACAAATTTTCTCATGTTCTTGTGCTCACGCAAATAATCATAATGACGCAATTCCAAATCAATTTGTTCGTAGGACCAAAATTGAAACACCGTATAGATAATGGTCAACAATTGTCCAGCATTATGACCCTTCCAAAATGCCAACAGACCCTCTTCGTTATAGATCAGACGAGAGGCTTGCATCATGGAGGTATACTTTGAGGTATGAGGCATTTGCTTGACACCATTCATTAAAATGGGCGTACGTTTGCCCACTGGTTCCACTTGCAATTGAAAGCGTATTTTTAGTACATCGAATGGTTGGGTTATAAAACGTGTTATAAAACCTGATGCAGCCCCTGCTGAGGCTTGTTTCAATTGTGTTACCACGGAATTACATTGAGGAATTTCCGGTTCCTGTTTTTTCATTTGGGGAAATGGTACTTTAGACATTTTCTTAAAGAATGCGATCTCAGTTAAGTGGGGTAACAAAGAAAAATCTTAAAGAGTTGAACTCTAGTCTGTAAATGAAATAACAATAATAGAAAAAGGATTATATTAATTAAATGAATTATTTGTAAAATTTGTTTAAAATTAAACTATTAATATTTGATGGCTATTATAATGAAGAATTAAATGTAACAATTGTAATATTTCAATATTTAGATGCCCAGGGTCATTTAATGATACTGAAATATTTTGCACAGTGGGAAGAATCCATTGAAAAATTTAAAATCGGAAATTAATTTTACAAGAAGGATAGTACACTGCCTATATTTCTACGGTTGTACGAAAGAACTGTTGCTGCAACACCAACTAGACATAAAATAATTTATATGTATATTAGGCCTTCATGCCAACGCCTACAGAAAAACTTCTGCAACATGGATGAAGAGGAAAAACAACATTTCTTGTCAAATCCAAAGAAATTTGTATTACGCTTAAGTTCACATGGTTAATATCAATCTATACGGCAGAGTAGAACAACGCTGTTTTCGGAGGCCGCAGCAATTCATGTATATTTTAGGTATTTCTTAGATTTTTCTGATTGTATGTAACTTAAAGATCTATTTATTCAAATCATTTGTGAAAAAATAATATGAGAATTATTAATATTCCAAAATATATCTCTCTAACGATTCAGATTTACCATCTATTTTCGAATATTGAATTGTCAATTTATATGAGAATTAATTTATGTATTTCATACCAAGCAAAGAAAATGAATGAAGTTTTTTTTTCTTGGGAATCCCAAATAAAATTTAATATCCAAGTTTTTTTACTGAATTGTTAACTGAATAATCGAGAGCGTATTCGACCCTGTGAAATGGGTTTATTAAGTGAATTTTTATTATAATCGGAAAGTTAGTTTAGAAACTATTTATTTCCAATTTCTTTCATAATTTGCGCAAGTGTGTGGCATTTTCAAATATTAAAAAAAGTTTAGCGCAAGCCTCTAAATACCGATCTTTTAGTTTATTATATTTTGCGTCGCTATTTGTAGGCCGATTGCAATCAATCTGGTGCAAACAAAAACTAGTACAAGTTCAAAGTTTGTCATGCACACAAATTACACGACTTTTGAATAGTTGTTCTGGTAAACTAAGCTCCTAATTCAGGATTTTAGCTCGACTGGACTCGACCTCTAGTACAGTCATGTGACTTTGTTTGGGAAGTAGTGAAGCCGACCTGAGAATGCAAGAAAACTTTAAAAATTGATCCAAATACAACTATCATTTTAAATCACAAGTTATTATTGCACTTATAGGTTTTTTCTATCCAGAATGTTGACTATCAGCAGGTATCATACATCTGCGGACAAATATGAGGCGTTTCTCAGTTTATGTTTTATAGACATCGATTTTGGCCGAAAAATAAATTTTTTCTGACGAAGCGCAATTTCATCACGGCAACACAAGCAAAATTCCTGCATCTGGGAATAAGAAAACACGCACGTCAATGTCGAGAACCCAATGCGTCCACAGAAAGTCATAGTTTGATGTGGATTTTAGAGTGGTGGGAGCATCGTTATCATACTTTTTTCGAAAGTGCTGCTACAAACGCCATTTCACACAACAGCGAGTACTAAGGAGCCATTATTATGGCCTCTTAATGGCCTGAAATGAAAGATATGAAATTAGATAATCTTTGGTTTCAGCAGGATGTCTCACCATGCTTATCAAATAATTGTTCTTTTGCGCACTAACAGCAGTTTTAATGACGACAATTGACTCCAAGGAGTTGCGAGTTGCCGGAAACGACCGATGCTATGCGAATAATCCAGAAACGATCCACACCCTTCGTTAGATAGAACCAGAAACCGTCAACAAAGTCTTGAACAATTTCACTGACAGCTGCTGCGAAACTAGACGCGGCAGTCACATGAATGAAATCGTGTTCCATAAATAATGTGAATATTTATTATTTCTAAGAAAGCCATAATATACAAAAATAAATTGAGTTTTGTACATTTTATAGAACTTTTAAAAAGATATTTGTATTTGAACCACCCAGTATACATTCAACATTTTAAACTTTTTGCTACTCGAAGAGTTTTTCCTTTCACTGCCCACTGTTTTTAGAATATGTAAATGAAATTCTTCCAAATCACCATTATTGCTATTTGGAAATAATTTAAATGATTTTGAATTAAATTCTATGAACGAAATTCATTATTAATTATTTCTTAATTTAACAATTTATTATTTTATTGTAAAACATCAAGGCAAGCTCGCCTACAAGCAACACATTCACAGGCCGTCATAATCCATCTCAGGGAAACCAACAAACAGTGTTGTAGTTCTTGTTGTTAATCTATACAGATGTATCTATTAAGGATTACTCTTATATCCTGCTCAACATTATCAAACACAATAATACAAGTATGGGCACACACAATACGCACAAATAATCAGATTGTACGTGTGTTAGTGTTAGTGGTTGATTTTGCAACATCATTTGATTTAATAATACAATTCTAAATACATACATAAATAATTGCTTTATAACGAAATATTTACTTGGAGAAGATAAAAGCATTACAAAACATTTAGATTCAAACGAAACCCGAATGTGACATGAGAAAGAGGTTGAGTTTTCAATAAAATTAAGTAAACATTAAAATCCTTTTAAGCTCTAAGAATTATTTTGTGAAAAATTATTTGCTTCAAGTATGGTAAACAATTTTATTTAATATTTTGGAAATAAAACCTTTTTATTCACAATTTAAAAATATATAGTGTAAAAAATTAAAATTTGCCAAAAAATATTAAAATTTTGCGAAAAAAATATTTGAAAAAAAAATTAAATAAAAGATAAAAAATAAAATTTCAAGTTATTTAAATCAGGCCGAAAAGCAGTTGGAATCACTAATGCCAAGCAGCTTTGAGAGAAAAATCATCATATGCCGAAAAAAATTATATTTTATGGAAAAAAATCATAATTTTTATACACAGATTACTAAGATTATTAATCTGTGGTTTCATATTTTTAATATCTTGGTCTATTTTTAAATTATTGCAATAACAGTTTTTTATTGCTAAGTAATTTTGTTTGCATATAAGACACCTTCGAGAGTGCTGTCTAATTTATTTCTATATTTAGTTTTCTTTAAATTGATTTTGGAATATTTGTTCAACGTTTGCTGAAGAAATAGAAGGACATACTAAGTTTTGAACAAATTTTGACAGGACTGAAAAACCTATAATGTTGTTATTTTTTTTTGTAAAATAGTCATTGAATTTTCAAAGGGTCAAGATATGAAAGCTAGTATTGTAAAAGTATTCAGAATTTGAGTACCGACTACTCAAACCGTACATATTTCCCGATACTCAATACCCAAAACCAACTACTCAATACTTTCAGAGATGCATTTCCATATACAAATACGAAAATATTGCATGAAAATGTTTTACATTAGTGAAACTCTGTTTTGAGGAAAGTTAAACGCAACATTTGCAACATTTAATAAGCCTGGCCGTTTAGTTAGACAATTTAAATGGTTTATTAAATTTGCTATTCCATGAATTATTATCAAAAGCAAACGCTTTTTACAACATTAATGAGAGCTTTTTTAAAAACATATCGTTAAAATCATATCGTTCTAATATTTGTAAAATTCTTAACAAATTCATTTGTTGTGAGTGAGCTTTGACAATTACAATAAAAGTTGTAAACACTTGATATTAAAAATCATAATTTCTATAAATTAGAAATCATAATTTGATAAAAAATCTTCAAATCATATTTTGGATAAAAATCATCAAAAATATGATAAAATCATCAGTGATCATCAGTGATGCCAAGAGCAGGAAATTTTCCCTTTTTGCAGGGAATATATTGGAAAATTTCAAGCGAAGCGAAGCGAAAAGAGGAGAGATTTTTTATTTGAGGAAAATGTAGGGAATTTTTAATACTATTTTTTCTTTTATTACGGTGTAATTACGTAAAAGTCCACACAAAAGTGTAAATATTACACATATAAAAATTTCAATTTAAAATTTTGTTACAGTATTACGCGATATATTTCATTGCAGACAGAAAACATCTTTCGGTAAATAATATCTAGAGACAACGAAAGGCAAAAAAAACGTCTCATTTTCCTGGGAATAGGATTTGTATCAAAAAACAAAAATATATTTAATTTTTTTATGTTTAATATATAAATAAAGACTTTTTAAAATTTTATATTATCTAAGCTATTTTAATTATTCAAATGTGTTCTTCGACACAAAAAAACCCTTGGTTTATTCTATCTTTCCGGGGTCTCATTTTTTTAACGTGGTCAAAAATTTATTAAGCATTGAGAATTAAGATTTGACTACCTTGAGGGCACTGCGAGTCCTTATTTTAAAATTAAATTAAAAAAAATAAATTTTGAACCTGGCGATATAAATGTACAAAATTTAAAAAAAATGCAAATAAAATGTTCGTTTTTGTTAAAATTAATAAATTTTTAGAATAGGGAAAAATGTAGGGAAATTTTGTGTGTGTAGGAAAAAAGGAGAAATTTTTTTTGAGACATTTATGGGTTTTGTTAAATTTCTGCTGTAATCGCTGTGTATATGTATCATCAAAACAAAAAGTTAGGTACACAGGCTTTTTGAGAATATTATATTTTTTTTATAAATCTGTCGTCAGAATCGATAACCATCTAAGTCGACTTACTAATTAAAAAGTAAATTCAACAATTGATTTAACATACATAACTTAATAGAAATTTCGTATTCGTTTAAAACAAAACTTGTCCAAATTGGAATTAGCAAGACACTAAAGCCGACTCACACGTGTTTTCAATATTGTTCTATAGTAGAGTTTTATAGAAAATATTTTGTTCGATAAGAATCAGATAGAGAAGAAGATAAAATAAGACTCAGGTGTAAACTCTCGAAATGCCGATACACATGTATTTTTTTGTTTGCCCCCTCTATCAGACGCACTTGTTTGAACTTTTTCTTTTTTATTATTTATTGTGCTGTACGGTGTAATTAAATCTTACAACAAAAGCCTGCGATTTAAGGAGGCAGGACGCTACACCTCTTCAGCATTCATGTGTACTTCATTTAATTATTTTATGTGAAACGATTGTTTTTGCGTTATTAATGTTGTTTTATGATATTGTTACAAAATTCAAATGTAGATTCGAATTTAACGAACGTATTTCCATGTAATGTTTAAGTACAGTTTAATCAACCGTGTATGCAATATTGGCAGCACCAAATTATACAAAAGTAACATGAAATTCAAAAATAACGAATATATAACTATCACGAAAGTTCTATAAACAGCAACGAGAATTTGCAAGATTGTTTGAGAAATCTGTATGAAAAATATTGATAGCAACTGTAAACTAAAGTGCCATCGATTAATGCGAGTGATAATTATAACATGCTGTTTTAATTTATTCATTATATGTATACATTAGCGAGCCTTCTATGCGAAGGAAATTCCACTGTTGTACTCAGATGCTAACTGACAACGCTAATCAAAATATATGACGCACAGTGTTAATGCCTATAAGAAAAGACAAACTAGTTCGTGTATTTATTCTTGAAGTGTTATAAAGTAAATAAACAGTATTGAGATCATAAACATAAATTTGTTTGAGTTTTTGTTTTATTTTTGATAAATTAAAAGATCCTAGTCAAGCAGACGTTTTGGAAAAATCAAAACGTAACAATATTAAAAAATCGAATAGTTCAGTTTGTTTTTTTTCTTGTGTAGTTTTTGAGTTATAAACGATTATTTTACACATGAAATTTAAACCGATATCAACGATTTTTGTAATGATATCGATACAAATTTTCCGTTGAAGAACTTTTCTAGAAGAAAAATTGTCCTAATATGTTTGAGTAAATGAATACTTAATTTAATTTAAATCCCAAAAATATAGCAAGTTTGTTGGCTTAAATATAATCGCATTAAATTCGATTTATCTCGATATAAATTCTCTCCACCCCCAAACGCATAATACTACAATATTTATTTATTCACTCCCTGCTGTTGCTGTTTTTTTTTTCTTGTTAATTTCAGTTGCCAAACAACAAGTTGTTGCCTACACACAAAAATCCCAAATCAAACATGAAAATCGTCATATTCAACTGGTACGTGAATATGGATTTCATCCACGCACCAAAGCAACTGTGGAGGATGGTGATGTTCTGCCAAAGAAATTCGAACCATTTCCGGGAAATATGTATGGTCGACCATTGGAGGAAATTGATCAATTTATATACGAAGAGGTAAGTGGAGAAATAAAAACAATAAAAAGGGTGAAAAAAAACAAAATTAAAATGTGTTATAAGAAGACCTTGACTTATTTTTATGTTGCATGTAGTGAACCAAAAGTATAAACGTTCGATGCATACATACACATATTTTATTGAACAAGAATTTGTTTGCTGTTGGTGGAGGCCAGCGGAATATATATATATATATATATATATAACGTTCAATGAATGGCTAATGTACGTACTGCTGGTATGCTGGGAATTATCATTGCAAATAATTCATGAAAAGTGAATAAAATGTGTACATGCGAACTACATATTCGTAATACTTTTAATGAAATTTTTATTGCAAGTAACTAACTATTCTTGAAATTTAACATTTATAGCAGGTTAAAAGTACAGTATAACCTCCATAATCCGGACAGATATAGTTTCAGCTACTGTCCGGATTAGTGGATCGTCCGGACTTTAGTTAAAATAAAACTTTAAACGTAATACATAAATGGAGGGCTCAGAGCTAAAGTGAACCAAGTCACAGGAAGACAATTTGAAGATATTTTGAGTTTCAGTAAATGAACTGCCATAAATTACATACACTTAAATGAGAGCCATTGACTTGGGTTTTTTACCGTTGCTTTATGAACGAAACACTTTTTTGAAATTTTTTATATTTTATGACTTGATTCACTTCAGCTCTGAGCCCTCTAAAAGCACATACATATATGTGTACATCTTATTGGCCTTATTCACAAACGATTAATAAAGTTATTGTAGGTTTAATGTTGGAAATGTTCATATGGAAAAACCGGTTTTAATGTACACATTAACTTTATTAAGCGTTTGTGAATAAGGCCATATGTACATATCGTCATATGAATTCAAAAAAGCCCTAAGCTACATTGAAAGGATTGAATAACGAAAATAACGAAAAAAAATTTTACTGAGAAAAAAGAACACTTGTACAGATTATCGAGGAAAAATTTCTAAACGGTCCGAAAAAATTAAACGTCCGGATTACTGGATAGTTTGAATTAGCGAGTGTCCGCATTAGGGAGGTTGTACTGTATACTGATTATGGATGCGGATGATCCCGGTATTTTTCTTGTGTAACAAATAGCAAAACCGAAATTTGTAAATTGGTTTTTCTTAGCAAAATCCTTCAGTATGTGCTATAATTAACATGACAGAGACATGTTTACAACTTTGTTATGAATTATTTTGTTGCATGTAGTAATAGTGGGGACGTGGTGTTGGCTGAAGTAGTTGGCGCGTTGACTGAGAACGCAGATTCTAGAACTGTTTCATGCAAGTCATTACATAACATTCATCATTATTCAGATGTCCAATATTAGTGTGCCATTGTATTTGTTGTTGTTAGACTGTGTAAGTGACGAAGGCACTGGTCAGTGAACAGTACCGACAGCAATTGATACTGGTGTATGCTAAAAGTTAGAAATGGATAAAGTTGAGTTCTGGGTGGAAGTGTGACAATTTAAGAAAGCGCTGTAAAAAAGTTAATTTCTTGATTTATTTAATCTAGTCTTAAGCTATTTATAGGGTCTTCCTTCCAGTTTCATTTTGATATGTAAAAAAGAGTATTTTAAAGCGAAATCATCGGATGTTTATTTGATTGCAAAGACGAGGGTATTCCATTCATAATAGAAAATAATATCAGCCAAATGACCGCCACCATTGGGCTGGCTACGCTTGCAGGATCATATTCTTCTCATAAAACTTTCCACCATCATTTGCACATTTGCTGCAGAATGTCCTCGATAACTTCACAAATCCATATTTGAGATCTTGAATCGATTGTGGGCCATTATCATATCTTCTACGTAGCCCCAAATAAGAAAGTCTAATGGTTTAAATCACAAGATCTTGGTGGACAATTGTGATCGCCTCTTCGAGAACTCACACGGTCTGGAAACTTTTCGCGTATCGTTTGTGGAATGCCCAATTCCAAAGATCGACCAGAAAATGGACAAACCTGGGATTTCCCCAACATTATGGACGACGAAGACGAGTTTAATTTTTCATGCCTTAATACAAATATTCTTACATATTTTTGATCCAATAATGAATTGATGTCAAAAGAATTGCCTGATATTTGTTACATATGTATAGACTTTTGTGAATTTAAAAATATGTAGACTTTTATTATTATTATTTTTTTCTTTATGTACTTAAATTTGTTATCCTTTTGTCAGCTTTTATTTTTGGTTGATTTAGCTTTTTATGACCTTTTTAAAAATCCGATTCATCCTTTTTTTGTTGCAGTTGCTGGCAACACTGGTCTACACGTCCGCACGTCTCTTTTTTTTTGGAAAACAATTTTTTATTTACAAGGCCATATTCGTAGTTCCAGATTAGTTCTATTTTTCATTTTGGATACAATGTCCTTCTACAAATCTGTCCTTCATATTATGACTTTTCTTTTTATATGTTAAATATTACTTTAATCATTATAAGCAAGTAATTATAAACAAGTTAAGATTAAATTCTTATTGCATACATACATACGTATCTATTACAATTGCAACATGGTTATAAACCATTTAGTTAATTATGGTAGCTAAAGCTACCAGCCAGTGTCCTAATTTTGCACAAAAATTCCAACAAAAAATCCTATTCATATTAGAATATGCAAACATTTTAAAACAATCTCTGCAACATTATGTTTAACATCTTTTGCAAGCATAAAATACATTTTAAATATTTTATAATTCATAAGAACAATAAGAGGAACTTTAACTTGTAACAGTTTATGCATTTTATTCGAAGAACATGCAATGCAAGTCAGTAAATAACTATAGAAAATATTTAAGATCTACAATTCACATAAAATTTATTGCATATTTTCTATGGCTTTTGTAGTACGAGTATTCATTCAAACCATAATAAATATATTTTTATTACATATAATTTACATGCATTTGAAACATTTAGAACGTGTTTCTGTGTCCTTTTTATAGAGTACTTGCTTAAGCAACTACAACATTATTTAAGTGCCTTCTTTATACGAGTAAAAATATTAAGTTGTACTATTGTGTACAATTATTAACGATTCGGTTGTTATTATACTCATACAATAGAAACAAATACAAACAATTAAAGTCACTGACAACATAAATAGAGACAAGTTAGTAAAACGGCAGCAAAAATATATTTCCCGAAATAGCTATTAGTCATTAATTAATCAAATAAGATAAACGAAATGAAAGAAGAAGCAAACACAATGCAATCGTTGGTATTAGAATAGGAAAATCGTGGTTGTGGCCAGGCTCGATTGCAAGCCTTAAGATTTTTGGGAGGAAGCGAATATACATTTAAAACAAAAAGTTTCAGCATCGCAATAGAAATGAGAGATCTTCACCCAGATTATGTAAGTCGAATTTTCGACAGCGATGAGTTGTCTTAGATTAAAGAAAATATATATTAATATTTTGTTCATCCTAGGACAAATCGTAGCAGTCCAAAAATAAACTTCGATATATATGTACTTAATCGCTGTAATTTTATTCGTTTTGAGATGTTATATATTCTTTATTCTTCTCCCCTGGATCCGCGCCTATTTGTGGCATACTCACGTCAACTGTAGCATATTCTTTAAATCAAATAATATATAAAATAATCGTATTATGCAGCGCAGTGACCACCCTGAATATTGTGGAAATTTAGAACCCACTACTCACACGTAAATGTAAATAAATAAAGAGTTTCTGAAGGAATGACATATCCCCCCCCCCACCCCTCAATTGCTGACAAAACTATTATTACAAAGTAAAGCGTACGACAAAAGTAATATCTCGGTTCGATTGCCAATTTGTACGATTATGCACACTTAAGACTTTTTTATAACACTCTCATTTTCAGTTTTTCTAAACCTATTTATTCAAAGTAAATGTCCTTTGTCAGGATTTTTTTATTTTATTATCTCTGATACATTTAATGTGCTTCTACATACTTGTTTAAATAAAACATGTATGCATAAATAGTTTCTTTGTTCGAATCTTATCTATTGCTTGTCCTTTTTAAATTGGTAATAAAAATCATACTCATCAGACACACACACATACACACAGACAGATTTCTATTGAATCGAAAGCATATTCATTTGCATTAGCTATTGTTTTCTTTCTTATTCGTTTAGATCATTTGCTTTTTCATATGATAACTCCAGCTACAAAATAAATAAGCTAATTACAAAATATATAAGCTTGATTACACCACATGAAAAGAAAAGAAGTTTGGTGATATTTAACAGATAATTGGGTTAAAAATTATTGGTGATAAATATTTTACAGCAGTTTAAGTGCTTAAGGAAAGTTCGAGGATAAAATAAAATTTTTTAAAAGGTATTTCTATAGAAGAGCATTTTTAAATGGCAGAACATTTTTCGATAACTATCAAGATGATTAAGTGTTTTTATAATCATGGTTTTTCGAACGTTACTTTTGTAAAATACGGACTTATGAGAAAAGGTTCTTTTGTAGAAAATTTTTTTATGCAAAATAAGATACTTTTGAGTAATAAAAGTACTTTGGAAAAATAAAGGTACTTTTGAAAAAATAAACGAACTTTTGAAAAACAAAAGTACTTTAGAAAAAAAGGTACTTTTGAAAAATAAAGTACTTTTAAAAAATAAAGGTACTTTTGAAAAATAAAGGTACTTTTGAAAAATAAAGGCACTTTTGAAAAATAAAGGTACTTTTGAAATATATAGGTACAGTAGTTTTTCGATAAAATAAAATAAAAAGGTACAATGCACTATACATATTCTGTGGCCTTTTTTGGCGATCATCAACAATTTCTAGTTTTTTTTTTTTTAAACCAGTATTTTTCTTGTACCCATTTGTTATATTACCACCACGAAAGAATATGCGTAACTGACTATTGAAGCATAATCAAAACAAAAATACTATGTAAACAGAACCTAAAATAGCAGTACGTTTTTCTACTCGATTTGCTTTTGGTTATTTGTGTAAGAAATTTATTAAGATTATGTTTTTTTTTAACTAAAATTATAAATCTTATTTGTTCGTTAAACAGAGCACAAAAAAATATTTCTTGTTTGCTATATAAGGTACTCAATGGAGCAAACTGACCTGTTCGTTAAAAGCGATGTTCGCAGAATCGAGTGTTCGTTAAACCGTAAAACTACTGTACTTTTAAAAAATACAGAAACTTGTGTAAAAAAACGTACTTTCATAAAAAAAGTATTTTTGTAAAAATATACATTTATCAAAAACAAATGTACTTTTGTAAAAAAAAACTTTTTTTTTAAAACGCACTTTTGTCAAGCAGGTTCTTTTTTAAAAATGTACTTTTTTTACTTTTGTTAAAATATACTCTTGTGAAAAAAGCACTTTAGTAATAAAAACGTACTTTGCTGAAAAAAGTATTTTTGTGAAAAATATACTTTTGAGAACAAGATACTTTTAGTAATAAAGTACTTTTGTGAGAAAGGCAACCCTCAACAAACAAAACTTGTTGAAATTCCTATTTTACAAAAGTAAATGTACTTTTAAAATACTTTTTTTTATAAATAGTACAATGTTTTATCATTTTAATAAAAATTAAATTTTTTTACACAAGTAACTTTTTTATTTAAAGTACTTTTTTGAGAAAAAAAACTCTTTTTTTAAAACTTCTTTGAAAAAAAATATCGAATAATAAATTTAATAATAAAATAGGTATTTGTTTACAAAAATTCACTTTTCACTGCCAAGTACGAGTTATCTCGTACTCAACATCTGCATCGATAAGGCCGGCTACAAGATAAATCGTAGTAATAATGATTTTATTACACATAGAATAGTTTTAACATGAATTCATTTAGTTATTTTGGCACAGAGAATTGTATGATTAAACTATTGCAAAAAACCCTACGATATAACTCGTAGTAGTAGCTACTTTATTGGTGACATATCTCGATATCTCGTAGTATATAAAAGTGCCTATAAATATCAAATTACACCTTTAATAAAACTTTTTTTGTGTTTTTTTATCGTTATGAATAAAAAACTTGAACTGTCCTCAGGAGTTGGTTTTATAAAAACAGCATGGCAGCGACAGTGGTACTCTTGAAAACGCTCCTCTTGTAATAAATATACAGAATTTATACAATAAATCTTTTTAATATTAAAAGAAACGGGTGAATTCAGATTTGAACTTAAGCCAAAAAATTTTTTTCAATATTTTAAATTTTATAAAAAGTGTCCTAAAATAATGCAATATTTGAATTTGTCGATATTTGTGCTATAATGTGTTGGCTGCCCTAAAAACAAAATTCCACAGCTAAAAGTTTACGCCTGGTATACGATCGAACAACTTGATTTCATTATTGAACCATATTTCAAAAATAATAAAAATAAATCTGGGACGCCCTTTAATATTTTAAATTTTAAAAATGTATCTTTTCGATGATGTTAAGTTTAGTTTAAAAAAAAATAAAGTAATTTTAACAAAACATTCATTTATACAATATCTTGTTTTTATCTTAAAGATTTTGTGTATTTTATTTTTTTCTCTTGTTTGTGTTAATAAAAAAGATTTTCAATAATCATTCATTATGCTTTCGACGTTTCCTTTTTTGATGATTATGATTTCTTGAGTCGGTAATTGATGTGTTTTCTGTTTTCTTTTCTTATCTTTTTGAACTATCTTATGAAATTGACTACACTTGCAGGACTCCGCAACGATAAAGTTAAGAACGTGGTTCGTATGATAACGAAGGACACACAGAGTAAGCAAAAGTTTACGATTTAAATGAAAAAAGACTAGAACAAACAATTTGTTGTGTTTTCCTCGAAAAGTAATATAAGGAAAAGGATTATAATGGCATCAAAAGAAAGTGAGAAAGAATTTCTTGTCAAAGTAGATTGTATTACGTTCCATCATTACAATTTCCACGAACAAGTTTTTTTCCATTCACAGAAAAAAAAATTATCAAAACGTAACATCTTTATGCCACAAAAAAAGTTTGTTGTTTTTGTATTCCGGTGTAAAAAAAAGAATTTAGCTAAAAAAATTACTGAATTTTATAAATAATTGTCCTTTAACATTTTGTTCATCTTAAAATTCGTAAAACAATTTATTTGAAAATTTGTTTATTCAAAAATCATCTATATTCTACTTGAACGCCTACGTGAAGAGGGCAGCCACGTAAATCAACCAACCGACCAGGTTTTCGGACCGACCTATTCGCTAACCATAGTCAAACAGGTACTTCATCGGAGAACTAGATAATCGAGCCATACAGTTTCAAATCTTGCAGTTAGATCTAGAGTTTGCTGCATTCTTCACACGGACATGTTTAGATAAGCCGCGTAATAAATATTTCACTTACATTTTGGTTGTTTCCTGGGTAATAAATTGTTGAAAGAAAAGCAGAAACGTTGAAAGTTTCATCTTTATTTCGTCGGTGTGAATTTTTTGCTCTTTTACAGAAGATTTAAAAAAATTGTTAAGGCCATGAAATGCTCGTGGCAGTTATTTTGTTTTTATGAACAAAAACACACACGCCTAGATTCACATACAAGCCCATACAATACAAGCAACTAAGATGATCCTTCGCTTTTAACTGGCATAAACTAACGCTATTATTTTTGGCCAAAAAATATATAAGAATATTCTTGTTTCATATTTTTAATGTACCCGTACTAAAGCCTCATTTTCAACAATTGTATACATACGAGTGAGTATATGAATAAAATAAAAGTTCTTTAGTATAATTTTCTCTTTATATTTCGCTTGTTTTTATGGCTCTTCTTGTCGAGTATTTCACGAGAATGAAATGAACAGCTAAATGAACAAAATACAGTAATTCATGCATGCATTCTTTAATTCGTTCGTTCATTGAATTGACGCTATTTGGCATTATGGACGCAGTTTCAGCTTCTTTGTTATTTTAGCCAGGCTGGCGCTATTATTTTTTTTTCTTTTAGAGATTAAATATTTTATTCTATTTTTTCTGTTTTAAATTGACTTTATGGTGGTTTAAAGTATTTCTATACTTATATTTTTATTTTGTTGTTGGCTAATTAGTCCTTTTTTTAAACTTATTTATCCTGTTTGCCTTTAACCCTCAAAGCTTTTATCATGTTTATTGTTTGTAAATTAAGCTATTTATTTATTCATGCAGAAACAGCTTAACCAATTTTTGAAATGTTTTATGTATAAAGGATTTGTTTTTAATGGTGATTTGTTTAATGGGTTTTTTTTAAATATTTGTGAAACTTTTTATAAGTTAATGACAGTGGGTGGCTCTTGGCTCTTGCATTAAATTAAAAATTATCAGTATGAAATTAAGCCAAACATAAATTAGACAATTTTTTTGGCACTTTTTGTTAAGAGCCTATTAAAAACTTTGTTTTAATTTACTTGAACTTTCGTGCTAATTCTTTACAGCAAAAATTTAAAGATCTACAGGATCTACATAAATCACTATAGTTCTAGAGCGGTTTCGATTAAATAAAAATTTAAAAAATTTGCAATAAAATTACATTCAAGCCATACTAACGTAATTTTCAAATCAGCCAATAGTTTCAGAGATATCTAGGAATATATAAATTTATAATATATTTAAAATTCATGAGGAAAATCTTTATACTCTACGATTATGTATTAAGGGTATTTAAACGGTGAGCCGCTAATAAATGATTAAGCGATTAAACAAAATTTTATTTTCTTTTTATTATTTGAACACAGATTTTCATGTGTTTAATTTAATTGGACGAAATGAAGCGAAACTATTAGAAATGTTAAGATGTTGTAAAAATCAAAAGAGTACTCAAATGGCATAATGAGGATTTCCAGAAAAAGTGCTGATAAACTGTTATATATTGCTTTCAATTTCCCCCCAGCATATTCGATAGGTGGAAGGATTTATAATCACCCTTATCATGAAATTTTTATATCCCTCGAAGGGAAAAATGCTATCGTGAATCTTTCAAGAACTTTTTTTTCCGCTATCAGTTCTCAGTGAATGTAAAGAAGGGAAGAAGACTTGCAAATGCTTAAACAATTATTAAAAATTAAAAAAATTTTGAAAAAAAAACCTGAAGAAATAAATGATTTATTTTATCCGATATTTCGCTTTCTCAATGGAAAGCTTCTTCAGGGATATATTTAACTAAAAATTAATAGTAACAGTTTTGCGAAAACAATAAATAAATAACGGATAAAATAAATCGTTTATATATATTTTGTGGACCTAAAGCTAAAATAAATTATTTAATAAAATTTAATAAAAAGGTCGAATAAATCAGAATAGTTTTTAAGTGTAAATAAAGACGTGTTTTAAACATTTTAGGTGCAGCGAATTGGTTGTATCCAATGGTTGTATACCAAAAAGATGCATACTCTGTCCAAAAAGATTTTGTAGGGAATTATTATTAAGAATAATAAACAATATTTACTGATCTTGTCCTAAAAAGAAATATTTATAAACTTTAATAGAGAATTAGAGAAAAATGAAATGATGTTTTTATTCAGTTCACCTGCAAAAAGTTAGTGAACAAAACTAGGGAAAAAGTAAAAAAATTTCCCTGAAAAATATTATTTGTTTTATAGAGAATTTATTTTTTCGTGCGACCATTCTTGCGAAAATTATTTACAATGGGACCGTCAGGGAAAATGGAAATACTTTAAGGGAAAAATATTTAGGATAGTAGAGTTTCATTTAAAACTAAATATTTGAAAAGTATTTTTCTAAAAGATTATTTTAGAACATCTCCTTAAACATTGAAACTAACTTATAATAGGATCTCAATCACTTGATTTTTTTATATTATATATGTATATATACATATATAAATACATACATACATATATAAATTCAAGAATTGTGTTTGTTATGTTAAGGTTTTTCCACTAGTAAAATCTTAAAATAATAAATAAATTATGATTTTCGTTTATTGAGATTAAATAATTTGTGGAAAAAATGTATTTGTCGGTTAATCGATTAATCCAAAATTAACAGATTATTAACCGATTAAATTGATCAACTGATTAAATTGAAAACCCGAATAATTGAATACCCTAATATGTATTAAAACAAATCATTTTTTAGGTTACGAAAAAATCTGTGGGGTAGATTCTTAAAAAATTCTTAACTTTATGAAAAAAAGTGCAAAAATTAACTTATAAACAAAAATAAAACACATAAAATTAATAAAAATTGCGACAGCTTTTATACGTAAAGTGCCATAGTGCAAATCATAAATATATAGCGATGGTCTCGAGTGTAAAAGTCATACATAACTCGTACTTTTTACGAAATTGAGTTTTTTAGTGATTCCAATACATTTCAGAAAAATTGATTGCAATAGTGTAAAAAATTATGTTTTCACCTTCTCCTGTAAAGTTACAATTATTTGAGTTAGGGCCTGTCTAAGTGAGACCAACGATATATACTTATGTACATGTAATGGTAATCAAATATCAGTTCAGCTGTTACATAGTGTAATTAAACATAAGCTTGTTCAATTTGCAAAACATAAAAATACATCTATTGTTTTCAAATAAAAATTGCAAATATAAATTACAAATAAAAACAAAATTTTCCTCCTTTTTCGTTTGCTTCAGTAGAAATATTTCCACCACAAGCAAGTATTCTAATTATTACACACACAAAGTAAACACTTGTTGTGCTGCTGTAAATAATAGTTTCTACAGAAATAACTGTGAGAGGGAGGAAGAGAGTAAAAATATACATGTATTAACATAAGAGTAAAATAAAAACATTGTATAAATAAACAACCATATTTGAAGGTTCTTTTACAGTGGTAGTGGTAATAAAAAACAGTTGACTTTATAATTTAATGCAAATACTAGAACGACAACGATTGTGCTAGAGCAACAGTTACTTTATTAATAACAACAAACACCAAAAAAATTTTAAAAATAATTGAGAGAAAGAGGAAAAAACTTAAATGCAAATATTCTCTACCACATACATATTATTTGTTAAAGGGAAGCAGAATGAAGAAACAAAATAAATAAATGAAAATTCTAAAATAAAAACATGTAAGAAAATCCTTTGTAAAGACATAAAGCACAAACATATTGAAGTTAATACATACGTACACACATAGACACGTACATATGTATGCATTTACGAATATGTACACACATACATATACACATGTAGAAATAAAATAAAATTAGAAACAAAATGTTAGGTATAAATTATACGAAATAAAATAAATAGCTGATATTGAATATAGTTTCAACAGTAGTGGTAATAGTTTCAAGGACGTCTTTTGGAAAACGGATGGGGAAATATGTGGGAACGCGGAAATGGCACATACTATGTACATAAATCTGTCATTGTGAGTCTTTCTCTCTAGTCTTTGAAATATATGTATGTATATGAGGCTCATAACATGTCTCCCTAACGCTACCATCATGATATGCGAATAAGTTATTATTCCTATTATTTATTCTAGCACTGTATATGTAAGGATCAGATGTTGACAGCTTGGTAATGATATAATTCGTTCAACAAACAAGACGTTAGTTAGGAGGTGTCACCACCCCTAAACCTATATAATCTATTGAATTGAAACAAACAAAACAAAGTCTTTTGTGTTATCCTTTAAAGTTTCCTTTTTGAAACCTTTTTGTCAAATAAAAAACTATAAAAATCTTGCCACAAACGGAATTGTTTCTTTAAAAATAAGTAAATATCATTTTAATATAATATATTAAAAGAAACTACGAAAGACAAAAATGTAATTAATTTATACAATCAGCAAGAGACTATAAACGGCTGACAAAATTTAATAAATCGTATTTTGTTTATTTTTTTGTGCTTCTTTCTATAAACAAAAGTCTTTACAAAACTTTGAGGATATCTGTAGGCTAACGAATAGTTTCTTGTGAGATTTTCAAAAGAGTTACACAAAAAAAATATCATTAAATTTATCAAAATATATTTATGCTTATTCAAACAAATAAATCTTGAATCAAAAGAAAGGAGAGAGACAAATAAATATTGATTACATAAAAAGGGGTTTATTTATTATTTTAAAATATGATAAGATTTTTTTTGCAATAAACTATATTAATAAAAAAAGCAGTCAGACATTTAAAAGTGCACAGATACCTGTACGTATGAATAATACGAAGGCTGTTTTATAATTCCTGGATTTCTATATTTCCAATGCTCGATCAGGACACGTGTAGCTTACGAATAACTTTTAATGAAATGATTTATAATTTTAATCCAATAATTTTTTATTCAAATACATATGGAATTTAATAAAAATAATCTTTTCGATTAATTATTTTTAAACAGTTTTATTTGATTAATTTTTTTTAATATTTATATTGAAACGATTAATTTGGCTCAAGTTCAAACCCGAGTTTACCTATTTATTTATTCTAATTTTTTATTTTAATTTTTATTAGAAAATTATTACAAACATTAATTATTTTTTAATATTTTAAAACCCATAAATTTTTTATTTAAATGATTTTTATTCGAATAATTTTATTCGTATAATTTTATCCGAGTAATTTTAATTAAACAATTTTTATACAAGTGACAGTATTGGATTTCTCTTATTTGAAATTTTATTCAACAATTTTATAACTTTATCTGAACAATGGTTTTCTTTAAATACTCATTCTGAAACAAATTTACTATATTTCGTGGATAAAATTAGTTCTTTAGTTTCCTTACACTATAAATTTTATCAAGTCATAACAGTTCGTCATCCGAATGATCCCACATTTAAGTTTACATTTCTAGAGCATTTCCTTCACCTTCCACTATATGCACTCGCCAGCTTTCAAGCAACGCAAGCAATTCTTACGTCGTTTCCAATTCATCATCAGCAACCACTCTGTTTGCTGCCTTAAAGTGTACGCTATGAACACAAGTATCTACATCCATTCATACTTTAAATCAAATAAAATTGAAAATACCTTGTGAATGCAAAAATGTTTTTGTAAAATTTACATAAAGTATCAGTTGCAAAAGTATTATTTGTACAAGAAAATAAAAATCGATTACATTTAATATTATTTTATTCTTGCAAAGAAAACGCACTATTTTTCTAAGTATTTCTTTTTCAATTTGTTCTTAAATAAACTACAATACAAAAGTAAAGTGTTTTCTTTCGATTTCGTATGAAAATAAAAAAAATTCTATATAAAGAATGCTTACGAAAATTATATGAATGAAAATAGAAGTGAATGTATGGATGTAATTTTGCACTAAGAAAATAAACAAACATTTTTTTCTTGATATATAAAGTAGCACACGAACATGAAAAAAGCTAGAGGGGTCCTCCACCATATTAAAGACCCTTTTTACCTTATTAGAAGTTTTAGGATTTTGTTAAGAACTAAAAAAATAATATGTGTGTATATAATTAACTTAAATTGTTATTCATAATTATGATAAATCTTATATTATCTTATAACTTGTACTAATTAGAAACAAATGCAAAATCGTGTATTAAATTTGTAAGTCATACAAAAATTCACAGTTCTGCACTTTTTTAGGTCAATCGCTTTAACATTGCCCTCCAATAGCTTCAAAACAAACAAACAAACAAGCACTTTTAATCATTTCATTCATGCTTCACTTTGTACCCCACCTCTTCTTAGGCGTTTTAATATTGTTTTATGAAGCTTTTTTTTGTTAACCATCAGTTCCGGTATATACAGGAAGTAGCCTTCCAAAGCTTTTGTTGCGCCTTTTTCATAAGCAACAAATAAAAGCTTTTAATGAAATTTTCTTAATTTCTTGTGTATTTTTTTTTTGTTTTTCTTGCCATTATTTGCCTGTTTGGTTGAATCTACATCAAAAGCAACGGAAGTTTTTTGCCTTTCAATAAGAAAAAGGAAAAAACGAATCATGGCTGCCACCTTGGAATGCTTAAAAGAAAAGCGCTCTACTCGTTAAGCAAAGTCATTATAAATGCAATATTTTTGAAAGCCTCTCAAGTTTTTCTCTAAGATTTTTTTTAGGAAACTATTAAATTAAAAGTTTTATTAATAATATCTACTGAGGAAGTAATAGTGACGGAAGTTTGTAAAAAGCTCACACACTTTCTTGTTACAATAAGGCAACATGTAGTAAAAATATAAATATAAATGTTAGACTATGTCAATTAAAGAATATCTAAACAAGTTTAAAAATTATAACAAATACACAATATTGTTGAAAATTGTCAATACAACTCATACAACGGATTTTAAATCGGACAATAGTATATTTGTTAAATTTTATTTGCCACCAAAACGTCTGGAGAAGAGCAACTATTGTGAAAATAATAAAAACTCTTGGCTGTCATTTAACGTTGTATTCTATTTTCTACAGAATAGTCCGCAGCAGAACAGAACGAAAAAGTAACAACAAACCACACATACAGTTTTTCAATTGAACAGAAACAAAACAGCTGATTCGTAACAGAACAGAACGTACAAACTAATTATGCCTTAATCCTTTTTTAAATTCTAAAAATAATTAAAATATCCTTCAAAAATATTTTTTTATGAATTTTTTAATTAAAAAAGAATTTTAAATTATATGAATGCAATTTTTTTTAGGTAGACTCATAATTATTTTCAGTAGGTCTAAAATAAAAGAGAAATATAAAAATACTCGAAAAGTCTGGGGTTGCAGAGCTTTTTGTGATAGGAATAGCAAAACTATATAAATGACCGAAAAAGAAGTCTGCTGGTCAAGAGGTCAGAGCGAAAAAAGTGTTGGTTTTATTCGGAAAATAGACCCAAAAATACTTATACGCTATGCTAAAATGTAAAATTTTCTCAATATCTCTTAGAGACATAATGCCCCAATTCTTGAAGTAAGTGGATTAAAAAATAATATACAGGGTGAGGCAAAAGTCTCGCTACCATTTTAAATGCCTGTAAATAATTTTGTTCGAAGAAGAGATAAGTAAGTTTGGTGTTCATAAAAAGTTTATTTGGTCTTTACATTTGTTTTCCGTTATGGAAAATTATATCGGCTAAATGGTGACTGCGATTCGCTATGTAACTTTCGGCTCTTTTTAAGGCGTTTTTCATGACATCCTGCAACATCTCAGGCTGAATTTCTTCAATTTCGTAAAGAATAATGTCTTTAAGATGTTGAAACGTTTTTGGGTTATTCACATAAACTTTTGATTATAAAACAGCCCATAAGAAAAAATCTGGTGCTCTTAAATCCGGAGATCTGGCTGGCCATGATGCAATTTTCGCTGAGTGGCAATAATGGAACGATTATTTGCAATAAATATTATCAATATTTCTGCTCGTCCTTGTAGCGTGTCTACACAACCCAATGGTTAAAGGTAACCTGAGCTTAACAGTTTTGTCGTAGGGTTTTATTTTAAATAAAGTAAACACAACTTAAGTTTTTTTTGTAGGGTTTTATTTGTAATGTCAAAAAGATTACAATATATACATTTGTATGTAATATAAAAAGTTCTTCATGCTATGTTGACTTCCAAAATAATAATGATGTTCTAATTTAATGTGCGCTCTTTATATATTAAAAATAAGTATTGTAATGATAAAAGCTGATAGGTATTGATCATGATTTTGCATGTCTTTATTTGCTCTTCGCAGCAAGTATTGGTGTACGCAATAATAAAGAATAACAAAAAGTGGGAATGCAGAATCATGATCTCCCTTGGTAACAAAATAGAACAAAAAAACACAGAACAGGTTCTTATTGATACATAAAATCGGGGATACAGAATCATGCAGATTGTTTTTAATACGCATTAGCGTATGAAAAAAACAGACATGATTGTGCTGGTCAGTATCTTTGATATCATGTGTACATATTTACAATAAACAAGTTTTTCTATTAACAAACCAAAAATGAGCATGCAGAGTCATGCAGCTTGTTTTATATATGCACTAGCATATGTAAAAAAACACAGACATGTCTGATATAAATTATTCTTTCACATTGCATGTATTTACAATAAACAGGTTTTTTAGTAAAACGAATCAGTGCATGCAGAATCATGTAGCTTGTAACAGATATATAGCCAAGATCGTGCATGCTTCTCAGCGTTTTTTTATGTATGTATGCGTGTTAATAATAACATACATATTACTTTATATGTATATGTACATACTTTGTATGGCATTATAAGTACATATGTACATACATACGAGAAAATGCATATGTACATGGTAGCGGAACTTTTTGCCCCACCCGTTATGAGCAACAGGAGATGCAAGCTCTATAAATAAGACCCATCCTTTCTCATCTTACTTTAGAAGATGTAACTTTTACTCCGCATTTTTCGCATATGCGACCTCTGTGTCTTCTTTTTTTTGTATTTTCACATAAACACTCATCGTCATTGACAGGACCAAAAACCTTAGACCAAAATAATCCACCTTTCTCATCTTTGAACTTACGATAATTTGCAGTTGAAACGTCTTCTATGTCACCACAAGATATACGACTAATACTTTCAGGGCTGGCAATTGATATGCTAACTTCATTAAAAGGTTGTGCAACAACATGTACGAGTATAACATGTATATTCGGATCATATTAAATAATAAATAAAATGGCCTCAAAGCATCTTGACTCTTAATAATTAATAAAATCTGGTGCGTATACGTTATTTACAACTCCACAAAATTCTATATAACGAATGCGTAACACTGTTTGCAAGTTTACAAAACAAAAATTATATCGGAAATTTCTTTAAAAAAAGAAGTTTGCAAAAAGATCGAAATTTAATATTAAAAAACAATATAAATAATTTAACAAATAGCCGAAATTCCCTAAATTTCAATTTGGAATGGTCATATTTCATAACAAAAGAACAACAAAATATAAAAAAAAACTTCGGAAACAAACAAAATAATCAAGACAACTAAAAATTGTAAATTTGAAAAAAATCACGATGCTTAAAATATATAAAAAAATTAATTTTTAAAAAATAAAGAAAAATATACAATAAAATAAATAAGAAAACTGAAAAATAAAGATAAATCAATAATAAAATTTGCCGAAAGGATTAAAATTGTGTAAAAGTTAAAATCTTAGCGCTCACGTTAGCGCACATAAGCGTGAGCGTGGGTAAAATTTGTGTGCGATTGTTTTGAGATGGAAAATTTCAGAAAAACAAATCGAAAAGAAATAAATCGGAAACAAATAGATCGAAAACAAATAAATCGAAGTTCATCAAAATATACCGTAAGAAATTCAACAATTTTGTATTTAAAAATAAAACAAACAATATTCAGTGAAATATCTAAAGTGAACTAAAATGTTAAAGCTGAAGCAGTAGAGAAAAAAATTAAAAATAATAAAATAAAAATAATAAAAAGTTGCCCAAAGAAACAAAGCTTTTACACGTGATTGACTTGTATGAAGTAAGTAAAATATGTAGGTTGATATTGTGCTTGATAAGTTCTGAAATGCAATTTAAAATTTTTTAAAAACAAATCGAAAATTCTGAAATAAAAAAAACGTAAATATTTCGTGAGTGTAAGTTTTCGTGATTTTAAAACATTTATCTTTATTTGCACTTGAAAAAAAATTTATAAAATACGCATATTACACACAAAAGATTACAAACTTATATGTTATGTGCCCTACCTTTTTAATCATAAAATTATATTGTCACGGGAACACAATGTGTGTAGAAATTGCTTTGAAACATTTTATAACATTTAGTTACAGAAAGGATTTGGAAACTGGAATTGCCACGAAAACCCACACTCATATTGTCGTTCAAATTTTAGTCATGGAAAGTTAAAAGTGTGTACACACTGTTGCACACATTATTGCTTCATTTTCTATTTTTCTTTTAACTTTTAATTTAGATTAAAATTGAATTTTAGCAGATGTTACAGAAAGTGAAGGGGGTTCATAATGGACCTCGACACGGCACCGAGTGGAGTCTAACCTAAAGCAAATGAAAATGATCTAAAAGACAGTGAAATTGATTTTGTTTTCTCAAAACCGAATAATTTTTAATTTAAAGTTCCGTATATCGAAGAAGTTGAGTACAAATAAGATTTTTGAACATCATCAATAAATAAACACCATACGAAAACAAATGATTTGTACATACAGAAGAAAAATAACAATTAAAAAATAAAAAAATTGCTCCATTTTATCCAATTTATTTTTGAAAAGTATTTTTTTAGAGAAACTTCACATACATATATTTTTTTAAATAAAATATGTAAAAACATATTTAATTTTAAATGCAAAATGCTTTTTATTATTTAGAAAAATGCCATTCAATTTGTTCTCGATCAGGGCTCGAATCATCAAGCACTTCTTCTAATACGTTTTTGACATCATACTCTTTTTTGTCTGTTGAATTATTGATTTTAAATGTTATTCACGTCACTTTTAACACTTCACAATCTGATTGATTACCTGTCCATAAAAATGCAGTTGCAAAATACTTATTATCGCTAATAGTTGTAAGGGAGTGTTCCACAGCCCCATAAAACAGTTTTTATTTATCAGCGCTCTATACAACATTATTTGTTAGAAAAATATTTATACATACCTAACTAAAGTAATTTTTAAAAGCAATTATCACAAAAGAGATGGCTGGGCTGTTGTTGGAAAAACATCCAAAAATCTGCCACTAGATTTTTTTATATCTTTTTTAGCTCAAATACTCCTCTGTGGATCGTTCATACGATCACGGCTGTTGTAATCTCGATATTTACAAAATACAGTACGTTCACGTATGTATGTCATAATCCGAAAAGTGTATTTTTACGTAAAGAATTTTACGTTCACGGATGTGACGATTGGAGTCCAGGTTTGCTTACTCAATTTTAAAACGAGTTAAATTGCGCCAATTCGGTTTAAAGAAAACCAATATAAGTTGATTTGTTTTAAAACGAAAAATTTTGTGGGATTCGGTTTACAGAACAGAGCGGTTTGTTTAAATTTTTTCAATTATGTGGTTTATCTACGTTTTATATTAATTCAAAAAAACACACACACACACATTGAAACATCAAAGATCAAGCTTTAATTTAAATGATAACATGAATTCTTATATGACAAATTTACGAAGATATTTGTAGCTAAAAGTAGTATTTCAAACATAAGAACTTATTGTAAGTTTATAGAAGCCACCGATTTACAATTTCATACTAATAATCGTTTTTGAATACATCTTTATGAAAATTTGCTTATAAATGATTTATAGTGATGTGTAAAATGTAATGGAATTTTTAAACAATAAGTTTGTCTTAATGATTTTATTAAAGTATCATAGTATTTTTATGTGAACTATTTCGCTGTAAAGAGTTTTTATCATCATGTTGCCCTTTTCTTCTAATTAAGCTAATAAAATAAAATTTGCCATGTCTGCGGGGCTGCCAGTAAAATTTTCAGAAAAAAACGACAAATTTTGTAAATAAAATCGTCAAAATCGTCCAAAAAATCGTCACTCAAAAACCTTCTGTTTTATACAACAATTTTTCATTTAAAAATTAACAATGCAATAGATTTCTTAAAAACAATAAAAACTTTAAACATTTTATTCAATTCAAAGCAAGATTTGAAGAGATTTTGTGTCGAAAAAGGTTATATACTTTCCAAAATTTTATTTAATTTTTTATATGATATATTTTATATTTTAATTTAAATAGAAATTCATAGAATTATACTCTTATATAATTTTTCATAAACTTGCAATTCATGTGTAGAGTCGAATTAATTTTTTTATTTATTCGATTTTATACGAAAGAAGGACATATGATATTGATTTAAATTGAGTAATTACAATATAAAAATACTATACATACATGTCATAGTTATCTTTTTTTATATTTTTTATAATGCTAACATTGCAACATCCAGAGGAAGTAATTTTTAAATAATCTTTTGAAAAAATAATCCACTCAAGGGTTCCTTTTTCCAATGAATTTTTTATCTTGGTTTTATTAAGATTAATTTCGCTAAATATTCTTTCAACATTAGCTGAAGAGTTTGGCAAAGTCATTAAGTTATTTACAAATTCACATAAATTTGGAAAACAGCTTTATTGTTTGTTATATCAACTGAATTTCCTCTTTTCCAAAATTTATCTAAATTTAATGCGCTGTCTCAAAAATTCAAAAATCCTAGTTCTCTTATTTCATGCTCAATATCTTGATATTTTTCTTTAGAGAATAGATTAGGAAAACCTTTTAATAAAGGAAGAATTTCGGAGTTCTTGTTTCAAAATTACAGGTGTAATTAAATTAAATTTTTTTATAATTTTGTCGTTAAAATCAAATATTTTTTTATTTTGTAACACAATTCAACGTAAAATGATACACAATTACCAATAAATTGATTAAAAGTTTCAACATCAATTTAACATTTCTTTTACATACACACAAACATGAATTTCTTTTAAAATTTTACTGTTGTGGAAATAAATTTGATTTAGAGGCGAATTTTTTATACAATCATCTACTAAAAAATATATTAAAACATTTTAAACAAGTTTCGTCATTTCATAGTGCATGTTGTGAATTTGAATTCCTTCAATTTTGTTTAGATTATTTATCAAATTAAGCACATATTTTAAAAAACAAAACTAAAGCTCGTTAATGTCATTCAAATTTTTAAATATTTCTTTATCAGTATCAATATCATCGATATTGGCCGCAAAACAAAAACATATTTTTAGAGCTTGACATTTTCCCATATTGAGCAAAAAGTAGCGAAGTCAAAAAATCGTCAAAGTAGAAGGAAGGATACTAACAAAAATCGTCAAACGACATTTTGTGAAATTCGTTATAAAAAATCGACAGAATGACGTAAAATTATCACGTTTGTCACCCCTGCATGTCTGTT
Organism: Gymnocheta viridis; assembly: GCA_956483585.1. Taxonomy (NCBI): domain Eukaryota; kingdom Metazoa; phylum Arthropoda; class Insecta; order Diptera; family Tachinidae; genus Gymnocheta; species Gymnocheta viridis. The sequence goes on along the minus strand of OY101443.1, from coordinate 56,766,576 downwards.
TAATTATTGCAAATACGAAACTGTTTCATAATTACCACAATACAAAAAATCGATTAACTAAAATGTCATATTAAAATGTTTATATTCACTTGAGTCACCTCTGGCCACCTTTTAAACTAAAATAAAGCACAATTTCACTGTTTGTTAATTATGGTTGTGGGGAAATTTAGTTTATTGGAATAGTAATTTCGAGCCAACATATACGTACGTCCCCAAAGTCAAGTCATTATAATCGCTATGAGAGAGGCTGCAAACTAAAGATGTTTTGCATAAATTTATTGGGGCTTATTTATTTAAGGCCACAAGGAATTGCAAGTAATGAAGGGAAGAAAAGAATATAAATGTTAATTATTATTTTTGCAAACGTAAGCTAAAAATCATGAATAACAATTTGAAATTATAATATAAAACCAATCAGAGATGTTCAGTGTTAAAAAGACTTTCAATGGGCTGTTGAGAGATAAGGATATATTCTCGCATGACAGCATAAATTTTCTATAAAAGGAACATATTTTATTTAATTTATATGCCATATTGTTAAGTGATGAAACAGCTGAAATTGTAACACATTGTTATAAATTTTTTTGTGAATGTTTAAAGTTGCTCGCAAGCGTAGACCTACAACGGCCCTCTCGGAAATTTCTGCGGTTGCGTAGAAAAACACGAAAAATCACTATAGAATAGTTTTTTCCCCGCAATTTTTCATTTCCCGGGATCCAGCTCCACGAAATAATAAATAATAAATTTGGTAAGCTTTAACAAAAATTGTATTAGAAAGTTTGAAATACACTATCATACACAGTCGTACGATTCATTCACAGGAAAATCTGACAGAATTCTGTTCCACTTTTAAAAATTGCCACACTATCACACAAAAAAGATGCAAACACATACATACATGTGCATTTTTCACTCAAGTGCTTTTAGATTTTATTGATTTTTTTCGCCTAACTAGTTGCACGTTTATAAAATAAATAGTTTTAGTTTAATTTTGCTTTCGTTGCAACTTGATTTCTTAAAAAGATGCATCTCTGATCGCAAGAAATCTATCATTTTATGGAAATTTTCATAGTTATATGCAAGTCGGACCGACTTGTCAAAAAAATCTGCCTCACAAGTGCATTTTATGGCCACACTTTTTGAACACACACGACTTTTTTGGCAGATCGCATGACCAAGTAGGATAGTGTATCACGGCCTTTAATAATTTTAATTGGGTATTACCACAGGAACTTTATTTTTGTTTAACTTTTAGTTTTTAAATTCCTTAAAGGTTATTTCCGACATTGTTATGTTGTTATATGAGATAAAAGTAAACTTACAAATATAGGTGAACATAAACAAAAACATAACAATTCAGTTAATAAAAACAAACATCAAATAATATAGAAAAAATAATACAAAGGTATTCGAAGTTTGAATTCCAAAACAAAAATATTAAATTTTTAAAATAAGAAAATACTTTAATAATATAATTCATATTTTTTTGGTTTAGGAAATAATTATTTAAAACCCTTAAAGCGTTTATGGACTCGTCAGAAAGCCTATTTCTAATTTTATTAACAAATTGCCCTGCTACCGAAAACGACCGCTCCCTTTTTACCGTTAAGTTGCCAATTATTTTTTTTTATTTCCCGGGATCCCGCATGAAAAATCCCGGGAAAGCGGGAAATTTTTAAGTTGAAATTCCCGGGAATTCCGGCATCGGTAAAACCCTACTTGAGAATCATTGAACACAAAATAAATTGTGCACTAGTTTTGTCGCAGGGACATTTAGAGGGCTCAAAACAGAAGTGAACCATGTCATAAAATATGAAAATTTTCAAAACTAGTGGAAAATTCTCCGCAAAGTTTAACTCTATTTAGTTCTGTAACGGACTAAGTAAAATAGTGTTTCGTTGCTAAGGTAACGGCAGAAAACCCCGGTCAATGGTTCTCATTTTATATTTTATTTATGGCAGTTCATTTACTGAAACTCAAAATATCTTCGAATTGTCATTTTCTGACTTGGTTTACTTTAGCTCTGAGCCCTCCATTTACAAAATTAAAAAAAATGCCCATACATGCATACGTCTCAAAGTCCTTAAAAATATGTTTCCATCGAAAAGCCTTTAATAAAATTAAACAAAGAGTCGGTAAATATAATTAATTATAAACTTGCAAAATATATTGATACTGAAATTATGAGCTGTGTCACAGTACGCAAGTGATGATGACAAAACGCTTGGAATATGTGTCACAAACAAGCCTTGAAATTAACAAGACAAACAATCGAAAGCAATAATTAGAGCGATATAAAAATTTGCATAAATTTGTGCAACACAACGGAAGACTTGAATGTTTTTGCAAATCATTTGAAATAATGTGGTGGCACATAAAAAAATTATAATTATATGTGATATGCAAAAAAAATTATTACTTACACTCAGAATATTTTTGCTGTAATTTATTAAAGTTTATTTGAAAAGTTGTCCGTTCGGTTAATTTTATATGTGAATAAATAGTTAAAATTCTAAAATTAAATAACAAAAGTAAATACGAATTTTCCGTGACGGTTAATATTATCAGTTGTTTTTTATTAATTTATTTCTTTAATTTTGAAAAATATTATATTCAATTCTATGAATTTGCAATTCATAAAATAAAGTAAAAGTCAATTAATTTTATAGAATTTAATCAGTTGATTTTTTAACACATAAAATTAAAGACATTTTTACAATTAATTTAAAATTGCAAAGTGATTTTTCACAAACTAAAATTTTACTTATTCAGTAAAAGGTGAAGTAAGAAAATTAAAACAGCATGTTTAATCCATTCAGTCTTGTTTAAAGGCTTCTCATTTACTCGTATACAAATGAAATCTTGGCATAATATCTTTAATTTTTCTAACATCTTTTGGGTAAAAGTTTTCTAATGATCTGAATTAGACAATAATTAATTTCAATGTATTTTGAATAAAAAAATGCCTGAATAAGCAAAGTATTTGATTGGTAAAAAGCAAATTACAAATCAAAATTAATTGTAAATAAAAAATTTCCATACAAAAGCTTTTGTTTCTATTTTTTTTATTTATTTAAGTCTATGGATTAATAAAATCCTTATAGACAACATATTTAAAAAAGAAAAGTTAGATGAAATCATATAGAACTAAACTAGTTGTTTAAGTATACAATTAAATTACGTTTAATCGCATTTATATGAAAAGACATATCAATAGCGTTATACAATTCGTTAAAGTTATATCAAAATCTACGGAATGGATCAGCATTAATTAGCATAGTTTTGACGAAAATATTGCAGTGCCAGAGGATGAAATTGACGTAGTGGACGTTGCGGTACATTAAATGTCAGCTCATTTACCAGAAACTCGGAACAGATGTCACCATTTATAAGTTTGAAAAAAATACTGCATTTAAAACGTTTCGCCGGCGCTTCAGTGTAGGCGAGTTATTTTTATCTTTTATTTATTTTATATTTGGCTTTCAGTTGATTTTACCTACATAATATTTTGAGTGTATTTTTATTTAATTCAACAAAACAAATGGAATGCTTTGATGATATTAAAACATTTTTGTTAATTGCTTCCTTTTAATTCCATCATTTCTATAAGAGACTTAAAGGTATTTAACATAAAACATTTCCTCCACCCTGCTCATTACCATAATCTACTTTAGAATGCTTTTGTTTGAACTTTAAATCGCTTTTGACTTTAATTAATTTAGCCAATATAAAACCAACATAGAAACATATGTTTAAGGAAAACGCACATTTTATGTAGACAAATAAAATTTTTCATTGTCTTCATGAACCCTTCAACAGACATATTTTTCTCTGACTCGTTTTTCATTCTACTGTTAATCCCAGCGGAAAATTGTACATCATTTATTATTTTAAGTGACAAGACGTGAGGCAAAAGGTATTACGGATTCTTTACACTTTTCAAAAAATAGAGGGTCTCACGCTAGCATGGCGCGCATTCAATGGAGCAATGAAACATTGTTCGACTTTAAATCAAATTCATATTCAAACTGTTACCAATTTTTTTTATGCGATTTAAAAATAAATTACTACGTGTACCCAGGGATTCTGCTGATTGAGGTCTACAAAAAACCTCTTACGCAGACATTAATTTGCCTTTCAAAATTGACATTTTAATGTCTGGCTTAGTCCCATCTTTTGCAGTCACAAATCTTTCATCATTCACAAAATTAAAAATTTATTGGATTAGAACAAAGTTCTAACCTCCTCATTCATAATAATTTATCCAAGTTTATACAACGAATCCACATTCAAAATCAGTTTAATAAAATTTTATAAACCAAAAATATTTATTATCAGGACAACCCAAAATATTCTTCAAAAAAGTGTTTTATGCGCATAAAAAATGCTCTGAAAAAAATATATATGCTCTTAAAATGGGAAAAATATGCTCCAAAAATTAGATTTTCCTTTCTTAATAATTTAACGTTTTATCAAAAAATAAATAAGTAATGAGGTAATCAAACTAAAATCACTCAAAGAAATTATTCTATCGAAAGTCTCTTCAAAAATATTTTAATGGAATATTGAATTTTTTCGAGTTGACTTAAATCGAATTGATTTAAATCGACTAATTTCACTGGTAGCTAAATTATGTATTTATGTTGTTTTCTATTTTTTAGAGTTTATAATGACATATCTGAAATTAATTTGCCATACATAATTTAAAAACATCAAAGGAATCATTTTTGATTTCTGAAAATCTACTCGGTTTATAGAACAGGTTATTTTTCTCATTCTTAATTCTTTTTCTATATTTTGGAATATTATTAAAACCAGTGATGGGTTTTTTTGTAGGGTTTTATTGGGTTTTATTGGGCGTTATTGGGTTTAAATTAACCTAAGTATACCTAGTCTATACATTTATTACATTTTTTCATTGAGATAAACTTTTGCATTTTTAGTAAAAATAATCAAATTATTCCTTATTCCAGTTGCCAACATCGACTTCAATTACATACAATACCAAAAAAAGTTGGGGCTTGTCTACCCGTTGTCGAAAACAACTGACTACTACTGACAGGCTCATTTTATTTTCTAGACGTTAGAGAACAGAGATATACTGTCAATAGCACAAAATTGTTCCCGAGAGCGAGTAGACAAGCGCCAATTTTTTGTTTTGGACTTGCAATGACGTGACGTCGATGTTGACAACTGGAATAAGGGTGAATATAAATATTTAAGTGTTTTAATTTGGAACGAATTTCGTCGGATGTAAAAATGCATCACTCATTTAAAATTGTATAGACAGAAAGAAAATCAATAATTTCTTTAAATTACAACAAGCAATGCCTAACGTCAAAAATTCTTTGATCGAACAAACGTATCGAATGTGAGAACTTTTCGGTACACTTACAGTACAGTTGGTAATTTTTTATGTCATTTTGTGCGGTCGATTAAGCTGAATGCATTTAAATACAAAATATTTTTTCTTGTTAATAAAAAGTGAAAATTGTACTCTCTTGTCTTAATCAATTTGTGTATTTTATTTTAAAAACCCCAACTGGGTGGTTTTTTTTTTCAAATAAAATACCCAATAAAACCCAGTGGGTTTTTTTTAATTCTCATTGACGCAAACTTGCTCAAGCTTTTTTTTTGTCTAAAATTAGAGATTCTAAATTTTATTGTGGTATAACACATAATTTATACATTTGCTACCTTCACTTTTATTTTTTATTATTTTCTCTTTTATTTTTTTTACAAAAAGGTTATAATTTTTTTTTAACGAATTGTTTTAAAATTAATATTCAAAGTAATTTCTTTTTTAAATATCAGAAATAAATAGCTTTTGAACAAATCTTTCAGTCAAAAATTAAATATTGTTTTAAACACAACAGAAATACTGAAAAATATCACTTGGGGATTTTTGAAAATTTTTTAGGAATTGCGAAATTCGCAGGAACAAATCTTCATTTTATTTCCTTGGCTGACATGTAGCACATTTATTTCGATATACTAAATGAAAAATGTACAAAATGCTTCCATGAATGTTTATCAAGTGATTTTTTTGATGCATATTTTAAAAATAAAATGTTTGCCTTTTCTTTTTTTACACGTGCAAAACAAATCGCCCAAAAATTTAACCACTCGCAGTGAAATAACTTTTATTTACGTTCACGTGAGCATGCATGAATGTGAGCTAACAAACAAATCATACACGTGAGTTAAACGTCAATCTCATTGCCATCTCTATCTCAAACTATTCTGCTCTCTAGTGTAAACATGAAATAAAATGTCTAGCAAACACCGGTCTACTTTTAGAAGGAAAAAAACACACACACCCAACAAACATACTCAAGACGTCGCCATACACAAACATATTATAAATATAGATATATGTATGTATGTTTGTAAGAAACTCTACTTAAAATATGTATATTATACTCAAAAAATGTTTCAAGCTGACATGAAGCACTTACTACTCAACCATTTCCATATTTTAACAAAGATAAGATTGTACGAGGGCGATTTTAAAATTGTGCAAAGCCGCAATTCTGAACTGAAAATTGTGAAAATAATAAGTGGTAAAATTAAAAAGAGACCTTAAGACTTTGTGATAATAAATAAAGCAGTAGCTATTTGAATGTTGATGGAAACAATATGAAATCAATTTTACTATGAAAGTTGTATCTTCCCCTCAAACTTTGCTCAGATGTCGACAAACAGGGACGCGTTAACAACGCTAAGTTCTATAAATTCTTCCAAAAGCCCAGAATTGCGAATTGGGCTGCAAGAATTGGACCAGTGCAAGACTGGCGCCATGTTCAGGCTTCAATGAAGAAAACAAACGCTGCTGAAGAAGTTAAATAACTATTTTCGAATAAATTTCGCCCCAAATTTATATCAATGGACTTTAAACCACCACCACGCATGCGTAGAGTGTGGACAGAGGAAAATATCGCAGCCCGAAATGGAATAGCTGGACTTGGCTGACATATGGTTTCAACAAGACGGTGTCACATGCCACATAGAACACGAAATGGTCCAATTGAGAGGTGAGTTCGCTGAACAGTTTATTTCACGTTTGGGGCCGGTAAATAGGCCGCCTAGATCGAGCGATTTAACGACTTTAGATTATCGTATCATTAAGAAAAAGCCCGCAACGGTTGACGCCAGTATTGAAGAATTTGTTCGTGAGATATCGGCCGATATGTTGGAGAGTATGCCAAAAGTTGGACCCAGTGTATGAACCATTTGATGCGTAGCCACGGCCAACATTTACATGAAAGCATCTTTAAGGATTGAATTATATAGATCGTTCTATAGGCTCAAATAAAAAATTCATACATTTCTCTAAATTTTATGGTTTTTTTAATCAAATCCGAAAACTCTTAAAAAATCTACCCTGACTTAAATACTTTACAGGTTTGAGTTTTTGAGTATCTTTGATGATATACATGCCAGTACAACGAAATAGCTTTTTCATAGACTCCGACACAAAACCCGAACGTTTGGTCGAACACTACTATACATAAGTCGTTACTATATAAGAAAATAATGTTTTAAATAAGTGACAGGCAATTTTCGCTGGGACATGTCCGTTTGTGTAGAAGAAAATAAAACAAAACTGTCGAGTTGGAAACTAAAATTCTATTTTTAATTATTAGCACTCCCTGAAACCTTCTAAAATATTTTTCAGCTTACCCTCGTCTAAGTACATACATACGTCTAAGTATATAAATATATATTTTTTTGCCATATTCAATGTTGCTGTTGTTACTTGTGTTATTATAATCTATCTATAAGTGCTTGTTTTGGCTCACTTTAGAGGTACTTGCCTCAACAAAAAGTCAACAAAATTTTCATATGACAACGACGACATCACACCCCTTATGACACGACAGTGACAAACACACATGCATAACACAGCACAACACATTTAACTGAGGCCAACAGTCAGCAGGACAAAAAGACAGACTGACTAAAATGCCAACGCATGTCCTTATATTTTTATATCATTAATTAACAAGTAATTATTGCCACAAACACTGACACCAAACAAATAATAATACAAATAAAAAAAAAACTGTATGTCAAGCATAAATTTTAATATCAAAGCACATGACCAAACAAAAGTTGTAGAAAATTGTTGTCGCATCAACACTAAGTGGAACAAATGAACAGCTCCTTGAACTGAAATACGAGTCCTCACATTGATTTATTTTCGTTTTATTCTTTGTTGCTCATTTTTTCTTGGGAGATAAAAGGGGTCACATATAAGATTTATTAAATTACAAAATAAAATGAAATGAAATAAAATAAAATAGAACAAAATAGGAAGAAAAAAATTAATTAAATTTTCTTAGATGAAATTGTATAATGAAATCTTGACTTGAAATCCGGCGAAGTGAGAAATGTTGTGCAATTTTTATAAACATGCAATTACATATTTCAAAAGCTTTAGTTACTTTAGATAAATGTTTCAATATTAAAATGCTTTATTTTCTTACTGATTTCTTTTTCGAACCGCGGAGCTCAGTAAGAAAAAATAAACTTTTTTGCCTTATTACATGACTTTTGTTATCAAATCTTTCGAGAGCTTTTTATTTATTTATTTATTTCTGACTTAATTGCACAGATGGCTTTTCCAACCACATAAATACATTTATTTACCAAGTCATTTCTTATGTAATTTTACACACTTATTGAGTTCGCGTGAAAATAAAATTTTTTTATTAGAAAAGTGGGCAGGGTCAAGACCTTTTAAATTAAATATTAATTTGCAACTACTTCACAGTTCAGCGATTGTTATGAAACTTTGCACACATTTTATATTCCCAGTATAGTACAACAATATGATTGGAAAAGTGGGCATTGCCGAACCCATCCAAATTGAATATTCAGCCTTATTGGGAATAAAAATTCACGTGAAATGTGTTCCCTTTTCCGAAAACTGCGATTGCCAATTTTGTAATGTTATTGTGTTTGCGTACTATTATGTTCGTTTTTTCATCATTCTTTGTTCAAGGAAACTACTTCACGTGAAAAAATGTCGAAATTTATTCATAATAAGAGTAATTAATTGTTTACAGGTTCCTCTTTATATTTGTTTGTTATTTTTTGTTTAAAATAATTTGTTAGTTAGTAATTGTTTTATGATAAATTTTAATGTTGGGGATTTTGGAGATTTTTGTAAAATGCTTTAGGAATTTTAAGAAATTGTGTTTATTTACACTTATGTGATCTGAATATTATTCTTCTTTATAGTTATATTGCTTAGTAAATGTAAGTATATAGAGTTGGAAAGAAATTTTCATGTCTTTTTACAAAAATCTGTTAGTTTCAATGTACTTTCCGAATATTCCAGGCAATCACAATATCAAATGAAATTCTCGCCAATAATATTAGTTTAGCATTTTTCTAAAATGCTATAAGAATATGTAAGATTTTTTTACAACTACACTTGACTAATCATTTAAATGGGGATTTTACAAAAAATATGAAAGAACATGCAATGAAATTTATATCTTACATTTTTGCTGAAGAGTGTGTACAAAACGAAAATAGTTTATGATGAACCAATGTTCTCCTATCACTTCACATTATTTAGCATCTCAGATGATGAATGAAGCTTATTGCCATTTGTTTTTTCTTCCTTTGAAGTAACAAAAGAATTTAGTTAACTGAAATTAAAAATAAATAAATAGGAAGTTTATTAAATATGATTTTTTCATTTCGAAATATATTCGTTTTTAATCGGAAGTAATTTATGTTACACAAAAGTTCGTAACATTTTATACCGAAGAAATTGGGCAATTTTACAAGGGACAAGGAAAAATTATTTAATTATCAACGGATACAGAACTTGGATCCCGACAGCCATAGCTTGATACTGACAAGAGAAGAGCTGTTTGTGAAAACGGCATCATTTGATTCTACTAGATTTTTTGTAACAATACATAACAATGTTCTTTTCAGAGGGCGCAACACATCCCCTCTCAACAGTGTTCATGTATATTTCCTTATTGATACAAACTATTTATGAAAAAAGTATACGAGAATTATTACACCGTCCGAATAATTTAAAAAAAATAATAAAAAATCAGATAATATACATACAGCTGAAAGGGTGAACCAAGTAAAATCCAGCTGCGTTTGCACATTTTTTGATTCTTGTTAAAGGACTTAGAATTTCTAATGATCAAATTTAAAAAAATTATACTTCTATTTTCTATCCCATATTTTCAATGTTAGTGGTGCATGAAAGAAAACAACCAGGACTATACATGCATGTGTAATAAGTGTGAATGTTTACTAGCAATTTTAAATGCTTATAGTTCCCAAAATACTGAACCGATTTGAATGAAATAAAGATTGTGCACATCGGTAACTGAATACCTTTAATATAATAAAGTTGATATGAGTCAAAATCGCCTGTATAATGTGAGCATAAAATGCATTTCCAGAAATGGTTTTGCCTATTAATTATATTGAAGATTTTCTGCTTATGCATTTTCAATTTAAGCTGTTAGATATTTTTTTAACAATCTTCCATAATAAATTGCTGCAATTGTTGCCCCCATTACTTGTAAATATTTTATAATTATCGCTATTTTTCGTGCTCTGCCTTGTAGCAGTGTTTTTTTTTGTGCAAAATGATAGTATGTAAGTGTTCATTTTTAGTTTGAAAATACTTTATGTAAATACACACATATAGGAAAACAAATTTTCACTTTAGTTCTACTATAATGTTTCCTCTGCAAGGCCAATCATAATTTTTCATACTTGCTCCAAAAAATAAAATGAAAAACAAAAGTAAAACTAATACCAAACAACTGGAGGAGGCGGACGAGGAGAGGGAGCAGGAGCAGCTGGAGTAGATAAGCCATTACAAAATCCATTCAGGCATAAATGTTTTAATAAAACAAAAAATCAGTTTCATGATGAGTACTTAAACCCTGCAGGCGAATATGGAACAACTAAAATAATGCTGCTGGCATTAAAAAAAATGCTGGCAGCATCAGAAACTTGCAACATTAGACAGCAAAAACAACAAAATCCCTGTGTACATTTTAAGTGCCAATGATAGCGTGTACAAATGTGTGTGCACACGTACATATGCACTCAAAAGCAATGATAATTTTCGAAGCTTAAAATATTTCTAAGCTTTAGTAAAGCAGTAGCATTATTTAGTGAATGAAACAGAAATTACTTAATTCAAAACTCGTTTAAAACATCGAAAAAAAAAGTTTCTTGTTCTCTAACAATTCCACTGATAACATTTTGTATGCGTTTAATTAAAATAAATTACTTTATTTCTCCAGTAATTTAACTACAATTAGCACAAACTCAAAATGAAAGATAAATAAGAAGAGCAAAAGTTTTTTATTAAAACATCAAACCATTTAATTCGTTTATTTTTAAAGTAACTGAGCAAAAATTAACTTGGAATACAATTACACATTCGAGTATTAGACCACCTGAAGTAACCAGGAGCAAATAATAAATATATATAAAAGAAGACCATGTGTTACTACAACTGCAAATAAATGTTTTTCAAATATTTTGCCTGAATGTTTATGATGCTCTGGAGTTTACTTTAGAACTTCAGTAAATAAAAATAAAATAAAAATAAAATGCAACAGCAGCAATGCACACATATTCATTAAACAAAGTTTTAGAAACACATACTAGTTTAAGAATTTTGTAGTTTTGTTGAAACCAATCAATTGTAAACATTGGGGTATTCATCGGTTAACATTTAGTCGGGTAACCGAGTAATTATATTCGATTAATTATTAATTAATATTTTCGATTATTGGTTAAACCGTTCAATCTCTCTCGATTAACCGAAGTAACAAAATTTTTAATTTTTTGTGGTATTATAATATTTTTTTGTGTTTTTACTCGTATTAAGATTTTTCGATGTAAAGGATTTTTGTAAGCCAAACGCATTTTTCCGACTTTTGCGAATTTTTCAAAATTTACAAACGTTTTTTTTTTTAATTATAAAAAATCTTTTACGACATTTTTTGTGAAAATTATATTTTTTTGTAAATTAAGAAAAAAATAAGGCCAGTGAAACCTGAATTTCTGATTGAATTTAAGATTTTTTGTGAAAATATCAAACATTTTTGAAGAATTTAGCTTGAAATTTTAACTTTTAGTAAGTTTCAGTTATTTTGTAACATTTGTATTTTTTTCTAGTTTTTGATTCTTTAAGTCTATTTTTTATTTTTATTTGAAATTCTGAATTTTTGGTAAAATTTCATTTTCTTCCTAACTTTGCAACTTTTCGATTTGTTTAGCAATTTTATTTTTATTTTTTGTATTTTGACCAAAGGTTATAACTTAGTAATTTTTTACACATAATTTTTTTGATCAAAAATAATGGAGCCCATAATTTTTCGGCCAAAAATACAGTTTAAAATTTTACTTTTACAGTTTCGGTCCAAAATAACAAATAATATTTTTTATTGAAAACCTAAAAACAAATTTTAAATTTTATTTTTAAAGAAAAATGTCGTTATTTTTGAGAGAAAAAAATACCGGTGAAAAATAATAATTATTTGACTTTTTGACAGAAGTAAAAAAATAAGTCTTTTACGATTTTTATTAATTATTAGATAATCATCACATTGCTATATTCAATTATCGAAGGCACAAACTCCTTCCATTTAACTTTTTGAATTTAGATTTAATAAACAACTACTATTTTCGATACCGAATATTTTGACTATTAATTTTTGAGGAATTTAGATTCTTGGCAGAAATTATCGTTTTTTTACGAAATTTTTAGTTTTTTGATGAATTTGCTATTTTTTTCGGAAACATTTTATTTTCCTTTTTTTCATTTAATATAATTAATTTAATTTTTTTTTTTTGGAAATCTTGATCAAATTTAGCTTTGTTCAATTTTTGGGGAAATTATTCCCCCTTTTTGTGATTTTTTTTAGTAATTTGTGACATTTAGATTTTTTGTCAGAACTTTCTGGTTCGTCGACGTAGTGTGGCAAAATGCTTTCTTCGGTTAATGCTCAGTGTTCGGCAAAATTCTCGACGAACATGCAACTTTGTATAAATTAGTTGCATATCATCGAAGATACACAATACGAAGAAAAGCAACCCTCTAATAAACTCTTAGTTATCAAAATAAAATGTTTTTTTATGTGTGTTAATTTAGTTTTTATTAAATAAATAAATCACATAAAATAAAAATTATTTCTATTTAATAAAAAAAAAAAACAAAAAACGTATCCAATTCGGGTTCGGTCTGAAAAATCTACCCAAGTTTGGGTTGGGGTTCGAAAAACTACATTCTGTTGGACTCTACAAAACAATTTGTATATTTGAATATATTTGAAATAGTTGCAACAACATTTGACATGACTCACGCTTTATTTGTCCAAAAATCTCTATTGTAAAAAGTACTTACTAACGAATCAACTTGCATTGTGAAAATTATGGACAAATTAAAAATGTATATATCCTGAACCATCAGCATTTAATAAACTTCAACCACTTTTATATCCTCGTAGCACTTTTCACATGCTGTTAATCAGGCACATATTTAAAACTCTTTTATATGTCCACCATAAATTATTAACTTTATCTTTTGTTCCGTTTTTTTTAATAGTTTATTAAACTTTATTTCTGCTATTAAATTTTTAATTTGCATTTTGTTTATATTTATAAAGTGTTTATTGAAAAACATTAAAAATTAATGATGATGGCTGCATGGGGAAAAAAGTAAATAAAATTGGTTTTCAAACTAATATTTTTTTTCTTAATGCACATAAACTAAAATAAGTTTAATTGTTCAGTAAAAATGTGGTAAAAGCATTTAATTTATTAAATTGATAAAAGAGTTTTAATTAAAATCAAAAAACAATTAATAAAATTGTTGGTATACAAATTAATTTTTTATTGAAAACAAATATGAATTAAAATTACTTTTTTTTTGTTTTTAAAAAGAAGGCAATTTCGTGGTCTATTCAGAGATAAATAAAAAATAGGTTTAAGTATGTAATTTATTTCGAACTATGTTGGTTTAATTGAACGTTATTAAATCAAACTTGAGTTTGTTAAGAAATATAGGAAGAGCTAATTAATGCTGACAAAATTAGAGAACGGAATCAGCATCCTGATTTCGGAGACCGCAACAACCCCTCACCAGCTTTAATGTATTCGTTTTTGGAATTATTTTGATGCTTTAAGGAATATCAACCAAAAATTTAACTCTTTAATGATAAAAAAATGCCAGCATTATTACTTCTTAATATTTATTTTCACAATATTATTCGGGGTGGGATAAAAGAAAGGGAAAATATTAAAAATCTGAGTATCAGTAATTTCTTTTATTAAAAAAAATTAAAATCTTTAAATTTGCTTTACATTTCCAACTCAATAAAATATGAAAATTTAACTTTGGCGGTAGTCAGTATGAACATTCTTTTTAATTAATCTTTTATTTAAACGAATTCAATATAACAGGCGAGGTAGGATAAGTGGGTTTGTTGGCGTAAAGCAAACATGTTCATAAATCTTTTTGTAAACTATTTGCTATGAAATGAGACCATGTGGTTGAGCCGCATGTGTCGTCCGACCAAGCACAAGTTTTATGATGAAACTCGAAAAGCCACAGAATGTTATTTAAAAGTAAAAGATTTTGTAAATGCAAGTCAGGCGGAAAAAATTTTATAAGGAAGTGCGAAACAAAATTATTCATACAGTTACATGATTATATATAAATATAAAACTTAAATAATTAATTAAAATAGAAGCGAACTCGTAAAATAATTGCGAAACATTAATATTTTTTAAAAATCAATAACAAGGACCAAAACTGTGAAAAGTTACTTAAATCGAAGAAAAAATTAAATGGCCTAAATGGCGAAGAACAAACAAAACATCGTAAAAATAAAACAATAAATTTAATATAAAATTAATAATATGAGAAAATATAGAAAAAGAATCAAAATCAAGAGGAAAACAAAGCAATCGGAAATAGTAAAATTCAATAACTCATTAAAGATATGCGTAAAGAAACTTTTCCTGGAGACATTCCATTGATTGATTCATTATGAAAACTATATTTATTTACTTTAGTTTCTCAATATTTATTTTTTGAATTGAACGACGTATTTCTAAGAAACGGAATGCTATTTTCAATAAGTAACTTCTTATTTTAGGAGCATATTTTAAATTGTTTAGAGCTTTTTATCGTATTTTTTGTTGTCCTGCATATGAGTTTTTCTAAAGTCGCAGGCCTAAGTAAATAAACTGTAATGGACCGAAGTCCACAAATTAAACAAAACTCAGGCCATCGCCCAAATTCAGCCAGATCTATGCAACAGATTCGTTAAGAATTGTACCTCTCAAATCCGTGCAAATCTGCCGTGGACATTTAAACGATGGCAAGTTCCATACATAATGGCATTCATGGAACGTGCAAATCAAAACAAAAATAACACTAATATATTAAACAGATATTTTAATTGTATTGATTTACAGATGAGGCACCTTCACATGATTTTCGTTAATCATGCATCAGAGTAACTTTTTTCTTCAGTTAAGTGAGTACAGAACAAGCTATACCCCTCAATAATCAATTGCAATTTGTTTTTAACAAAACGGTTAATGTTTTACTGAATAAGTAAAATATAAATTTTGGGAAAAAGTGCGAATAAAAATTTAAATCACTAAAATTTTAGCAATTCCATAAAAAGCACCAATTAGTACAGAATATTCGGAGTGAATGTGTAGTGTTTTGTTGTGATGGGTTCATGATATAATTTAAAATTTTTTTTAATCGACTTTAGTGAGTATTTTATGATCGGGATTACTTGTTCTTTGCACTCTAGTGAGCGTGCACAGCCACGAGCACATAAACAGGAGCGTGCATGATTTAAATTTTTTGTTGTAAGCGCCCATGAATGAAAAGTTGCCAAAAATTTCTTGTTTGATTGAAGGAAAAAACGGCAATAAAACATTAACCACTACAATTTACGTGATCGCACTCGCCGACATCAAATGGAAAGTAAATTTTTTTTTATTAAAACAAAAGAAACTCAAACTGCTTCAGCTTTTTTGGGCTGTCTGCGGAAACACACTGGGTCTTGGCAGGAATCGAATCTGTGACACCCAGAATCATAGCATAGCGTACAATCAACTAGGGACACTTATGTAACAAAGGACGAAAGAAAAGGTATATCATAGACAGATAGAGTAGATAAAGTATACAACATTTTATCAAACATATAATAAAGCATAAGGAATGCATTTTGAATTATAGAGATAATCGAGGCTGTTCTGTAAATCGATTTCGATAGAGCGATTTACGATATTTTAAACCCTAAAAATGATAAAATTACCAAAAAACTAGAGTTGTGCTTTTCAGCTCTCTTGACTGAGCGCTCTTTTCAGCTCAGTTCACTTTACTGAACTCTTTTAGTTCAGTTAGTTCTATAGTTCAGTTGCTCAGTATACGAAGATAAAAGAAGTGAGCTAAGTATATAAAATCAGTATTTTTTGACATTTGTAAAGAAAAGCGACAAAAGTATTATGTGCGAACAAGGGCAACAAGTAAACAAAAGTATTAACATAAATATAACCTCGGTTAAAATTTTTTAATTACTGCACATTATGGTGGGCCGAAAAATTTTTTTCCGAATATCCTATGTCCTGTGTCACTAAAAGTTGTCATGTGGATGTAGTATTTATTCTGCAAAATTTTGATTTTCTAGAATAATATCTTGAGGTGCCTAGATGAGGTCAAAGTTGAGAAAATTAGTACAAATTTCATAAACTCGAGAGCCAGTAATTTACTCGGTGATTTGTCTTAACTTATTTATCCACGTAGTGAGTTCTGGGTTATTTCAATCAATAACATTATTTTATTGAGAGAAATAAGCAAGTTACATAAAAAATACAAGTCGGCCTAGGCACCTGAAGATGGAATTTGTTAGAGTCGAAATTTTGCATGGTTGATCAACTATAGTAATGATAACTTTCTGGCATTCAGGCAAATTGAAATTTCACCCTTTATTTTTTCCCCATATACATCGGCCCACCCTACTGCACATATTGTTTTCTGTAAAAAATTAAGTAAAACAATTAAAATGAGTTTATGTGATATATTACAGAAAGGCTAACAACGGATTTCTCTATCCTCCTAGAACATACAAAAGGAAATATTTGTATAGAATAAAGTGATGCAAATATGCGGAGATTACATCAGGCATTATGTTACAAAATGTAATTTGTCTGTAGTGAGAGTGAGCGAAAAAGAAAATGTGATATTAAAAGAAAAATGAATAAAATGAATGTAAAGGAAGCATGAACCTAAGGAGCTGAAAGATCTCACTGCTATGAGCAGCTGACTTTGTTCACTTGTGTGAGTAGTACAATTGAACTAGTTCGTTCGTGAACTACCCAACTCTAAACAAAACAATAGAAAATTCCACCTATTAGTGGACATCGTTTTCTCAAATTGAATCGATTTAAATCGACTAATTAAATCTGGTATTCCATTTTTAACAATTGTTAGGTGAAATATAACTAAGCCGGTCCAAGTTATTTCCCTTAAGCCAAATATCCTTTAAGACCACCGATACAATACTAACAGTAAGTTAAATTATGTGCAATACTTTATTAGTTTTTATGTTACATACATAAATAAATACATATTTAATTGCATAATGATTTAATCATTTGCTCATGATAACGATTCGCTTGTTTATCCTGTCAAATAAGGCAACAAGAAATCATTAATTATATAAAAATAAATACAGATCAACGCACAACAAATAAAATTTGTTTAATGTGACAATTCGATTTCATTTTTCTTTCGAAAAAAATATGTTAACTATGACATAAAAATGTTTGTGAAATACACTGGATTATAATAAAATCAAGGGACATCAATTTGCCATGAATAATATGATTGTTAATCTTTTCGCCCATTTTTTTTTCATACCCACCAACAAGGATACCATGAGAATTTTATTCATGTTGGTTTTATGTGTTGCTTTTCCTCGAATACATGTTGTGGCCTGCTACATTAATTTTGCTTGAATTTTTGTAACTGCCTGGATGGGGTTTCTATTAAGGACCAAGCATGCAGCCATTACGAAGAAATTTGTGTGCGTGTCATATAAAAAACAATAGCTTTGTGTGTTTTTAGTTTATTTAAGGTAGAGCGTTAGTATATTCATTTGTTCAAGTGAGGCCATAATTGTATGTCAATGCAGTCATTTCATTTAATTTTGCGACAAAGTCTGAGTTTGCAAGGCAGTGGTACGTACCTCTTTTGTCTTAAAAGTCCGGCAGAGACCGTTAACTCGAACCAGCTAATTTTCCGCAGCATTGTTCTGTATGGTCTGTATCGCATGTGGCCGAAATGTTGAACTGTCCAATCATTTTCTTAAGAGATGATCGGCAGTTGAGGGTTGCGTTTGATTGAGGTGATTCTTCTTTGAAAGTACATATCGTTACCTTAATATAGAAAGACCTTAACTATTTTTTTTTCAATATCGCATTTTTTTCATATTCCAATAAATTACGTTATAATCCATTGAAATATACAAAAAACTCGATTTTGGAAAAAAATAGTTGGTAGCGTTGTAAAAGTATTGAATATTTGAGTACCGAATACTCAATACCGTATATATTTCCCGGTACTCAATACCCAAAACTAACTACTCAATATTTTCAGAGATGCATTTCTAAATACATTTGAAATACAAATGAAAATGTTTTAAAGTAATACAACTCGGTTTTGAGGAAAGTTAAGCGCAAATGATTTAATAATTTGCAACAATTAATAAGACTGGCCATTTAGTTAGATATTTTTAATGGAATATAACAAATATTTGCTAATCCATGAATTATTATGAAGTATGTGTAATAATAAAATCGAATTTTAACCAATTACATATTTTTATTTTGAAGTAAAAACAATTAGTTAAAAGTATTGAATAGTATTGAGTGGTCAAAAGTAGCCGCTTTTTACAACACTAATAGTTGGAGCCTTTCTATATTAAGGTAACGACATGTATGTACATAAATTACAAAAAAAAAAAGAAAAACTGTTTTTCATTGAAATTAGTTAAAGTAAGTGCCTTTATTCAAGTGAACCAAAAAAAACACATTTTTGGACTTTTTTTATAAATTGCTCAAAAAAAAGTTCTTTAGTTAAGAAACCACCATTGTCATGATGTTTTTTATATTTCAAGATGTTTAGCTTCCATTTCCAATTTAAAATTCTGTAATCGATTAAAAATTGCAAAAGATACAGGCTGCAAAATATGGAATTTTTAGTGACTTTAAATATGTGAACCGGAGTGTACTTTTGGAAAAGAATTTCAAAGAGAACATAAATTGGAGTGCGCTTTTTTACATTCGTAACAATTTGACAGTTCAGTGATTTGAATTTGTTTAATTTGCAAAAGTTAACCGGTTCAATTTCAATTTCGCTCTTAAAAAAAAATAAGAACAAAGAAAAACTTCTGTTATTTATAAAGGGTGTCGCAAAATTTAAATTTTTCATCATTTGTGCAGTAAAGTGTTAGTAAGCCTAAAAACAATTGCACAGCTGACAGTTTAGGACTTGTTAAAGTGAAGCGTTACGACAGAACAACGTGTTTTTATTTCATTTAATATCTCAAAAATAATGAAAATAACTAAAAGCTTTGTTTTCTGTTTATTTCAAATCTTGCGTTATTTTTGGGACACCGTTTATAAAGAATTTTAATAAATTTGGCAAAAAGTTTTACACAGAAAAATCAATAAGTGAAAGTTACAATGCGGCGCTGCGTCAATGAGTTACGTGTAACGGTTAAGTAACAACCAGTTGAGTTAATTTATTTTACTTCGGTGTATGTAGTGAGTATTCTACATGTGTAACAGCCTTCTTTAGAACTATTAAAACTATCTTCTGTATGGATCGTTATGAAGGGAGGGAGGGACTTGACTACAAATAAAAAAGTGTAGCAATAAAAATAAGGACACTTCCGCCGATAGAGCAATATAAATATGTGGTGTTAGAGTTTTATAGTTTTTCTTGTTGTTATTACTGTCATTTATTTGTGAATAATTTTTGAGAACACACTTTAGTCGTTCATTTTTATTTTTCACTTAATTGCCATCCAAATCATTAATTTCGCATGCGGCTTTAGTCCCAAATTGCCAATACATAAATTAACTCCATACAAGTTTAATATTTATTTAAATCGTCTCATTTGATTTATTATCATAATAAAATAAATAAAATACATACAAAATGTCATTTTACTTTTTCATACCTTTTTTGCTTAGAAAAAAGTTTATTTTGTAGTTTATAAATTGTTATTATTTATATAACAAGAAGGTGATTTAATGCAAACAAAATATTATTAAAGCCTTTTTAAAATGTATCTACTCGTGTATCATACTTCCGTTTGGGTTTTGTTGGCTTTTCTAAAGAATTTTCTACAATATTTAATCTTTTAGAATAAATGCCATAAAACAAGAATGAAATATATAAAATACGAGCATGCACCACATACATGGACATACATATATTTTCTAAAATATATTTTGTAACAAAGCAATAGAAAGCACACTGTTTCCAAGGGAATTAGGTCTTTATGCCAACACAAAGGTCTGAGTTGCAGATAGCTGGAGTCTATTAGTCAATAACAGAGTAATTTTCCTGTGAAATACCAGTTTGGTAATTGATTCCTTATAATAATATTGCTTAGTGTTCACCTACTACACTGTTCGAGTGAGGTAAAACGGAATTTTCGGATTTTTATTTGGGGTTCCGTTCTCCGTTTTAAAGGACTTCAAAGCTTCTAAGGACTAAAGGAAAAAATTTAGATACAATATTTGATACCAAATTGTTAAACCTTTCATCTAATGTTTTTTTCTCGAAATCAGGAATTATTTTCTCTATTTTGACGGCAAGTTTATCTATAAGGCAAAAATACAAGACGTTGGGGATACATGAAAAGTCAAATATCTTTACCGATATCCTGGACTATATAGTCCCATTAAGTTTCTACGGAGGGATATTATGTCCCAATAAAGCTAAAATGAGCAATGAATGGCTCAAGAATTGGAATTTGTAACGTTATATTGGGATTATCGATCGATCCCACTCGCAAATCTTATTAGGACATCATAAAATGTTTTTTGTAACACTTTGCCATTTGAAAATTATCATGCTGCAAAATGTTTCACTACTTACTATTTGTTATTATATAGAACTGTGTAAAAAAAAAGATGGATTTATTTATAAAATTATGAGGCAATCAGCGAAAAAGCACCTGCTCTCATTTAAAATAAGTGCGCACAAATCACTTACCGGTATGATTTAATACAGATTTTTTTCATAACACCACAGATAATAGTTAAAACTTTATTGGAATACATCAAACACATTTTTTTAGAACCCTTTTGCGGCCGTAATACTGAACCGATTTTGGAAAGATTTATATGTTAAACGGGTCTTAATTTTATTTAAATCGGTTTGATATTTATGGAGCTATAAGCGTTTAAAGTTGCTACTAACACATGCACACTTATTACACATACATAAATATATCAGCTTCAACTTGAAAAATAAACAAAGTATGTCCAATTTGCTTCATAGAAACGAGACAGATTTAAATTGATTATTTAAAATGTTTTTTGTTTTTGTGTTTTATCGTATATATTTATGTAAATGTTTAATATTAATTTCTATAATGCGGTCGATTGAGTCGACCGCTGGATACACTAGTTTTATTTAGTTATCTGACAACTGTGTGAACTGAAAATTTTTTTGTGTGCCGACATTGTTAGTAAAAGTTACTGCCAGGCCATCTTCTGACAATGAAATTGTTGTCTTTAGTCACAAATGTCTTGCAACCATGTGAACGGAAAATGTTCCTTGTGATAGCAATTTCTCACTGCCAGTCTGTTGCTTTATTGCATTCGCGAAATTGAAAAAAAAATAACTTTCTCTTTAAATCTTCCCAAAATCGGTTCAGTATTACGACCGTAAAACGGATCTAAAAAAACGTGTTTGCCTATTAATAATAAAGATAAATTGTCA
Source organism: Gymnocheta viridis (assembly GCA_956483585.1). NCBI lineage: Eukaryota > Metazoa > Arthropoda > Insecta > Diptera > Tachinidae > Gymnocheta > Gymnocheta viridis. Next base: position 56,744,519 of record OY101443.1, on the reverse strand, counting down.
GAGTAGATAATCTCTCATATTCTCGGAGTATAATCTACTCTGTGGGGTAAGAGATGAAAAGTTTGTACAGATACAAATTGAAGTAATTTTACTACGAGAAATTGTGCTTCTTTCAATCGATTTTACTCATGGAAAAGAAAACGCATTTAACATATTTTGAAATAAATATTTATAAAGTTCTTGGCATTCCTTTTTACGATAATATTTCTTATAAAATAATTACTAAAATCAACAAAACTGTCTGCCAACGATGGCTTTGTCAAATGCATTAACTTCGCACATCTGACAATTAAAGCGAAGCTTACAACGTCTGACAATCCCAACGAATGATGTTTACACGATTGTCAAATGCCTGGCAGTCTTACAATGGACTTAAAATGCTTTTTCTAACAGCGGTTCATACAGCTGTTGTAAAACATTTTATTGAGAATATTGTAAGATCTAACAACCGTCTGTACAGAGCTTAACTAAGAAACTAGAGTTCCAAAAAAAATTTCTGAAAAAATTCAATAAATTTATTTTTATATGATAAAATATAAATATATATAGTACGAGCTCGATTTGCGCAACCGAAAGGAAACCGGGGTTGTTGCTTTTACCGAAAAGTTGTGATAACCGACCACTAAAAATCTTATTTAAAAACTCACTACTGTTTAGCTAAAATTCATTAAATTTTTATTTTTTAACATAAAAATCATTTATTAGGCAAAATGATAAAATTAACGTTATAAATAAAAAGAATCTTCTTAAGTACTTTACAGGTGTATATATATCGTCATATGTTTTCAAAAAAGCCCTCAGTTACAAAAAAAATTCAAAACAACTTCTTCACTGATTACGATGCACCATATCAAAATACATGTCACTGGAAAATTTAACTTTTTAAAATTGTACCAATTCCTTAATCAGAAATAAGCTTAAACTGAAAAAATTTTTAAAAATGTTGGTTGACTTTCCATATTAGAGTGTTTGGTTTGGCCTCAAAAATTTTTTCAATGTAACTTAGGGCTTTTATGAATTCATATGACGATATATGTACATATACGATATGAGTTCTATTTATGAAAATATGTTTAAACCCTTAGTTTATGGGGAGGAATGTTGACATTTTGGTTTGAGTTTTAGACTTTTAGCCTTTTGGGAAATCGGTGCTTCCTTGATTTCTTGAAGAGCGATTAATTTTTCATAAGAAATGTCATTTTCTGTTGCCCACTCCATAAAAATGACAAGGGATTTAATGACATCATCTACTTTAACTTTTTGTTTATGTTCAGTTTCTTCGCCTGAAACGTCTATAGCTACATTTTCCTCTGAATATTCTTCTCTGATCCATTCTACAATTTCACCATCTGTTAAGTTTATATCCGGTAAAACATCCTGCAATTAATTTAAAATGGATGGTGTAATTGAAGCCTGTTCTTCTTCTATCAGATCCCGTAACAAAATCAATGGTAGATCGTCTTCGTCAGTCCATTGTTCAGTTTTTGACATTAAAACATTCCAACATTTCTTAATGGCGACGGTAGAAACTTTGTCCCATGCATTAGCTAAATGAATAACTGCCATACGAATATTAAAAGGTTTAAAAATTTGTTTCCAAGTCTGTGTCTTTTGTGCCAATTAAATGTGTTAAAAGGGTTTTTACAATAGATTTTTGTTAAGTTTATTGCATTCTGATCTAGCTGTTAAAGTAAAGCTGTGCAATTTGGAAGCGGGCACATTACGAAAAAGTTTCCATCATCGCTTTTGAGTTTGCTGAATTTTTAAGTACTTGTTAAAACTACGTTCTGAAGAAAAATAATCAAAGAGAAAATTCCTTTCAATTTAATAAAACACAAAATGTTGCACTTATCGAGACTGGTTTTTAGAAAAGTTGCACTTATAAAGACTCTAATGTAAAAAAAATTGCGTGTTGCGCTAATCGGGGTGTTGCAGTTATCGGTAGTTGCGCAAATCGAGCTCATACTGTATTTATTTTCAATACGTTTGTCTCATACACGGCCAAATAAATACCTTATGGTATCACAAATGAATATTATGGAAATTATAAAAGGAATGACAAATGACAAACTTATGTTTACCCTTTTTTATTTTTTATTGCATACTTATTAAGCATAAAACATATTTTTTAGAGCATTTTTCTAGTTTTCCTTAATACTGTTTCAGTCTACAATAAAGCAGTTAATCCTAGTCAGAATCCCAGCATAATCACAATCCCTAAATAATCCATTAGATTTAATAACCGTCAGACATTACGAACAAACGACTTCTGTACGACTTTAGTAAAGGAAATGGTGTTGCAAACAAATAGTCACCGAACAACTTTTGTTGCTTTAAGCATAAATAATTTTTACTGTTGCTACTATTGTCATATTGCCATAATATGGAAAAAACTTTGTATTAAGATGCTGGCTGGTTGGTGTTACACATTTCTTAAAGGGTCTCTTCATTATAACACGAATCTTATTGAGGTTTGTGTGTGTATGTTGTAGTGTGATAAAATATTTTTAAGTACATGAAATGTTTGTTTAGTTCTATGGTGTTTTTCTTAGAAACACTTGTTCATTTTCTATTTTTTTTTTATTTATATCTCTTCTTTTTTTTGGCATTTGTCCAATCTTATTATTTAAGTAAAATATATTGAGGCTGAAAACCAAGAACACTTACTACGGGCCACAAACATATTTGTGACACCTTTCACCAGCAACATTATAATCGGGCAAATAAGAAGTGTAATGAATGAACAATATTTCAGTTGTTTATAAAGTTTAAACGTGACATGTTTTCGAAACGGTTTTTTTGTTTTTTTAGTATGAAAGTTACTGACAAAAATGCTATATTATTTCAGCAAAAGAACAAATAAAGGGTTTGAGAAAAGTTTGATAAATTTGTATGCGTATAAGCACAAACACGGTTATTTGAAAACTTTTTATTTTTGAAAATAATTCGTTAGCTGCTGGGGGGTTTTTATTTATTTCACTCGAAACGGAAATCATTCGAATTTGTTTAGCTTATACATTGTGTTTCGAAAATGTTTTCTTTCGAATCGAAATACATAATAACCCCTGGTGTAGCAATGAAGACATGTTAAAGCAACTTCTCATATGTAGAAAGAGGTCTTTATGTTCCACCTAGGAACTACGGGAATTAAATAATAATAATATGCAGGCAGAGCTGCAGATTTTTTGAATTGAGTAGCATTTACATACATGGATTTTTTTGTAACTCGTATTAAGAGAATTATTATATAGACTGGGTGGTTCTTAAAATTAAAAGTTGGATTTTATCAATTCTCAAATCCCAACCCGGTGGTTATTAGTAAAAAGTACAAAAAAAATGTAGGTCCATCAGAGAAGATTAAGACGTGCCGCCCACCGAAGTTTGAGAAAATCCTTAATTTTTGGCTAAAATTTCATAAATTAAATTATAATTTAATAAATATTTATTTCTTTATTCATAACAAATATTTTTGGTTTGCTAATGGATTTTTTACATAACCTGCATAAAAATATCGTCACCCAAAAAAAAAACGCCCTAGCTAACAAAAATATCAATATTGATTTTTTACTTATTCATAAAGAAAACTCGTTATTATCGGATTGTACATAAATTTAAATTCAACTTGTTAATTTTTATTTTATTAAAAAATATTATTTTGTTTCATTTTTGAGAGAGTTTTCATATTGGTTTATTATTGATTTTTTAATATATCCCGGATTTGCGTCTATAATCTTGGACAACTTGTAAAGAATTATATTCTTCCATTAGTTTGACTCCCCTTTCCGCAGTGTCATTGACTATTCTTAAATGCCCAATAATTTCTTTGGCTTTGACAAAAGAAGCAATCCCGCCCCAATCTTCACAATTTGATTTTAAGAAATCTTGATCTATAAAGAACGTTTCGAAAAAAAAAATTTAATTCCTTTGTCTATGATGGTTGAAATATTTTGATTAGCAAAAATAGGTCGCTTTATATTTTGATCAACGTCACCAACATTCTTAGGGGCTTCAACCATTTTTGCTTTAGTGCCGTTCGGTACTCTTGAATCAAAAAATGCTAGGGCAACGTTTTCAGGATTCAAATACCACAAATGGTTTTGAATTTTTTTAATGGCAACTCCTCGCGACAAGTCTTTGTAAATACTTTTAAGATAGTGTGCATTTTGCAAGAACAAAAAATCATTATAGGGGGTATGAATTGGTAAGTTACATGAAAATGAAAACCAAGTTTCGACGTATATTGTTAATATAAAAATGCAAGTCATTTTCTTCTTGTTTCGACAATTTAAACTCTTCGCGAAACAAAAACATTTTTAGGCTGTAAATAGCTTTTGATATCTACCTAGCGTGATGAACTGCACCTGGTGCTCGAAACATTACATTATTGGGGTTTTTCGATGTTTCCCCTAAAAATATTAAAGTGAGTTCGAGAAGTTCCTTATAATCGCCTCTTGACTGTTTTTCTGTGAGCATTGTCTGAATTTTTTAAAAGACGGAATGTTATTTTGTCGTCAAACCCAGAACGAAAGTTTTGTAAATTAAATTTTGGCCATGCAGTCTTAAATTTTTCGAAAATGACAACATTCAGACCTCCGTTTTTTTTACAAATTTCTCTTCAAAAACACTTCTCAAAATAATTTCATAGATATGATGTCCTACGTAGTAACCATAAAAGTGATTTTTCAAAAAAAAATTTTAATGATAGCACAGGTGCCATTTATGCGACCGGTATTGACGGCTGTTGTGTCATATTAATCGCACACATATACACTAAATCATAAATTCATATATCTACATATGTACATATGTACTTACATATGTATGGCCTTATGAAAATCTAAAGAACACTGTTTTTGAAACAAATGAGCATTTTATGACCAGGATTTTTTGTAGTTTATTTTTTTTTAATATACGATTTAAAGAAAAGTCGTTAAAGCATCACGGACAATAACTTTTTCAAGTACTTATTTTTAATAATATTAATTGTTCAATTCACAAGCTCGTTTTATCGTCGTATGTGTTGTGTAATCGTCTAATTATACAGTATTGTATTTTTGTTATTGGTAATTTTCATAAAAAAGTGTGTTATAATTATACGATTGAATTTTATATGTTTTATAAATGGTTGTCTTGAGGAAATTTCCTTTCGCGTTTAGAGAAACAGGCGGGTTACTCTCTATTGTTACACTGAAATTGCTTTCGCATCGCAATAGAGAGTAACCCCCAGGCCTTAAGAATCTACATTTTTTAAAACTGCCTCTTCTTCGGTACCGTATCTTTCTTTGAAACAAAATCAAATTTAAACATTTTTACTAATAATTATTTTATCTTTTATTCAGCGTCAAGATCATGACAAATTTTAAGGTCAAAGAAAGTAATAAAAATTTTTTCTGATTTCAAGCATTTTTTTGTTCGTTTAATTTTTGGGACGAGAGCTATTTTTACAGTAAATTTTATAGTTTTCTCAGTAATTATTCATTTTCAGAATTTCACTGTAAAAGTAAACAACGGACCTAATGTAAGCCCGACCTGTAAAATGAATTCGCCTTCGCTACGATTAACAAAAAAAATTTTATCAATATTTTGTTAGTTTTATATACAAAAAAAAAAATCCATGTTTTTAATATTAAAAAAAGGAAATAAATATGTTTTTGATAAATTCTCAATTTTGGTGAAAGAGTGTGATAATTCTGTTTAATGTAATAAATTTATTTTTCATCCTTGTAATAAACTCCCAAAGGGTTTTTAATTTATTCAAATTGTGTCAAAACAAAATTAGAAAAGTCATTGTTTTTCCCACAAGATTTGGAAAATGTAACTTTGATATAAATTATTACAAAAGTTTTATTTCTTTCAATGAGTTGTAACTATCTTTCCACACAAGCCGCAGTTGCTTAAAATATAGTTATACAGTTGCCCAATTCACAACCTGCTGTAAGACTTGTATGCTGTATAGCTGTTGTTGATAATTTAATTATCAACATGTTTCTAAGCAAATGTTTATTTAGAAATTATCAACAAAATTTGTACAGCTTACAACTCCTGCTGCAGTAAAGCTAAGTACTCTGTTCAAATTTGCGAAAAATGTGAAGCAACATTGATTATTTCGTTTAAAAATTTTGACAATTAGCCAGTGGTGACAACACTACGATTTAGAAGAAATTTATCGTTTTTATTGCCTTGAAGTAAGCAACATTGTTTTTGTTATGTAAACAAAAACCATGTGTGAAAACAAATGGAAAACAAAATAATTTTAAGAGCTTGTGCTGCAACGTATCAATTAATGTAAATTGCAGCTGCTGCGGAGGAGCTCTTTGAAGACACACGTTCCCATTCAATCCCATACCTTCATTTTATGTTATTTTCACACTATTTTCCATTATTTTAGTTATTTGTTTATTTTAGTTATCTGATCACCTGTTGTTTACAATTCCGTACGAAATAAGTGATGCTTTTATTATTTCGCAGTTGGAAAATATGTTGCTAGAAACATTTTATAGGAAAAAAATAATGCTGCCAGAAACATTTCGTATGTTTCCACAAGCTGAACAGAGTACAACTTCGGCCATATTATTTTACAATTATTTCGCAAGAATTTTTTTGTATGGACTTTTGACAACAGTTCGCACGAAATGATGAACAGAGTATCATGCTTAAGATGTGAATTAAACTAAAGTAGGTTCGTAGTAGTACACACATGTGTTGACATATGATTTTGAGTGTTCGAAAAAGTTCTCACTTTCTCTGAACGGAAATAAAAACATTTGCTGATAGTTTGCTTTCGTACAACCTTGTTTTTATTTTTGTTCTTTTCTTCTTAAAAGTGTTTTTCTATTTTAAATTCAACGCTTACGTGAAACACAACAAGGATTAAAAATAAAATGACTTGAAAAAAAAAACATTAAAACGCGTAAGTATCGTAGCAGAAATAATTGAATGAATGAAATTGCAAGAATGAAAGAAACAGCATTAGTTTACTAATATGTTGATAAAAATATGCAAAAAAAATTTATCAACATTAACAACCCACCTCCCAACGTCATCATCATTATACCGAATAATACAAACCACCATCAACACTTCTTATCCACGCATCCAGCTGCTAAGGTGATTAAAGAATTGTTTGGTTGCGTTATTTTTTTTATTTTTTTTTTTTTGCTTTCTGCCTTTCTCCCATAATTAAAACATTTTAAGTGTATGAATGCAGTAGTTGCACAAGGAGCTGGAAAAATGGGTTAAATTGTCTGAGTAATTACGATGGAGTGAGTGTTTGCCGAGCGAACATACGCACAAAAGAACAGAAGGAATGCAACAAGCCAACAAACTTATGTATACAAATATTTCGCTGCAAATTATAAAAGCATACTGCGCCAGTGATGGAAAAGATGATACGATTGTCCTTTTTTTTATAGAATTTAATATTAAAAAATATCATGCTGCTCCACTGACTCATTTAATACTTTCAACTAATTTCCCTTTTAGACGTCCAACAAATAATAATAATAATGCTTTCCTGGTCTCCCGCACATATTCAGCTAATAAACAATTTCGATCATAAATTAAGAATGATTTGAAATTAAACTCGGTACCATGAAATAAGTCCCAAATGAATTGATTCCCAACCAAAATGAAAAAAGGGCCAAACGGAAAAATGCAATAATTCCCCATACAGAAATTAAATAGGCACATAAGAATAGAATAAAACTCAATTTTAGGACAAATAAAATAAATCCCAAAGAAATGATTTGTCTGAGTGAAATAAAATAAGTCCCAAACAAAAATGAATTAATTGCCAATTTAAAAAGTCTCATAAAACTAAAATAACCCGAAATGTAATAACTCCAACTACATTTCTGAGATTGTTATTTCATTTGAAAATCATTGGAATGAAAGATCTGAAAAATAGTATTCTCAAATTTTCGGCCAAATATTGTTTGTAATTGAATGTGAACAATTAAGTTATTCCATTTTAGTTTGAATTTTTATAATTTTAAGTAATAAAACTTTTGTTTGATTTAATTACGATACTCTAAGGATAACCTGATGTTGCGTACAAGTAGTACAAGTACAAGTACAAGTATCCTTTTAAATTAAATATTATTTTAACACTGTTAGATTTTTGACTACCGGTCTTTATCATAAATCCGAGGACCATAATGAGTCACTTTGCGCTTAAACAATGTTGGGAAATATCGGACATCGAAAAATCGTGTTATTTGTCAGTCGTTCCTTGACGTTCCAAATCGAAAAGAAAGTGTCACAACAAATTTCAATGCATACAGCCTTAAGGAGGCATCTTTAATCTGATGGGCGGACATACACTGGAAGATAGTTAATATATGCTATAAGTGTAAAGGCCTCATTAGTTTTTACTTTTCGTTGCCGTTCTGTGTCGTTCTTTTCTGGAGAAAGTATTTCTTGCTTACTTGTTCTGTGTCTGAACTTGTGGATGTGGACGATGTAATTATAGGAATGCATATTTTAAATGTTTACAAAATGTCTTTTATTTGCGAAAAATGCATACATACATATACTATGTATACATTTTTAAAAATTTGAATTAAAATAATATTTTCTGACTTTTGAAACAAAATTTATAATATTTCACACCATAAAATTCTAATACATACACACTCTTGGCTGTCACTTAGCGTTGTATTCTATTTTCTACAGAATAGTCCGCAACAGAACAGAACGAAAAAGTAACAACAAACCACACATACAGTTTTTCAATTGAACAGAAACAAAACAACTGATCCGTAACAGAACAGAACGTACAAACTAATTCTGCCTTTAGTCTTTGATTTTAAGCTCCTGATATGTGCTATAAAAATCTACACAAAAATAGAAAAAAACTATTTACTTCAAAAGGTATTTTGAACCTCTTACAACTACAATTTCTATGATTGAACTTTCAATATCTATCTCAACATTAAGCCCTAAGTACAAATTTATTCATTTTTACATGTTAAATCAATTTTCGGTTAGTACGAAATCACATCTCTGATGAATAACTACTCCATATATTCCAGTCTCTCTCGTTTATTCAGCGATATTGTCTGCTGAGAATAAACTGTTTATTATCATGGGTAAATTCGGGTTTGAACTTGAGCCAAATTAATCGTTTCAATATATGCAATATATATAAGTTCGACTAATTACCTACAAACATTAATTTTATAAAATGTTTAGTTACGCAGATGCTGCTTTTAACTTAATCTGCCCAAGTGAATAAACGTGGATGCGAATAAACTTCTTTTTTTTAGTTTTTGCTGTCTTCTTTTGAAATTATCACATCAATCAAAACATTTCCATTCCTAATTAGAATTGAAAAACGAACCTGAAGCTGACTATTCATTATTTATTGAGTCATACATACATTTTCGATCACTAATGTTGTCCTTGATTAAAATTTGTTTTTGTACGTGATCGAGATTAAATTTTCTTTACATACAACTAAGCATGCATGAACACCAGCGAAAAGTTACTCACGATCCCTTCACTAGTATGAACAATCTTGATATTCTGTTGATAAAACTATAAAAATTAATTGTAAAATTTTTCTTATAAAATAGCGAAAGTAGAAAATATTTAAAACAGTTTTAAATGATTAAAAGCTGTTGCAAGAGAAAACTGCGAGTATTAAAATCACTATACTTTTCAATCCACAATTATTATTATTATTATTATTAGGCTAAAGTTTATAATGTTTTCAATCAGAAAGAACAATTAATTTCAACTTACACGCGCCGAACAGACAAACTTTTCGTTTGGTTAAGAATCAATAGTTTATTCCACTGAAAAATATTAAAAAAAATAAATAGTTACTAAGGATTCTATAAGAAAACAAAAATGCAATCGCACAAATGAATGCAAATACATCATTTAATTTTCATTTACTTTATCTCCAAGTTTTCTCCACAATCCAATCATCGACATTTTGTAAATTGCATAATAATCAACAAAATAAACAATTTTAAAGTAAATGAAATATTTTATATAGTTTTTAAGCTCTTAAAGTTAAAAGCGATTATTGAAAAGTACTTTCAACAATTTATACTATTTTTAATTTTTATAAATTTGTGTGCTACACACAAATTTCAAGTCAAAATATTTTTTGCAAAAGTAGAACAAAAGTCTTACACATCTACAAAAACTTTCTTTTCATGCAGGATAAAGTATAAATGAATAAGTGATGATAGCATATTTCCACAGTTTAGAACAAATAATGAAAAAAATGAAAAACAAAAAATAAAAAATAAAAAACTATTAGAAACACAAAGATTTTAGATTTTGTTTTCTTAAAAAAATATATAAAAAAACTTTAGATTTTGCAGTTTTTCGAAGTGAAAGTTAAAAAAAATAAATTGAGTTGCAAAAGTTTGACTTATTTGCTTTAGTGTTATTTCGCTTGTACCAGTGAAGGAATTAAAATTGCATAAACTTGTAAAAGTATAAAAGTTGTTTTTTCAAATTTTCTTGTTAAGAAAATTGTGAGGCGAGCATAAGGAAAAAAAAACTTTGGAACCAAAAGTATAATAAAATTTAATCAGAATACGAGTATTAAACTTGTATTGGCGGAATGAAATAATAACATTAAAACTAAAAAACTATATTTTATGCATAAACGTGTTGCTGCGAAAAAAAAAAACAAAATTAAAAGTAACGCAACAAATGTATGACTACAACATACGAGTGGAATTCTTTATAGTGGGAATAGTTAAAAATTCCCACATAAACCGATGCTAAAAATATACTCTATACACCAAAAGTAGTGAGTTTATTGAAAATTTATAAGCGTTGGAAAACTGGAAAGATTTCTCATTTTAAGGCAAATGTTGGGAATTTTGAAAACTTGTTTTTTTTCTTTGACAATTTGCAACCGCAAATATGCAATTGCATGTTTTTTCTTGTGTATCCTATGGTGGCAGAGATAAAATATATATCCGTTTCTGAAATTTTGGCTCATTCTTTCCATTCGAAGTAATATTTTTATAGGATATATATATATATATATTATATAAATATATATATATTTTTTTAGATACATAAGTATCTTTCTAAATTTCTGCAGCATCACTGCTCTTTACTTAATCATTTTTTTGATAAAAAAAAAATGAAAATAATTACAAAATAATGGGATACAACAAACAGATTAGAGTTTCAAAAATTTACATACATTTTTTAACATTTTCTTTAATACAAAAATATATTTAAAACCCTTAAGAAATAAATAAAAATTTCAAAATAAACTAGATAAAAATACTCAAAGTAGCCGGTTATATGTAAAATTTTCAAAATTTTATTAATCTTTAACAAGACTTTATGTACTTAAAGTATTTTTTATCAGGATTGAAACATAAAAAGTTGTAAAGTACATCAACACTTTTTACTTGTTTGCTTCTAGTTAAATGTACCATATTAAAAAGTTAAGTTGTAGTCAAAAAATATGTACATATGTATTTTTTATTTGACCTTAAAACCGATTTTAAAATTCTTAACATCTTTTCTGACTCAACGGTGAGAATAAGGCTCATTAGGTTTTATGGGTTCACTAAGCTCACATCCATTTGGTACCCCTTGACAACGATGCAACTGTATTAAGAAAAAATAAATAATTAACTTAAACGAAATTAAATATGAAATCTTAACTCACGTGAGGAACACAGCAACCATTATCGGCACAAACAGCTCTGCCGCAAGCAGAATTTTGTGGAAACTCTTGACAAGGGTATAATATTAAAGGATTTGTTACATACACTTTTACCACGATGGTCTTGAAAACAAAGAGGAAATAATTTAGTTTTAAAAAGTATGAAAACATTATTAGAGACTTACCGGTGTCATTGTAGAAACCGACTTCAAAGCCAGCTGTAGGAGCCACAAATAAAACGCAGAATAAACTGAATAAAAATAAAATCATAATTTTTGTCTTAATGTGATGTCGAAAAAAACTGTTCAGCTTGCAGACTTATACTGCGGTATTTAAAAGGCAAGCGTAATAATGGAACTTTTGACACGAGACATTTAATAATTTTTATAAAAATTAAATAGATTTTTGTGTTTTCAAGGCAAATATTTTTAAGTTTATCAACCGGCCTTGTTATGTAAATTACAAAAGCTCAAACTTATAGAGATAAGAGACTTATTGCTGGATTTTTGTTGTTTTATTTTGCGTGTTTGAAATTTACAATATAAAATTTCATTCGATTCTCGAATTACGTAATTCGTGTGATCTACAAAACACTAACTTGTGTGTTATTCATTTTTGGATATCATTAAATTTTAAATTTTATAGTTTACAAAACTGGTTCTTATTACGGTTATCGAATTTTCCCTTCGGCAGTGTGTACTAGGTTAAAGAATAATGTGGTATGTTTCTTTAATCAAAGTGGAAGGCGATAATTCTAACGTTTGTCGAATTTTCGCCTTCCCAATATTTATTTTGTTATTAAGATTTACTCATAGCAAAATAATATTATTTTGCCATTGATTTAATACTAAGTATTATAGTAGGACGTAGCAAATATTTGTATGCACAGTGGGTAAGAAGTTGCGTAAAACTGATCAAATCATTTGGTAGGAATACAAAACTTCTCAAAGATTTCTATATACATTTCCTGATGATCTAGCTCGAGCACCATCGAAATGGACATAGGAATAAGCTGACCTATTTCTGTGCCGCCACGCACATTATCAGCCTCCACTTGGACAGATTGAGTTACATATATCAACTATTTAACAGACATTTTCCTGGAATTAATAAGTTTTTAGGATCTTCACTGAATCATCTATACTGAATAAGTAAAAAAAGAAAAAATAATTATCAGAGAATATTAATAATAATTATTGAACGGGTTAAGCTAGAAAATCGAGAATAAACGAATTGATTTGTCATCAAGATATTGTTCGGCTGCGCATTTGTGCGGTTACGATAGGAAAAATACAAGAACCTAGGTTCGCATTGTTCCTGTGACTTTTGTAAGAACTTTTTTCTGTTTCCATCAAGTCGAATCGGTAAAGAAATTTGTAGAATTGCTGTATGAAGTATATCAAGCTATATAGAGACATTCGCATATAGATATTTCACAAGCGAACTTTAAAATGAATAAAAATATTTATTGAAACATAATTATAAGCGATTGGCATTTTTTATTAGAAATTTAAATAATTCTTGCAAAAAAAACAGCCGAATTCGAAATAGGGACAGAAAAACAGGCCGATCCGAAATAAAAAACTTTAAAAATCGCAATGGAAGTCGGTTAAAAAGGGAAGAGCAATGCGAAGACGAATTTGCTTTCTGGTTCCAAAGATATTTGAAAACTGCATTTCAGATTGAGATCAAGTTTCTGAGAAATATATTTTTCAAATATTTCTTTAGCTTCGTGTTAATATACAATAAAATTTTTCGGAATATTTGATGTCCGTGCTACATACTTAAAGAGTACATACTGTATATGTACATATGTATATTTTTTAGCCAGCACCGAGCTCAATGTCATCACAGTGGAACAGTGTTACCATATGTGAAGATTTATCTTATTTTTGAAGTATTTTGAAGTGCCAAAAAGATTAAAAGATTTTTTAGCTAAAAAAAAGATTTTTTGATAACATATATTTTCTTCTTTACTTCATTAAAAGTGTGAAAAGAAATTGACCGCTGCAACACTGTTTACTTCCATCCATCAAATTGCAACGATATTTTATTTTTCATTTACAAATTTATTTACTTTATAATGAAATTCGTCGTCTGTATTTAAAAATATTTTAATACATTCTAAAAGATGAAAAGTTAAACAAAATTGATGTTAATAATTGTACATACACTTACACTGCGCGTCATCAGGTTAGCGCCCCACCCCCCTTTCTGCGACCGTTAATGTTAAATATTATCTTAAAAATATTAAGGATGTAAACTTATCAGATGAAGATGAAATGCAATTTCGAAATAATTGCCTAAGGTTTTATGTTGAGTTATGTAACAGTTTATTAAAAAAGTTCGATTTGGACAGCGATTTTTTAAAATGTGTTGAGTTCCTTCCGCCTACTACAATAATAAAAGTATTTCTTAAATTACGATATTCTTTCAAAATGTTATCGATACGAATAATATTCAACAAATTGATGACGAATGGCGAGAATTGCTCCACTTAAACTTTTAGGAATATAATTTATTGGATGAAAAGAATATTGAAAAATTTTGGGAAATCATTTTGAATGCAAATCGTTGCGATGGCTCTGAAGCTTTTCCTTGTTGGAAAAAACTAGTTTACACTAGTGCTGGCAAAGTATTGAGTAGAGTAGGTGCCTAGTACCGGGTATTTCCTTTTTTTGGTTACTCAATACTCAAAAGTAGTTGCTCGATACTTTTAGAGTTGTATTTTTAAGAAAGTTGAGCGGCTAAAATAGTGCATAAAAATACATCACTGTATAAAAAGACAACTAGGTGTAAGATCCTTTAATCAAATCAAAACTAAATGATTTTTTTTTGAGAACAATTAAATTATTTCTTAAGTTGTTGTTAACGTTAAATTAAAAGTTAGCTTTACATTTATTTTTTATTTAATAATAAAAGACATACAAAACCAATAATAGTTGAAAATCTATTTTTAATTTTTGAAGAAACTACTTCAATTTGCAGATAAAAAATATGCGTTACAAATTCAAAAAATCCGTTAAGAGTATCGAGTAGTATTGAGTACCCAAATGAAAAGTATTGAATATTATTGAGTAATGAAAAGTAGTAGAATTTGCCAGCACTAGTTTACACAGTTTTGTCAATAACAGTAGCAACAGCTAACGTCGAAAGAATCTTTTCTCAAATCAATAAGATCAAAGTAGGAAATAAACTAGATAGACCAACATTGTGTGGTATTTTAAGGACCAAAGACTTTTTGAAAAAATCTGATCGTAATTGTACAAATTGTGAACAAACAAAATAAATGAATAGTAAAGAAATGTATAAAGAGTAACCATAAATATGTATGAATTTAACGTAAATTCGTTATTACTCTAATTATGGGATTTTAACTTCAAATTTGGTATTTTCCAAATCAAATTCAGGTTTTTAAAAAAGATGTTTTGAGTTTCCAAAACAAATTTCGTACTTTATAAATCAAATCCAGCATTTAAAAAACCCTGATTTTAATTTTTAAAATGCCGAATTTGGTTTGAATAATACTTAATGTGTTTTTATTTGGACAATTCTGAATTCGTTTTAAACTACCTGAATTTGATTTGAAAACGGTGAACTTGAAGTTAAAAACTTATATATGCCTTATAAGTATATACATATATGCAATAAATATTTTATACTATTTAATTTTATGTCCACAAAAAAACTTTAGTGTTTTAGTTCTGTTCGATTCGAAGATTCTTGAAAAATATATATACCAACACTGCAGTGAAATGTTATTATTTATATTAAAGTATAACTCACGATTCGTTTTGGCCAAAAGAAAAAAGGCACAATTTATTTATTTATACTCTTTCTTATTCCTTGCGTTAGCAAAAGTTGTGCACAACAGTAAATTTAACAAAACATGAAAAAGCGGTAAAAAGGTTCATTTCCGTTATTCAAAAAAGATTAAAAACAAAATAAAGATAACGAAATACTATGTACCTATTTTACAACAACAGGCCGACTGGTGCTCCCTCAATGAGCTTCATTTGTTTGCAATTGCTTTAACTTGACGTTGATAAAACATTACTGGTCATTTAGATTTATAAAACAAATAAAAAATATATTAACTGTTGCGGTTCCATTCGAAGTTCACATATTTTTTACAAAATCATTTATGACGCTACGTGTCTATTCACTCTTTGCGACACTTAAATGTTTTGTTTTTATTTTTTACTTGAATTATGTGCTTGTAATGCTGTTGTTTTATTGTTGAAATGGTCATCTGGATAAGCAAGAAATCTTTGAGCGGAAAAAAAACATTCAACATTCAAAAACGAGGATAGGAAGAAAAATATAAGAATCTTACCATGGCACTGGCAATTTCAGCAGTACGAACGGAAAGAGGGATAATTATAAAAAGGTGGAATTTGCATAAATGAAGAAAGTGTAAAGTGACATCATTAAATTACTAAGGTATTATTTACAGCAGCATCAAATATAATTTTACAATTTGAGTTTGCCTTGTTAATCACCAATTTAGAGATTAGCGAGTCTTAAGGAAGAGTAAATTAAATTTTGATTTTTTTACATAGAAAATTGTGTAGAAAATTAAGAGAAAAATGTTTGTAAAAAATATAATTCAGAAATGAACGAAGAATAAACATCAGAGATTGGAAAACCCCTGGTTTTTATTCATAAAAAACCAACCCAGTTTTATTGGGGTTTATTGGGTTTAAATTAACCTATATAAACATTTATTATATTTTTTCATTGAGATAAACTTTTGCATAAGTTTGCATTTTTAGTAAAAAATAATCAGCTAATTCCAGCTGTCTACATCCACTTCACGTCAATACAATACCAAAAAATTGTTCTAGTCTACCCGTTGTCGAAAACAACTGATGACTATTGAAATGCTCACAAAATTGTTCTCGAGAGCGAGTAGACAAGCCCCAATTTGTTGGTATTGTATTGACGTGACGACGTTGAGAACTGGAATAAGGGTGAATATAAATATTTAAAATTGTTTTAATTTGGAACGATTTTCGTCAGATGAAAATATACATCACTCATTTAAAATTGTATACAGACAGAAAGAAAATCAATAATTTATTTAAATTACAACAAGAAATGCTCATCGTGAAAAATTCGTTGATCGAACAATCGTATAAACATTTCCGTATCGAATGTGAGAACTTTTCCGTACATTTACACATTTATCACAGTTGATAGTTTTTGATGTCATTTTGTGCAGTCGATTTAAGCAGCTGAAGGCATAAATAATTCAATTACAAAACATTATTCCGCTCTGTTGTAAAACTACAAATGTATATATTTATATTTAATGTTTTTTTTTGTTAATAAAAATTGAAAATTGGTCCTAGTATATTTGTATATATTAAAAAAAACCCCAACTGGGTGAGTTTTTTCAAATAAAATGGCCAATAAAGCCCAGTTGCTTTTTTGAGTTACCCAGTGGGTAGCCAACCCTGATAAACATATAATCATTCTTAACCTAAAGTTATTATTATTAGGCTAAAGTTCGTAACGTTTTTGTAGTCAGAAAGAATTGGAAATGAGACTTTATTCCAAAGTTGCAAGGAAAAAATTAATAATAATTTATTTCAAACTGAACGGCAAAAAAAAACACCGATGTTTTAGCGGGCCGCTACACCTCCATCATCAACATTCAACTATATTTTCAAGTATTTTTACTTTTTAGCTGACACTGTTGAATGTGATTTCAGATCTTATTTACACAAATTATGACCCGAAAAATAGTATGAGTCTTCTTTGTATTGTAGGTAGATATTATTAATTGCTTAAAGCAAACACACCTTCACCACGATCAATATTTGAATTTTGCCAGAACTAAATTAAGGTTAGAAACGAAACAAATTTCACATTAAAATGATATTTTTATTCGAATAGTTTTGTTGAAAAAAAATTGTAACTCGAATATTACTACTAGCATAATTTTAATTCGAATAAGAATATTCTATTGTTTTTTGTTCGAATATGTAATATTATTCAAATAACTTCTATTCTTTCGAATAACTTTGTTATTCAAATTTAACAAAATAATAATAACCATCGACATTATTAATAGAGCTGTGTAGCTCATGAACGAACGGGTTAAACTGAACGAATCACCCAACTGAACGAAGTGATCCGATCATTTTACTGCACGCTTTTGGTTCAATAATGTACCGTTCGATTTTGTTGATGAGTTAAAACTTGTTTTTCGTTCGTTCATGAGTCTTTTTATGTCAAATTTTCTTTCGTTTATGGATCTTTTTTATGTTGTATTCTTTTGTTTCAGTTGAGTGTTGATGTATTGATCAGAGTTATTTTAAAAATCATCCCATAAAAAGTATAGTATATATTAAGCTAAAATAAAATGTCTAATATTCTACTCAAAAGAACAAGAAATTGTTTCTAAAATGAACTTTACTATGATTTTTTAATCAATAAATCCATTTTTTAATAAATTCTTTAATTTAATTGCATTATTCAAATATTTACAACCGATTTTCTCAAGAAAGGAATGAAGTAAAAAAAATGGAATTGTTGCCGTACTGTCGTTTAATTGAACGATTGAACGAATTTTTTTAATTTTGGCATTTGAACGAAAATGGCCGATCACTGAAATGAACGATTTGGCACAGCTCTAATCATTGACGAAAACACCTTATATTTTAAAATCGAGAAAAAAAAATATTTATTGCATCGTAAATTCAAAGAATGTACCCCAAATAGAAAAACGAAAACTGATGCAATAGAGAAAAATACTTATTTGTAGTAAAAATTGCTGACATCAGAAAAAAAAAAACAATTAAAACTTCTTCAAAATCACTTAAGGGGCGAAAATTGGTTAAATTACATGTCTGCCCATTAAAAAAAACAAAGACCTTATTAAGATAATGTACTTGTGGTCCGGAAGTCTTGAAAAATCGGATTATTTCTATTGGTTTTTACATAGGCTTTTCATTGTAAGAGCCTCGCTTTTTTATGCCTATTAACTGGGTCCAAACTCACGTTCAAGGCGTCAATTAAAATTGTTACATATTTTTTATTAAAGCAGAGGAACTCATTTTTTATTACTTCTATGGAGCTACAAATAGTCGCTTTTTGTGAAATATGGTTTTTGGATGTGATTATAATAGTAAATCAGTAAATTTTTTGACTTATTTCATTTGCTTAAAAACATCAAGAAACATTCTAGGTATTTGCAAAAACTATAAATTAATTACAATTTTGTAGAAGTATAATAAATTTTTAATTCATTATCTGGATATTGTTAATAATAACTTCCGCAGAAGTCGAAAATTATTACTTATTTGTTCATTGGAAAATAGTGAAAAAGTAATTTCATGACATTGACTTACAATTTCGTCAGAGTTTAATAGTTAGCAAATTGCTTCAAAATTTAATTAGAAAGAAAACAAAAAACAACATGAACAATTCAAAACACCCTAGAAAGAAGAGGCAAAAATCAAGGAAAATTGACAATTAAAAAATAGGTAACGAAATATATAAAAAAATTATAGCAGATTAAAGAATTTGTGAACTAAAAATTAAAACGAGTTTTAAGAATAACATTTTTTTAACTTCTTTGTATTGATGACTCACATTATTTGGATTATACAGCGATTTTAAAGGTAAATGCCCATGTTCGCAATCTCTATTTTATTACTATTTATTCAGTATTTTGAGAACTATGCTACCAAACCATGCGCACTTATTTACACATGCATGTATCAGCTTCCAATTGAAAAATAAACAAAACATGCATGTGTGTTTTAACCAATTTGTTTTTGGAAAGACAGCTCATTAATTTCAGGTTGTTTATCAGGAATGGGTTTTGTAATTTATAGTACGTACCTCTGTGCATACATAAATGTTTATTTTATTTTGATTTTTAATTTTTCTATGTTGGTTTATTGGATCTAATATTTCGGTTAAACTGAAATGGTTTCATATGAAAAGCAAAATAAAATGCATAAATCCATGTTGTATACTATATACATAAATAGAACGAAAACAAATAATTTAAACATAATTTATTGTTCCTATTATTTCATTCAGCACTGTATGTGGTAATAATTGTGTGTACTGATATTTAGTAAACTTTTTGCGTGTTAATAATGATTAGTAGAGTCCGACCGAACATTCCGGTTCGGTTTAAGAGTTCGGTAAAAAAAACTATGCGTAATTGACGTTCGGTATTGATTTGTTTATTGTTTTTTGTACATTTTTCTTTTTTTAACCGTCTTGAACAGTTTATTTTTACATCCGGGAATTATACTTTCCAAGGCAAATTCTCTTGCGACTACTTGGAATGAATTTGCTTTGAAAATAAATAAATCACAAATATCAAAATTCGGTTTAGAGTTCGGATGCGGTCTGAAAATCTTCCGTAATCAGGTTCGATATGAAAAAGTGCATTCGGTCGGCCACTAATGATTAATATTCTACATTTATATAACGTTTTTTCTTACTTTTATTAGTATGCGTTACACAATAATAGCAAAATTCTAAAATCAAAGCAAATTAAAATGCTTCTTGAATACAAAAAAAGATTAGATTATTTTTTTTAAACAAAATTTATTAAGTATGTACGTACATACGCAGGTATGTAGTACCTTAAAAGGTAAAATAAAAAATTTAAGTGAAACATTTTAACATTTACGTACATACATATGTATGTGCGTACGTAAAGATGTCTGTATATAAGGGTCTGTTGAAGGCATGACGGGGATGGGTTGAAGATTTCTCAAAGAATTAATTTCAAGCCGAAAATGGCGGCACTTACTTTACGAGAGTAAATTTGCACGTAATAAACCAAATAACGGTATGATGGTTTTCCTTTTAGGTTCATGTCATACTCTGGTTTTTTTAACAATACGAGGCGGATTGATATTGAAGCTACCTAACACTAGATGTTAGCACAAACACCAAAAATTTTTTTTTAGAAATTCCGATCAGTCAAACGTCAGCTGTTAAAATTTCACCCAAATTCATCGATTAGTTTATTTGTTGTAGTCGTTTGAAATAAGCAACTTTTGTGTTTTTTGAAAAATGGAAAAAAGTGAATTTCGTGCAGTGATTAAACACTATTATTTTAAAGGGAAAACGGCGAAAGAGACAAAAGAAAAGCTCGATAAACATTACGGTGAGTCTGCTCCGTCAGATTACACGGAAAATATTTGATTGCTGAATTTAAATGCGGCCGAACAAGCACTGCAGCAATACCATCAACAGGAAGGCCAAAAGAGGTGGTTACTGAAGAAAATATCAAGAAAATCCTCGATATCGTTATGAATGATCGCCGAGTCAAGTTACGTGAGATTGTTGAAATGGTAAACATATCATATGAACGTGTGTTTAACATTTTGCATGAACATTTCCATATGAAAAAGCTATCGGCAAGATGAGTGCCGCGTTTGCTCTCAATTGACCATAAACGTAAACGTATGACGTGTGTAGTCTCAATGGTAAAGCTCTATGAATTGGTACCTCATCCGTCATATTCTCCGAAATAAGCCCCTAGTGACTACTTCTTATTTTCAAACCTAAAGAAATGGCTCGGTGGAAAGAGATTTAGCTCCAACGATGAAATTATTCACCAAACAAATGCCTATTATAAGGACCTCGAAAAATCCTATTTTTTGGAAGGGATACAAAAACTGGAGAAACGTTGGACTAAGTGTATTGAGCTAAATGAATGGTTTTTGAAAAAAAAAATTAATTTTTTCCCTACTTAGGTAGCTTCAATATCAATCCGCCCTCGTAACTAAGCTATTTTTATATCAAGGAAAGGAATGTTTCAAGAATATACATATAAAATTTAAAGATGTAGTTTTTTCCGCAATGGTGCCCCTGATCCAATCACAGCATGAAATATACATACATATGTATGTACATATATACAAAAAAATGATCTTTCGGAACAAATTCACAAGATAAATAACCACAAGGGTCCCTGGTTGAGGATATATCGCTCACTTCACGCAAGCCTTCCTAGACTAACCTAATCTAACACTCTTTGTGGCCTGACATAAATATTGTCCGATTTGTTAGATTTCATCAGCTTATAGTGTAAGCTTTGTAAATCCAATTTCTTTTAGTTGTTTTATTAATCTAATAATTAATATAAGCGTTATATTTATATAATTTATATATTGCCATAAAATATTATTAATTAATAATGCTGCTTTTACACACTCTGTGTTTTACAGGGTGCTTGTCAAATTTCACACTGCAAACTGCATACATTGTGTATAAAAGCAAAATAATAAAATTCTTTTTGCAGTGTAGAAATTTTCCATTAATGTTTGTGATTCGGCAAATTATTAAATATGTATTAAAATATATACATATGTATTTAAAAAAAGTAATTATACAAATTGTTAAAAAAAACATTTTTATTTACTTAAATACAATTGTTCATACTGTTGTGATACATATATTATAGGTTATGTCAGATGAAACAAAAACTCACGTGCGAAATCAAAATTTATAAACCGTCTGTAAATGTACAATTATGAGACATGCGCAATTACAGATGCCTCATCAAACTGACAAACACAAAGTAAAATAAATAGTGTGTAAAGGCAGCATAAGTAAGATAATTTTATACTGGATAACTTCCCAGGCTGGAAATAAAAAATATTAGATTATGAATTATAGTACTTTTTTCACCTAGATAATATCATTTCGACTATTTTTTCTCTTAGCCGCCGCCGCAATGCACTCTTTAACTTTAGTCACTTTAAGCCGCCGACGTAAATATGCGGACAACTTGGTCGGCCTTGTTCCTTGTATACATAAATGCACACTACATATAATCGCTCTAATAATTTACCTCTTTTTAGATTCACATTAGTTATTAAACACTTAATGTTTTATAAACCAAAAATAAAAAAAAACTTATTTATAACCGAATAATAAGATTCATATATATGTATATTAAACGTTTTAATTAGTTTTAAAAATGAATGCTTGGTAAATACTTTTATGTGGTACACAATGCGGTATGTTCTACATTTCTCTTTGAAGTGAAATTCAATTGAAATCACTTCAGTTTAAATTCTTTATGTTCTGCATTCTTCTTTTTACATTTGAATTTCAATATTCGATACATATGTACTCTACTTTTCCAGAACATCAAAAATGAAAAGTTTACTTTTCATATTCACTTTCACTATTTGCTCTATTAGCTTTGTGTGCTAAAAATGTTTAGTGTCGACTTCATGCGCTATAAGTTTTTATAGCTCCCGCCATTGTTTTTATTGATTATTGCGCTGGTTTACATTTTGTGTCTAACGGTTGCTTAAAATTTAGATGGTATGTACTTTCTATCAACATAATTAAAATCATATAATAAAATTTGATCTGAACAATTATTTTTATCAAGCGCATCTTAGCAGAAGTTACAGAACTTTATTTTATATTTTTTACGATTATATTGCTTTAAATTTTGTCATTTGCCCAATGGTATCTCGAATATCGAATGTACATACCCGTATATGTTTTTATAAACTTTTCATTATGTATATTTTTATTTATGTACTTGTATATGTAGGTACTATTTATATTATTAATAGACAAAAACGTTTTTTTAGATCCCTAATACTGAACCGATTTTGGAAAGTTTTATATATTTTTAAAAGGGGTTTTCATAGATGTGCACAATCGTAATTCTATTTAAGTCAGTTCGATATTTAGGGAGCTATAAGCGTTTAAGTTCGCGACTAAAACGTGCAGACTTATTACACATGCGTGTATCAGCTTCAACTTGAAAAATACACAGTGTGCATGTGGGTTTGTGCAATTTGCTTTTGCCCAGAAATGAGACAGCGTTTTAAGTTGTTTATTTAGAATGTTTTTTGTTTTTGTATTTTATCGTATTTATTTACATATGTACATATGTAAGTGTTTAATATTAATTTCTAAAATGCGGCCGATTGATCGACCGCTAGATACACTAGTATAACTACGTATGAATAAATACATACATAATAAATCCATACAAAAATATAATTTAATGGCCAAAACGTTTTTATAAATAAATATGTCCGCTTATTAAAGGTTTAAAGTACGGCACAAGCTATAACAAATATTTCAAAATTAATGCGTATTTTTACATAACGCTATTGTACGCATATACATACATACATATGTACATACTGTTTTACTGTTTTAAAAATCTTTTATAATGTATTTATGAATTAAGCCTGGTACCGCATTCAGCCTGAATTTTAGGTTTGAATCAGTGTTGCCACCAACGAAATGTTAAATTACACATGCATCCTGGCAAAATTACACATGAAATTAGGAATTACAGATGCTTTATTTTTATTTTGCAAAATAAAGTGCTTTGATTTGCTTATATTAAATATTTGACTTTTTTGGTGTAATTGTAAAATTTTTGTGATGATGAATATATTTTCAATATTTGGGCCTTCAAGGTCATTTAATAAAAGATTATTTTTTATATATTATCCCGACGTTTCGTTGGTATTTCGCAACTTATTTATGGATTTTTTTATTTTTGTAGATATATAATCTTCTTTAGACCAATTCTACATCATTCTCCTTAAAAATAGCACAGTTTTGTTTTGTGTAAAAAGAACAATCAAAAAAAAATTTAAAGAAAAAAAAAATGCAAAATAGGTTCATAAATAAATTAAAATATCACAGCCAATCCTTATTTGTCGTCATCACAATAAAAACAGTAGTATTCAGAAACGATAAAATTTTAAATTACACATGTGCTGCACATGAAAATAAAAATTACACATGATATGTGTAATTACACATAAGTTGGCAACACTGGTTTGAATATGTACATATGTATGTATATGAACATATGCATTCATTTCTACACGGAAAAACATTTACATAGAGCATGCAAAAACTAGGTGACACAACAAATTTTTCTTTAGGGAAAAGTGTTCACGTTTTGCTTTAACATCCCTGCAATAATAGACAATGAATATTAAAAAATTTCTTCTAATTATTTTTTTGATGTCAGTACCAGGAAACGCAAATTTACTTGAAAAATCTACCAAGCTGAATTTCAGCTTTTTACAGACAGGTTTTAATGCAACGTGATATACAGGCCTTTAGATTGACCAATTATATATTCTGTATAAATACTTATTTGTGGTATAATTATTAATTATTATTACCATAAAATTATCTTTAAATTCAAGAGACATTAGAAACCAGACATCCAAATGCCTTTAAACTTGTATTTGCCTCTTCTTTTCTGTCATTTTGGACAAACTATACTCTTGAGTGCATTTATTAAAATTCTTTTGTAACACGCAATAGTTATCCATAGAATATGTACATACATACCTATATACCACACAACAACGAATCTAAACAAAGGAACAATCACTGAAGAAATAGACATAAATTAACTTACTTATTAGATACACTAGAGATCAGTTTTCAATAGTTTTTTATTGTATATTTATAATATTGAAAAAAGTATTTAGCAACGAATAAATACACCATTTCGTTAATAAATTCTTACAATTCACATTTTCACAACTCGTTTGAGATTCTTTTAGTTTTTTCTTTCATAACTTGTTGGTAAACTGCTTTTGCTTTTTTGGCACATTCTGACCACTTTGTGTTGTTGTTATAAAACAACAATATATGTATAAACATGCTTGTGTACACGTAACAAAGCTTTGGGAATATATTTTAGGAATCTTTCTACTATTTGTGTTTTTTTTTAATTTATTATTAACTTACCTTATTTTCTATACATAGTAGTCACTTTTGTTGCAAAACACTTTATTTAACTTTATTTAAAATAAGGATAAATAATTGACGACACGCACTAAAGTTTTCGTTTGATTTGTAAACAATTACAAATTATGTCATTGACAGTCAGCTGCCGGTAGAACGCCTTTTTTCTGAAAGGCTGCCAGACGTCTTTCATAGCTATTATACACAGTTGTCTAAAAGGTTATTTTTACTATGTTTCGACTGACTTGATACATGGCTTATTAAACAGGTGAAAATAATAGTACAAAAATTAAAACAATACAAGAACACCTTGAATTTTTTTAATCGGGTCTGTCAGAAACATCTATAGAAAAATATAAATGCACCCTTTTTGACATTCAAAATAGAAAGCATAAGCAATACAAAGAAATCAGTTGCCGTTGATATCAACTGGTTAATACGCCTTGACTTGTTATATGTAACACACTGTTTCCTTCAGTGTCTAGTATTAGTATTTTGAGATTTTGCAATGGAGATGGGAGATTTCCTTCTCTTGCTTATATCAAGTTATAACAACATTGATAAAACAGAAGTGTTAACAACCACGTTAAAACATAGGGCAAACAATTGTCTACACTTAATATTATCAGCTGCGTTTACAACTTAAATTCTTTCAATAGACCTTGATAATGGTACAGTTATTACCAATGGACCTTGATATGTTTCCACTGCCTTGAAATCAATTAGATTTATGCGTAGGCATTTATTTAAAGATAAGAAATTACCTACATAATTACCTTTTTCCTTCCCCATGGAAAAGCCTTTTATTCCTTTAATATTGAACTGATTTAAATAATATATAGTCGGGTCACTGAAGTTCAAGAATGCTTACCGTGAGAAAAGAATGAAGAAAATCGGTTAGCAAACAAAGGAGAAAAAAAGATCTTAAAATTTGTCTTTGCCTATTTATATATGTATGTATGTATAGAGTACTTCGAACTGATTTTGCCGCATTTTAAATACACAGGAGACCAGAGATGTCACTAGATAGATTCAATTGTAGTTCTTGTTATTCCTTCACTTTCGCACGATAATCGAGCTGGCAATTTTAAAAATCAACGCGGGATGCATAGATAGATTAAGAAGTTTTTGCGTTTGAAAATGTGTGGTAAATCATGTACAAAGCATGATTTGCTCAATTTAACATGACTTCATGAAATCATGCCGGAGGAAACTTAACAAGGACTAGCAATTTTTAACATGATTTTTTAAGAAAACTCTTCATACATTGTTTCGGATTTCACACATACACAGATGGACAAAAGTCACCGTCATTTGCCCTTTAGAATGTTTGAAGAGCTGCCACGCTCCGAAAATAATTGAAACCCAAAATTTTGTATTTTCATCAAAAACTATAATTTATTAACACTGTATTTCAGTTAAAACAATTCTTTTATCATTAAGCTTATTTAGAAAATTAAATGTTTAATGTTTGTAGAGAATATTTGTTGTGGACAAAAGGCACCGTCGCTGGATCCTAATTATCTTCTAGCATATATGTATATTATACTTAAATGAAAGCCGTTTTGCCGTTTTGAAAATAAATCTGTGTAATATTGCAATTTTAAGATTGATCTCTCACAATTTAATAACTGTATTTGTTTTAAAAAGTTTGCCAAACGCCGCGTGGGTATTAAAAGTTACTAAAAAAAGTAATGAAACGGCAGCTGAGGAGCGGAAAACCATTTTAAATTCATATAAAGAAAAGAAAAATATTCGGGAAATATGCACATTAGTGGGTCGACTACGTACCACTATTACTGACGTAATAAATCGCTTAAAAACGACTTAGAGTGTGTGTATCAACAGAGAAGTGGACGACCGCCGGCACTATCCGTTCGAAATGCAATCATTTTATCAAAATATTGTGATAGGATTTATTTTTTTGTTTCGTAAAAACTACTAAAATAAAAGTAAAATTTGTTTTGCTCGTGGACTATTGGTAACAGAATGAAATACATATACATATTTTTGTATCAGTGTTCCCTTTATTAGCATTGCTTGCGTTATCTACTAACATAGATAAATATTGTTATAGTTTATATTATAAGCACAGCTCGTGTTTTTGTGCATTTTTCTATATTAAGCGGCCTATACACTTGCAATATAATTGTGATTTTTTCCATATTGGACAGAAGAAGGTTGCTTTCTAATGCGATGCGAAAGCAATTTCAGTGTAACAATAGCTCGATTTCGTACCATTTTTCTTTCGCATCGCAATAGAGAGTAAGCCCCTAGGAATCATTATATTTTTGGTCGGAACTTGTAAGACTTTATTTTCATTTTTTGAATTCCCTTTTACAATTTCTCTCACGTCCATATTATTTAAAAAAACTTCATATAAGGCAAACCTTAGCATGAATTAGGCTCAATTGATTAATTTTAAAGTATGTATATATAGAAGTATATTTTCGTTTAACAACCAAGCTTTTCTTAATTGTGTTGTATTTATCATATAATTAAATAATGAAAAGTTCACCTAATCTAAATTAATTGTAAAATTCGTTTTAGATTATTTTCAAGCTTTCATTTTCTTTAAAAAGAAAATTTGCTCCTTGGAGTTAGAGGAATACATATCTATAAACAATAATTTTTTTATATATTTGATATAAAGGGTTTGTTATACAAAAAATTCGTAAATGATCTTATGTTGCCTGCCCTGTACGGATATCAAACACTGCTGTCAAGTTACTCTTATAAGGCTGCCAAGTCAACATTTTGGAGATGGGGTTATGGATATATTTTTATTCCAATTGCTTCTTTCTGGACATTTAATGATAAAACAAGATAAAATAGCATATATCAGTTTCTTTTTAGATTGCTCCCGATATTAATATATATTATTTTTGTTGTGGGCAAGCAAATCAATGTGCCTTATACCGCACATTTATTTACATATAAAGTAATGCGACTTGGTGCCTTGGTAGTAGGTAAGCTACTCTGTCTATAAATATGAACAATACGAAATCAAATGACCGGAAGTATTTAATATGTAACTAAATTCAACTTCTTTCCAACTTGAAAATGACAAAAACCAGTTAAAGCCAAGTTAATTATATAAAAAAAATGTTTTAGATGTATGAGGTTAAAAGATAATAGAATATAAGTTGTTCAATCCGTGGGTGTAAATTATTGTAATAAATAAAAATCTCAAAAGATGAATTTACACCAAAATTAGCCTTTTTGCACTAGTTGAAGCAAAAATATCAGTTTGAATGGGCTTTGATAAAATGTTTGATTTCAGAGTGTAGTTATATCAATTGAACAAAGTTTTACAAGTCCATAACATTTTTCAAAAGCATTTCATTAATCAGCCCAACGTTTGCACAGAACGCCTTTCGTATTATAATATTGTACGGGAGGAAGAAAATTGCAGCTTTTGTTCTGTAAATCAATTCACGTAATTTTCATAAATAACTTCCAGACTTATTGAAGGTTTTTGTGCATTTACAATACTTATCATACAAATATCCTCGGGACAAATTGCGTTTGCATTTATTTTCTCAAGATACCTTCAGCTAACTCAGATACTGTTAATCTATACGATAAAATTTTCAAGACAATGGGTACATTTTTTTAGTCCCTCATCTGTAAACGAATTTTAATGTAGAAAGAGCTCTATAATTTAGTTTTAACCACTCGAACACCCAAAACCAAGTGCTTGTTGAAAAACTAATGGTCTTATATTTACAAACGATTAATAAAGTTAATGTGTAAATCAACACCGGGTTTTCGAAAATAAAAATCCATCAAACTTACTGTTTTAATCGTTTGTGAATAACGCCATAAATCTTATCGCACAATTATTAATTCTGGGCGCGTAAAATTGATTGGTGCATTTTTCAAATTACAAAACAAATTTCTTCGTGAATTACCACGCACAGAAAGTCGTTGAGTGATCCAGTTCTGCTAAATCAGGATTAACTAAACGAATTTCCAAAGTTCATCACAAAATTTGCTCGTAATGAATTTCAGCACTTTTAGCTTATATTTTAATATTCGCCACATGCCACGCCATCGCCCAGCAAAAAACAAGTCAGCTTCTTTTAAGGTTAGATCCGATTAAACCTCAAAAAAACGTGTTTTCTAAAAACTACATGGAAATAAAGACGCAATACTATAAATTTAGTTGTTTACTTCAAGTACTAATCCAAAGATTACTCTTTATTTTAAAACACCATTTTGAACATTTTAGTTAGTGTGGTACATGTTGTTGAAAAAATGCCTCCAGACGGTTGCAAAACGGGTTGGTCACACCGGGAAAGAACTAGAACTTGAAGTTATCCATTTTAGATTTAACGTTATACAAAAGAATACCTAGTGAAATAAAAAAAAACAAGAGCTTATTAGACATGTTCCAGCAAAAACGAATTTTATTTCACTGAAGTAGATACTTACTTGTACTTGTCTAGGTCAATCACCAGGTTTATTTGGACCTTGCACGCATCTTTCTGCGCTTACGCTTCAACCTACGCATACGCTTCTTACGCCACTATAATTAAAAACAAATTATTAAATTAATATATTTTCAAAAATGTATTATTTTAATATTGCGATCTAATTTAAAAACACGTGCATATACACATATTGCGACCACACGATGCGTGGCGTTAGTTGTTATACAGAAAAAATTAAAAACAATTTCCCAGAATATTTTTCAAATTCTAAAAAAAGTTTTGTATTTTGTTAACAATTTCAATTATTATCACTTGTTATATTTTTTCTTTGCACTTTGAAAATTTCTTGCATTTCACAAATAATTTACCTTAGCTCTCATTTTTCTTCTATAGTCGAAGACGTTCGAGAATGAAAGAAAGATGTAGCGGAAATACTTTTATTCATCGACTATGGAAGCACAATTTTGACTCAACATTGTTGCTTTAAATAGTAAAAAGAGTTGTAGTTAAATGTACTGTCGTAGTGTTGAATTTATGTATTTCGAAATCTGAACTAAAGAGGGCGACTTAGTAAACTTTCTCGAATTCTAGAGGGCGCAGTACGTCAAGCGGAGACGACAATCATTGATTAATTTTGAGGAAATTTAGGGTATATTGAAAAAGGATTTTTTTGCTGGGTAAATGTGAGGCGTTCGCTAAGTACAGACAAAAACCATTGACTATTGAATGGTGGCGTTGTAGTTATTTTTGAAGACGTACATTTTTTAAATAATGTCCGAACAAACGCACATTTGCTAATAGAAGTCGAACGCGAATTCGAACATTTTTTATTGTATATTAATTTTTCAAGTTAATAAAACCAAAATTAACAAACAAAAACCTGTTACAAAGTAAAACTTTATACAGTTTGTACTCTTATTTATTACATGTTATAATATTTGCTTATACTTGGGATATGTACATGCACAAATAATTTATTCAAAGTTCTCTGTGCTGCGAACATTTTCCGAACATCGAACATCAAACCTTCGTTGCATTTTGCTCAGCTTCGACCGCAAATATTCGGCCGGACTCTATTTAGTATAAATAAAAGAATTACTTAATTAAATAATATAATAAAATTAATTAAATAATATGAAATGAGAAAAGTCAGGGCAAATAAAAAATTAAGTGTTATCAAGTTGTTATTCAAGAAATTCCCTACGGCCTTATCTTTTAAAACGAAACTTTTAAAATTTGGATGGAGAAACTGGATACTTTTTAATGGACCCATTTTGCAAAACATAGCTTTGTAAATTAAGTTTTAAACGCTTTCAAAAGACAGTGAAAAATTATAGATATATATTATTTAAAATATAACATTTTATCTTAACAAAATAAAAATTCTAATTCTATACGATATTGACGCTCAATTCTATTTTCCATTACAGACATTTTGTGTGGTTTCGAAACGTTTTCGGAAAAATTACATACACCGCTTTACGGGGACAAAAAGTTTATTTCTCTTTCATCCCTGGAGTGTGGCGAGAAGAATATGCGTGTATATAGCAACAAATCAGTATTTCGATTATTGCGTTATGGCTACAATATTGTTTAACTGTATTTTTTTAGCCATGACCGAAACAGTCGAAGAAGCTGAGTAAGTGTACAATCAAGCTTCGAAAGAATTAATACATGTCGTACATTCAATCCAAAGAGCAAATTCATGAAAAAATAAAGCGCTCACGTAATCATTTTACTTTGCATTAAAATCAATATATCAAAACTGTTAATTCTTTCGAATCTCTGGTTGTTGTAGGTACATATGTATTTAGTTTTTATGCTTTCCCTATTGCTCTCGGTGTGTCTGCTACTCCACATTGATCTGCACTCGGATCCATGGGAATACGTGGGTTAACGCTTGTGCTTGTATATTTTATTTGTTATTTGCAGATATATCTTCCTAGCGATTTATACCATTGAAATGGTTATAAAAATCATTGCCAAAGGCTTCCTGCTCAATAAATACACATACTTGCGCAACCCTTGGAATTGGTTGGATTTCGTGGTCATAGCAAGTGGTTATGCCACAATCGGCATGGATGTGGGCAACTTGGCTGGGTTGCGTACATTTCGTGTGTTAAGAGCTTTAAAGACTGTTTCCATTATGCCAGGTTTAAAGACTATTATAAATGCACTATTGCACTCATTTCGTCAGTTGGCCGAGGTCATGACATTGACCATATTTTGTTTGATGGTCTTTGCACTATTTGCTCTGCAGGTGAGTATTTTTCAATTTAAAAGAAAAATATTTTATTAAAAAATAATTTCAATTTAATTTTCTGCTTCAACAGGTTTATATGGGAGAGTTACGCAATAAATGTGTTAAAAATGTACCCGATGAGTGGTCGAACACGTCCGATCTTGAATGGAGATTGTAGGTTTAATTTCTTTTATATTCCACATAATTATTTTACAGCATTTTATTTATTAGTGCTATTCTCGAATCAGTTCTAAGAAAAATTTCTCATGCTACTAAACACATTTGTGATAATTATAACAATTTTAATTTAGTAGAAAACAACTAAACTACGATTTCTATTATGAAAACTGCAGATTCAATTATGAGATTGTGTTGTAAATGTAAATCTACCACGAAAATTGTTATTCAATTGCTAAAATTCTTTTTTTTTAATTTTAGAAAATGTAACTTTTTATCACACGAGCAATTGATCCTATTAGGAGTTTAATTGGAACTTAATTGCAATTTTGATATATTAGTTTTATTGCACATTTTTGAAAAATAGTTTACTTCTGTACTGCAATTAAAAAATAGTTTTGCTATGAATGAATTACATAATTACACAGAAGAAAGTATTTGTGTAAATTCTCCATCAAAATAGTTGATTAATTTCTTAATTAAATCAATTACTTAAGTGATCAGAAATAAAATGTGTTTAAACAAGAACTTTTGAATGACAGTTTTACTGAATTCGAGAATAGCAGTGTATGTAAGTCGAGAATATTTCTCCATAATATTTAAAAATTAATGATTTTTTTTTTTAATTTATTAATCGAGATTGTGCCTCGATATATTTTTTCAAAGATTTTCAAAAACTTTTGTTTGTTGAGGGGTTTAGTATACAGACTCAACAAACAAAAGTTTTTCAAAATTAATGATTTTCAAAAAATTAATACTGAGTTGAAGGGTATATAAAGTTCGGCACAGCCGAATAAACTTCTCTTAAATGATTCAATTATTTCTCTTAAAGTTCTTCTTTTCCACTATTTCAAATGCTAACTATTGCTATTATTCTTTTCTTTTTTGCATCTAATGAAAGTTTTTTTTAATGAAGAT
Organism: Gymnocheta viridis; assembly: GCA_956483585.1. Lineage (NCBI taxonomy): Eukaryota > Metazoa > Arthropoda > Insecta > Diptera > Tachinidae > Gymnocheta > Gymnocheta viridis. The sequence continues at coordinate 56,711,353 of OY101443.1, read as the reverse complement.
TGATATTAAAATCAATAAATTTTGTGTTGCTGAATCAGGATATTTTTATTTTATCATATTGTTTTGTAATAAGAAGCAAAATAAAGTAATAAAATCTAATTAAAGTTGTTGCAATCATATTCGCTTTTAGTCAATTGTGTGAAATTAAATAATTGATTCGATTTCTAATTAAACTATAAATACGTTTTTTTGATTATTTCATTTGACTTTTAATTCCAATGAGTTTGAAATTTTTTCTTAAATTCCATAAAATGCTATATATAATAAATCTATTAATTTGATTAAATTGCTTTAAATTCCATATGTTTTTAAATGCTAAACGATAGTTATATGTACACAAATTCGACAAAATGATTTTAATTTTACGAAATGAGACCCTTAATTAACTTAAATTTTAATAATCAATAATATTAAATGCTAGAATTATTAATGATACCATAATAAAAAGTTAGAACTGCTAGTGAAACTCTTTCACTGCACGAGTAATCAAATAGTTGGCACTTAAGTCTGACTGCCAGTCCCACGATGTCACAACCCTGTAGTAAATAAAATAATCGGTTGATAAAAAACACTAACTATAAACTAACTATTTTGCAAATGACTACAAATTGTTTTAAGTCTCATGCAGATATCAACCAAACATCATAGAAATCATAGATGTATCATAGAAATAAGCCGTCGCGTAAATGTTTTGATGAACTCTTGACAATTTTAAAAGGAGAAGGCATAAATGAGCCATTCTTCGCAAATATACTGATGTACGCGGACAATGTTAAAATTTTTTTATTCGTTTAATCATTTTATTGATCACGTTTATATTCAAAGTGAACTTTTTTTAATGGTGCAAAAACAACATGGTGGAGCTGAATTTAAAAAAATGTAAATGCATGCGTTTTTCAAGAAGTAATCTTATTGCTGTTAACTATTCTTCGGGAGGTCATCAGTTGGATTTGTTTGATTCATTTCTTGACCTTGGAATTTTGCTGGATCCTAAGTTAAATTTTGTTTCTCATATTACTTTGGCTGTGAATAAAGCTAGAGGTGTTCTTGCCTTTACAAAGCGTTGGTCTAAAGAGTTTTTTGACCCTTACGTTACGAAGCAGCTGTACGTGTCTCTAGTTAGACCTGTCTTAGAATACGGATCAATCATATGGGATCCATACTACAACATTCAAAATATTCGTATTGAATCTATGCAAAAACAATTCTTGTTGCTCTGCTTTCGTGGACTTGAATGGAGTTCCTCAACAAATTTGCCTTCATATACTAGCAGATTAGCATTAATAAACCTTCCTACTCTCAAAAGTCGTCGTATGTTTCCTTTATGATAAACCTTATCAATGGTAACATTTGCTCTGAATTTCTTTTAAATTCTGTTAAATTTAATATTCCTTGCCGTAGTACTCGCCATTATAATCCTCTTGTTATTAAGTTTTGTAGGTCTAATTATGCTATGGCTGATCCTTTCACGACATTATGTCGTCAATATAATTATTTGTCTGAACTTGTTGATTTTTCTTTGAATTCTAATATTATAAAGCATAAAATCATTGTCTTTCTTAATTCATAACTTAAGGCAGAATTAGCGGAGCGCACCCGTACCGTACTGTATCAGTTGTTCGTGTATGTTATGGGAAAAGCAATACAAAAGCTTACCGAATTTAAATGTACCGTAGTTGCAACGTACCAATCTGTATAAAATAGAAATGTCTAACGTTGTTACGTGACATTTGTAAGCTAGTGATGGGCTGTTTCTTTGGTACAAGTTAAGGGGCTATTTCCGCTCTTATTTGTTGGTACTCTTTGATAATACTATTTGTGTACTTTTGACAAAACAACTTAAAATAATGGATATTTGCATATATGTATATGTATATACATATCGTCATATAAAATTCAAAACGTTCTATCTATTTTTTTTAATTTTCCAGGAGAGACAAAAAGCAAACTATTGTGATCAAAAAATTAATTTTTGTAGGTAGTATCATTAATAAAATCGAAATCAATGATCATTAATAAAATCGAAATTAATGATACTATGCCGAAAAATATAATATTTTTTATCACAAAAGTTTGCTTTTTATTAAGTTTTTTATCTCTAGTGAAAATATTGTTATAATGTAGATAGGCCCTTTTGCATTTGATAAGACGATATATATGTTTAGATGTGTATAATAAACAAATACATATGTTATATAAATGTGATATGTACGTATATACACATAAAATAATTTAAGGTAAGGTAAGGTATATTTTATTGAGCCTTTATAAAAAAACAATACAATTAAAATGAATAACAAACATAAGAAAGCTTAGGACTAAAAAGTAATATCCTAAGAAACGAAACAGTAACCTACTTACAGTAATTTGCTATATATAGTAATTATTATAAAATATTAATAGAGAATTACGTCCTTGCTCCCGGGGCTTAACATGGTTTGAGAGAGAATCTCGTATCTAAGAATAAGCTTAAAACTAATTTAAATATTAACTTAAGCCTAATTAAAAAATAAATAAATAAAACAAAAACAAAACAGGAAAGGAATAAAAACAAAAATGTATAAAAAACAAGAAAACATAAATAAAATATGTACGGACAAGCCGGACTAACCTCTATGTGTGCCTTGTACACTTTTTGAGAAAAATTCATGTCTCAGAGGTTGACAAATCGAAAGATGGTGCAGTTTTATTCAAATAGCCAATGGGAGATAAATAGTTTATATTTGACCAACTAAAAAGCTTTTGATTTTCGTATATATCTGATATAAGTTTGTTTTCATGAAAACAAGATCTTGAAATAAATCTCCTGAGGATATCACAAACGTAAAGACCTACAGGTGTTACTTTAGACTCTTTGTATACAAACCAATTCGAATACCGTTTGCAAAACGATTCAAAATGTTTTCCAATAGAGTTTCACAAAATTTTTCTCTCAAAAATTTCTATTTCCTTTATAACAGTTGGAGATACATTGAACCATATAGGAAATCCATATAAAATAATCGGTCTTAAACTCGTTTTGTAAAGCAGGTAGATGTTTATTACGAAGTATTTTCGAAAAAGAACCTAATATCCTATATGCTTTTGTCAACACCGAGCGAGGATGTTTGTTAAATTTCAAGAGTTTATTAAAGGTTATTCCAAGGTATTTCATATCATTCTTAAAAGGAATTACAATATTATTTATGCACAGCCTCAACTGTTTACTCTCTGGAACAACAAACCCCCTACATTTACCTGAGGCATTTCGTAAACAGATTGCCTCACACTTTGAGATGTTTAACTTAACACCCCAATCGACATAAAATTGGTTAATAATTTCCAAGTGATCAGAAACTTGTTCTAAGGCCAGACGAGGAGATTCATTATGAGAGTAAACAAGAGAGTCGTCAGCATATAATAAGCCAACAGAATTTAAGCCAATATGAGGAAAGTCATTCATAAAAATGTTATAAAGATGTGGAGCCAAAATCGAACCTTGAGGGACACCACGGAACATTACCATAATTAGAAAACAGTTTATTAAATTGAACAGAGAATTTTCTATTATTAAAATAACTATTAAGTATTTTGACAATGGAAGAGTCAAATCCGATTAGGATCATTTTATAAATAATTCCCTTATGATAAGCACGGTCGAAAGTTTTTTCAACATCAAGTGAAACCGCTACTGTGCACTGTTTAATTCGAAGGTGGTTTACCACGTCATCTTGGAATTTAAGTAATGCATCTGAAGTAGAATGACACTTCTTAAATCCAAATTGTATGCCCGGAATATAATAAATATACCAATATCCATTTTGACACGTAAAATTCTTTCAAATAGCTTCCCTACATTTGAAAGCAATGAAATCGGCCGCAGGTTATTAATATCAGTATTATTAGGATTCTTCTTTATAGGTATTATTTTCGATATCTTCCATTCAATGGGAAAATAAGAATTGTTAATACAATGATTAAAAATTATTGTAAGATACTCAAACGCTTTAGGAGGAAGTTTTCGAATGATAAAATTTGAAATGTTATCAAACCCACAAGATCTCTTGTTATTAATTTGTCTAGAATGTTCTAATAATTCATCAAGACGAACTAATTTGTTACAATTTTGAGTATTAAGTGCGGAAAAAGCAGATGGCCAGTTAGTTGACTACTGCCTATGATATGCCTAAAGTCACTTAATCCACTAGATGTGCTTATTAAAAAACCAGTTTGAAGTTATGTATTTAAAAATGTGTTTGACTTCCTACAGGGAAATATTCATTCTTTCTTTCTAAAATTTTGTTTTTGTTTAATATGTAATTGTACGAAAGAACGAATATGTGTGACATCCTGGGACTGGCAGTGAATTTCCGGAAGCGGTTCTACCACATGCATATTATTGTGTCATGGAATTATTTCAATTAAATTTTAATTCTTTATAACAAAAAATTGCTTCATTTGTATTCAATTCTCATTGCGTTATTTTGATTACATACGAGTATTTTTTTAGCTTGAGCGCGTTGATTTACATTATTAATTGCATTTATTTTTATTAAAAAAGGAATATAGAAACCACTAATTAATACTGATAAAACAATGATGCTATTTTTGGAGGGCACAACACCTTCTCAACAGCGTTCATATGTTTGTTTTTAATCTTCTCTTTAGTTGACTGTTAGGAATATCAACGCTCTCAAGCATAATTAAATAGGCTTTGAATTACAATCAATATTTGTAGTCCGAAATACATACTAAATTACTTAAAAACAATAAAATTATATTTTTCTTTAATTTGTTTTAGATGGATCAACGACACTGAAAATTGGCTGTATGACGATGAGGAGCTACCCATGTTGTGCGGCAATTTAACGGGCGCCCGTCACTGTCCCCTGGGCTATACGTGCCTGTGTGTGGGTGAAAATCCCAATCATGGTTATACGAATTTCGATAATTTTATGTGGTCAATGTTGACCACATTTCAACTGATAACGTTGGACTATTGGGAGAATGTGTACAATATGGTTTTGGCCACGTCGGGGCCAATGAGTGTGTCATTTTTTACAGTGGTTGTGTTTTTTGGTTCATTTTATTTAATTAATCTAATGTTAGCCGTAGTCGCTCTAAGTTACGAGGAAGAAGCCGAAATAACAAACGAAGTAAGTGGCTGTCATTTTTCTTAAAGTTATTTGGTATCTCTCTCGCTCTCTCTCTCTCCCTCTCACTATTTTAATCCTAAACTTATATGCCCATTTTTTAATGCCCTTTTAGGAACGTAAAAAAGACTTATTGGATCATCGCGATGATTCCACATTTAGCTTCGACCCGTCCGTTCTGAATGTGAAAAAATTGAATAAAAGTAACAATAAAAAGAAAATCGATTCACGTAAAGGTGTTCTATTGGCCTCATACAGTAAAAAGAAGACGCGCAGAAAAAAGCCTTCCAAGGGCACGACTAAGGAGGGCGGCAATAATACGGACAGCAATGGCAATGGAACGGTTAATATTCAATTTAAATTTCTTCGTGCATTCAAAATTCCTAATCCTAAATAAAAATAAAAATTAAATTGTTTACAGCATCACAGTAAAAATGATTCACTCACCCCAACACCCAGTCCCAGTCCACGTCACAGCAGTTGTGAGCGACCAACCGATTTAGCCTTAAAATGTGAACATTCAAACGAACAAACGAACGAGCAGCAACAACAACAACAACAGCAGCAACACATTCGTCAATCACGCATTTGTTTTCAAGACGATGCACAAAAGAACCCCAACATGTTGTATCCATCACATCCGCTGATGCCCAGTCGTCAAGCCAGTTCGAATTCGAGCGGTGTCAATCGTGAGTCCTCACAAGATGATTCGGGCGTTGTGGACGATCATGATGAGCAGGATATAACGGCTTCAGAAGTGGTAAATGTATCGGCTACCGATACACAAAATGATCATACGGCTGTTACGTTGGCCCTGTCACCGCGTGAGGTGCGCTTAATCAAGTGCAATGGTAATATAGCGCGGATTAAGAAGCATAATATTTATGCTTTACATCCGGAATATTCTTCCGAAATTGTTGTAATCGGTAAGTGAAGAAAACAAGTTAATACAAATTTCAACAAAAAAAAAAATATTACACTAGATGTTTGAATTTTTAAAAGAGGCCTGTTATTAAAAAAATCAACTTTTTCTTTTGTATGAAAATGCAATTTTTTTGACAAAAATTACGTTTTTAAAGTTTAAATTTTTTTGTCATATAATGAATTTAATATAAAAATATGCAATATTTTGTTAAAAGTTATTTATTCATTTATAATTTTTATATATTTTCATTTATGTATTAAAGTAACCAGCCGAGCCCTTAGGGTCTTATATAGCTGGAGGTCTACAAGATTAAATTCATATACACCTAATCCTCTTTTTACACGGTATAACGTTCCACGGACGACCGTGTAAAAGAAAAATCTTGAACAAAAAAATCTTGAAGGTGGTCTAAAGGTTTATTATTTCTATGAAACACAAAAATTTTCCTTCTTTTTCTTCATACAGTGTTTTCTTTTATTTAATTTTATGATTTTTAAGTCATAAAAATAAAGAAATAATTTACTAAATATCTTTAAATAATAAAGAATCACATTTTTAAGGAACTGAATAACTCTGTAGAAATAATATATTGAAAAACTAAAAATAAAAAAACCAAAAAAAATAGATATCGTCACCTAAAATGCAAAACAAGGTTACTTCAAAAAATTCAAATTTTAGTTTTTTTATTGATTACGATTTACTACATCATATTATATATGTGTGCAAAATTTCAAGCTTCTGTTAACAAAAACAAAAAAGTTATGACCCAAATTAAAAATAACGTATCAACAAGTGAATGATTTTATTAAACAAAAAAAATGTATCATCATCACTGTTGTCAACTATTTACATAAAAAATACGCTGTCCGTTTGCTCAAAATTCGCTAGAAAGCGCTAAAGACCTTGAAAATATGATTTCAATATCTCAAACAGTTTCCATATTAAAAATTTTTTGTTTCTCCTGTAAACTTATGAAAAGTGATGTTACGTTATTTAACATTTTATATGACGTACATTTACCGTCAAGGAAAATCAAAATGTTTTATTCGGTGTTTAGTGTCTGATAGTAAGCACGGTCTTATGTCTAGTACGTCTGCATTTTCAGGATCCAGTGGTTTAATTATTTTAACAGCGAATTCAGCTATGAAATGTATCCATCCTACTTTGGAGATCGCTTTGTGTAGCTCCTTGTATTGAGCCATACATTCATTTATACTATTTGTTAACTAATTGTTATTTTAATCGTTAAACGATTTTTCATCCTGAGGAGGCTGTCAAAGGAGTAGCGAAATATAGATAATAAATTTAGATGTTTTTTATATAAAAGTGACCTCAAGCTTGTTAATTAATTAGAAAATTGAAATTGAAAAATTTGTTATTAATAACAAAAAGAATTATGTTACCACATAATAAGTTTTTTAAAGTATGTTTCATCAAGTTATGAAAGTTATCAAAAAGTATATGGCAGCTCTTGTGTGTACCACCTAAACTGAAAATTCCCCAAAAATATTTTTACCCGTGTAAAAAAAGACGTGTAAAAAGCGGAAAGGATTATCTTTGTTAACCGTGTTGTTGCAAAATCGTGTAAAAAAATATCGTGTAAAAACATGATTGGATGTACAAGCAACAACTTATAAACTACTAACCATAATACGTAGCAATTTAAAAAATAGTAAAAAAATAAAAAATTAAAATATAATAATTTTAATATGTTTCAAACCTCTTATCTTACACAAAAACTTTTAAAAAACCAATAAGAATTTCAAAATTAGAAAAGTATAAATAAGCATAGTAGGCTTTGAAAGTTATTCAAAAGTCCCAACAAACAAATAGTATTATTCGATATGAATCTATTTTCTTTTCTTTACAAACTTTATACAATTTTTGAATAAGTTTCAAAGCCTACTATGCTTATTTATACTTTTGTAATTTTTGAAATTCTCATTGGTTTTTTGACTTTTTGTATAAAAGGTTTAAAACATTTCAAAAATATGGTTTACGGTCTACTGATGATTTGGCATTAGCACCAATGAAAAGCATGTATATAGACTAACTAAAAAACTCTTAACAAACAAAAGTTTTTAGAAATCTTTGAAAGAATCTCGATTAATAATTAAAAAAAATAAAAAATATAAATATACAAAGATTCTATTTTGCGCGTACATTAACCTGTTTGATCTTGCATTGGTTCAGTTCACCTGCAAGGAGAAATATTCAACTAGCTTGATCTTGAATGAGTTACGATTAAAGTTAAATACCTCCAATGAGCGTAGTAAAGAATTCCAAAATTTGGCAACTCGTGCATGAAAGGATCTGTCATATGTAACATGAACTCTAACAGGGAATAAAATCTGTGGATTTCTATCAGTCTGCAAAAATACAAAATGTTTCCGAACATACTCAGGCAATCTGAGACCATAACTTTATAAAAGAATAGACATGATCTAATGTTTACGAAGCTTTTAAAGCTACAGCCCAAAAAATCATTCCCATACGAGTTTATTGAAATATATGAATTTTAAAATTGTAAACAAAACGAATTGTTCTGTTAAAAAGTAAGATACACCTATTTAAGTCTTCAGCACTACAACCCGAGTAGGCCTCTATACAATACAATAAATTAGACATCAATAAGGAGTGAGCTACGACATTTCTGACATGAAGGGGTAAATATAAATTCAATGCATGTAGTTTCCTTAGGGTTAAATTAAATTTAGAAATTAATTCACTAATATGGTGCTCAAATCTGAGATTATTGTCTAATAACACACAAAGGCAATAGCCTGGCAATCGATGGTTATTGATAGATCAATCGTAGTGCTTGGCGGTTTAAAAATTAATGCCTTAGTCTTTGAAGAGTTAATACGAAAATTACAATTTCTCATCCAACGTGACACATTATACAATAAAGTATTGATATCATATCCGAATACATCCAGGAGGTGACGATGACCCTTAAATAGTAATTTTATTAGAGTTGGGTAGTTCATGAATGAACTAGTTCAATTGAACTACTCATCATACAAGTGAACTAAGTAAGCTGGTTCATGTCTTAAACTCACATTTCTTTTTCGCTCACTCTCAAAACAATCAGATTACACACAACGAGTACAATATCTACAGAAACAGCAATCACTTTGTTTTTGTAAAATCATTGTATGATGTGAAAAGCTTAAAGTAGATAAAGAAATTTTGACATTCAAACATGATAATAACACAAAAAAATAAATAATCAGCTGCGCTCTCAACTTTACCTGTTAAGGATTTGCTCGGCATACATATACTGAGCAACTGAACTATTGAACTAATTGATCTACAGAGCATCCTAGTTCAGTAAAGTTATCTGAGCTGAAAAGAGCGCTCACTCAAAAGAGCTGAAAAGCACAACTCTAAATTTTATATCGTCTGCAAAGACAAAAGACTCACCACATTGGAAACCGTCTAGTAATGCAAACACGTCATTCATATAGATCATAAATAGTAAAGGGGCCTATAACAGAACATTGTGGGACGCCACTGGTTAACGGTAGACACCCCGAATTTAGATTACCATTCATATAGTCTTAGGCCAATTTTTTTCATTCGTATTACATGTGGTGGTTATTCTTCATATGTCTATGAGTATTAACAATTATAAAAATAAATAAAATATTACACCATCAAACACCTTATTGGAAAAAATGTAAAAAAACCTTCAGCGTTTATAAGGAAAATGTACAAATTTTGTAAAATGCTTTTTTTCTGAAAAAACTGTTTATGGAAAAGTGAAATATTTTGCGATATATTGCAATTTGTAAAAGGAGGGCGACTTTTTGTAAAATGGTGCAATTTTTGGGAAAAAGTGCAATTCTCTGGAGACTTTGTAAATTCTGAAGGTTTTTTTATTAAAAAATATTTTTTTTTAAATAAAGAAAAATGTGTGAATATTGCAATGTTTGTGTAAAAGTGAGAGAGAGAGGTCATCTTCTTTGAAAAATAATATCTACAAAAAAGCCCAATATATTGTGAAAAAGTTTAACTTTTTATAAAAAAAAATCATCTCTCTATGACAAGTGCAACTTTATGTAAGAGAATAAAACTTTCTGTGAAAAAGCAGAACTTAGAATTTTGAAAAAAAAAATTTTTTTAAAACAATTGACAATTTTGCAATGTGCAGTTTTTTTGTGAAAAGGCACATACTTTGTTTGTGTAAAACTTTTGGTTGAAAAGTACATTTTATATGTTAAAAATAAAACTTTTTGAAAAGAGCGCACTTTTTGTAAGTAAAAATTATTCTTGGTAAAAAAGTTTATTAAACAAATGCAACTTATTGTGTAAAAGATGAATTTTTACTGAAAAAGTATTTGTTTTATAAAAGGTTTAATAAACTTTGTGTTAAAAGTGCAACTTTTTCTTCAAAAATGCATTTATTGCAATTTTTTGTTAAAAAGTGCAATTTTTTTTAAGAATTTGCATTTACTGCACTATTTGTGAAAAATTTCGAATTTCCATATCGAAATTTTATTAGGAAAAAAGGACTAAAATTTAAGAAGTTGTGAAGCAGTTTTGTAAAAAAAATTCAATCTTTTATTTGAAACTAAATTTGATTTTGAACTGCAATTTTTAAACTGTGACTTTTGAAAATCCAAGTTTTTGAAAAAGAAATTAGAGAAAAAGAAAAAGAAAAAAAAGTTCATTTTCAAGTGAATTTTTAATAAAAGAAATCGCTATAATCGAAACAATTACGGTTGTCGTATTTTCGCCTTCGACTTCGACAGCGTGTACTAGATTAAAGAATAATTTTGTGTGCTTCTTTAATCTATTGCATTTTGTCGAAGTCGAAGGCGAAAATACGACAACCATAACAAGGTCTAATAAATTCAGTAAAATTTTGTATTAAAAATAATTTATATTTCAGATGATCTTCCAGATCGCAATTGTGATAGATGTGTTCAATGTTGCATTGACTACGAGGGTTGGTTGCAATTTCAAAATTGCCTTTACAAAGTGGTACGTGATCCATTATTTGAATTGGCGATAACGTTGTGCATTGTATTGAATACAGCATTTTTAGCCATGGAACATCATGGCATGAGTGAGAGCTTCCGCAATGCGTTAGATGTGGGGAATAAGGTGACATATGAGTTATACATACACATATTAAAAGCGTCATGAAATACTAAAATTTGATTTATTTTCGTTTTTAGGTTTTCACTTCCATCTTCACCTTTGAATGTATCATTAAATTGATGGCCTTGTCCAAAGAGTTTTTTCTCTGTGGTTGGAATATATTTGATTTAATTATTGTTACGGCTTCCTTGTTGGACATTATATTCGAGCTGGTCGATGGTTTGAGTGTGTTAAGAGGCTTAAGATTGGTGAGTTTGTTTGGAGGGGATTTTTGTTAAAAATTAAAGTAATTCTGTTTAATTTTTCAAATCTAGTTAAGAGTCCTGAAACTGGCCCAATCTTGGACTACGATGAAAGTATTATTGAGCATCATTATTTCAACAATTGGAGCTTTGGGTAATTTGACTTTGATCTTGGTCATTGTTATTTATATATTTGCCGTTATTGGCATGCAACTATTTTCCAAAGACTATACACCAGAAAAATTTGAACCAGATCCAGTGCCAAGGTAGGAAGACTAATAAAAATCTTTGTTTGGAATTTATAAAAATTTCGACGTATTTTTGATGCATACAAATAAATTTTGTAATAAATTTTCGTGTGTTTTTAATTATTTATTTATAGATGGAATTTTAATGATTTTTTCCATTCATTTATGATGATTTTTCGTATCTTATGCGGGGAGTGGATAGAACCTCTCTGGGATTGTATGAGAGCTGAGGAAGAGGTATAAATTGAAAACGTTTATGCATATTTTTTTTAACCCAAATTCGAAATATGTTGATTAAATTTTATTAAAATTATTACGTTTAGGTGCAATTGGGTGACTTGAAAGCTATTTAATGCAAAATTAGTTGTATATGTTGCTATTTTGGTTCAAAGTACTCGATTTTTCTTGAATGAAAATGTTACATTTGTTGTGGGCCTACACAATTACAGTTTTTATTTACGGAAAATAAAGTTCTAAATACGTTTTGTTTTTGACAATATTTTTCCTAAAACTTTTAGTGAAACGATTTTTGTAAAAAAAAAAGATTTTTCTTTATAAATTTGTAATTTTTTTAATTTTCATAATTTTCAAAAATACAAGTTTGGCAAGTTTTGGTTTCAGAAAAAGCTTCTTTAAGAAAAAGTATAATTTATAAAGCTCTTATTATGTTTTAAATATTCTCTTAAGAAATTTGAAAAAATTTAACAGCTTTATCAGGAAAAGTTGTCAAGAGACATATTTGTGTTAAAGATTTTTTTTGTAAAAACAGAAAAGCTTTTTATTTATATAATTATCTGTAAATTTTCCCAAACAAGCTTTTGTACGGGGCGTTATTAATGGCGGTTTCTTTTCTAAAAAAAGTGCAAATTTTTTTGCTCATTTTATTGAAAATTTGCAATATAATGATTATTGAATGGCTACGAGTAGTTTTTTTTAAAGTAAAAGAAATGTTAAATTTTTATTCGAAAAGAAAACGTTTTTAATTGTTTCCGATTTTTCTGAATTACTCAAAAAGACACTTTGCAAAAAATGCAATTTCTTGAAAGAATATTTTTCTTAATACACAAAAGCTCTGTAATAAATTTTTTTTTTTTAAAAATAAAGAGTTTTTAGAACGATTTTTACGTTTCGCATAAAATTTTTGCTTCAAATACTTCAAAACATATCAAGTGTAAAAAATGTATCTCTTTTTTATTTTCTTAAAATAATTTTAATGTAATAAACGTTTTTGCAGATTGTGCTTTTTTCTTTTCATTCAATACGTTTTGTAAAATTCATATCATTCTTCAAATATTTTTTTTGCTTCTAAAATAACAAATTAACAAATGTGCTTTTAAATGTTGCATTTAATTATATTTTATATACATTTTAGCAAGGTGCCTCTTCCTGTTTTGCCATTTTTTTGCCCACTTTGGTAATGGGAAATTTTATGGTCTTAAATTTGTTCTTGGCCTTGTTGCTCAATAGTTTCAATTCCGAAGAACTCAAATCCAAAAAGGAGGTAAGATATCCTTATTTTAATTTTACTGCATATTTTTGTCTGGTTTAAATCACAATTCAGTGTCATTTTAAATGTGTGTGTGTTTGTGTGCTTTTATTGAAGACTGATTATGAGGATGAAAAAGCAAAAAATTTGATAAAGAAAAGAAGAATATTTTTTATTGATGTAAATGTATCAGCTATCAGTGTATGTGTTTAAATTAATTTTTTTATAATCTTTAAAAGAATTAATTAATTTTTTTAAATAATGAAATAATGCAAGAGAAACAGAAAAACAGAAAAGCGTTTGTTTAATTTTTTTGATTATAGTTATTATTTAATAAACGAAAACTAAATATTAAAGGTATTCACAATGGGGTCTCTAAACATTTTTATATGTTAACATTGCGACATCTTAAAATTCTCATTGTGATCGACGAGATAAAAATACACTATTAAAATAACTTTTATTCTGCAGTTTTCATTAATCCCAGTATTGTCGTATTGAAAATGACGTGCTTTTTGGACTTTTAAACTGTTCACATGTCATTAAAATTTATTTACACAAAAAAAAGAACAAACTTGTTAACCCCTAGATAAGTTTTGAAATTGGATCGTCGCAAATCCAAGACATATTTTAAGATGCTGTTGTGAATAGCTTTTTATTTAATTTGTTTAAATTGGTTGTGTTAGATTTGTTATTGAATTTAAAATGTGTTTTTAGAAATTCAAATTATCTGCTTTTGCACTTTATGTGTTGTCTTTGTATGTCCTTAAAATTTTAATCCAAAAATGTATCGTCACCTAAAGTCCAAAAGACCGTAACATCAAGTAAATTTAAAACTGAGTTAGTTGATTGATTTTGATACCTCGACTCATATACGAGTATACGTGCAAACTTTTCGGGGTTTTTCATCAAAATCAATAGGCTGCACTTGAGATAGTTAAGTAATTTTTAATAAATAATGTTTTAGCTTTTCCCGTAAAGAAAAAAAAAACTAAAAGGGGTTGTTATGGGTTTTTGCATTTTAGGTGACGATATGGTATTTATCGATAGAAATACAAGGATTTGCTTCCAAGCTTGAATCCTATTTATATTCATGTTATTGTGAGTGTAAACAATTTAGCGAAAATCTGTCCTGCCATTGAAGTCACTTTTGATGAATTTTAGCAATAAAAGGACATATTTTGAGAACTTGTATTTACAGTGGGCGACATTAAAAAAGAAATGGAGCCTTTGCTTAGAAATGCATTTCTTTTTTTGTTTGTAAATTGATCAGTTTTAAAAACGCTACTTTTTTGTGTGTCACTCACTGTACTTTTTAACGTTTCATTGTGAGAAGTAATAAATTAAGCCGTTTCATTAATCATTAGTTTATAGATAAATTTACATTTGTTTGTTTAAATTTACGTTTAGTTTTGATATTTCTTTAGAAAAAGATGTTTTGGGACTTGAATGCATAAGTAACACCTCCCCTAAAAAATGATGGGTTAAATCGCGAAATTTCCAAAATGTTTGAGTGCAACAAGTCCAGTTTTCAGACATTTAATAACACTGTTTAGGTTTCAACAGAACTCAAGTACCTATTCTGCTTTCCCATTGTCAAAATCGGATAATAATTGAAATTAATAAATTACAATTTGTTTATGGCCCTTCGAGTCAGGTTGTAGTCGTCGCTGTATCCGACTGTGAAATTACTTACTCTAGATATCCGTTGAACAGGTCCAATACGCGAAATTACCTGATCAAAAAATGTTTTCGCAATAAAGTCATGCTTTCTGGCGAAATTTTGTTTGGATGACGTATCACTTTAAATTGACCACACTGTTTTCGGAGACATTCGATTTGACAGTTTTTGGTTGTTTTGCTAATTCTGTTAGTTTAATTCCACAATTCAGCGTTGGTTGCAGTCAAAGCATAATAATTGTTTCAAATTTCAAAACATCTTTTTTACATCATATTTAAACGTTAAGATCTTTATTTTATTTTATATTTAAAACTTCTAATAAAAAACAAACAATTATTTTATTGTCTTCCTTTTCATATATGTATGTGTGCATCTTAAATTCTATGTGTGTGTAAAAATTATTGCTAAACTTTAACTTTATACTTAAACATTAAAAAAAATAAACACTACTAAATACAACTTTCTATCTTTCAATTAACTAAAACTATTAAATAAAAACTTATTAAAAAATGCACTTAAACACAAATATTATATATACAAAAAAAAAACAATTAATAAAATAAAATGTGCACCTGTACGTGTTAAAAATTATCCTTAAAACTGTACACCATAAAATAAAAAACAAACAAAAAAATGAAAAAAATAACAGATTTTCAAGAAAAAGGTAATTTTTCATTTAAAAACTCCTCCCAAACTTTCTCAACAAATAATTTTTATAAATTTTATTTTGTTTCTAAATGTAAAAAAAAATTAATTAATAAATCAGAAAAGTAAATAAAATTGTAGTTGATTTTTAGTTTTAGTCAATGTTGTATGAATTTGCATGCGGAAATTATAAATTGTGAAAGTTAATTTACAAATTATAAAAGTTTTTAAAAAGAAAATTGGTTGTATTCAAAATGAATTTGATTTCTTGTTAGCTGTATAAGATTGGCATAAAATTGAGTTTTTTTATTTATTTTATATTAAAAATATTTGTATCTTTTAATTTCTAAAAAATTAAAAAAAACTTCTTTTAAATCTCCTTTTGCGACCTTAGGAAGTAGGCGAAGAATCAAGACTCGCCCGCAGCATAGAGAGAGTACGAGACTTGATACGCAAAAAACGTCAAGAGCATAAGGAACGCAAAGAGCGAAAATATGCTACGAAGTTTCAGCAAATTGTCATCGAAGCCCAACATGCAACTGCATCAGCAACAATCGATAAGTCAGGCCTGATAACGGAAACAAAATTTCACCGATTGAGTTATCAGGTGAGTGAAGGGGTTTTATTTAGCTCTTCAATAAAAAATGTCCTTAAAATTACCCGCTAAAATATTTCCGATTAGAAACTACTTTTTAAAAATTATACTTTTAAGAATAATTAAAAAAGTATCCCTTAAAAATGATTCTTTTAAAAGTGATCTTATAAAAGTATCATTTATTGAAAAATAGCCTTAAAAAACAACTTTCAGAAAGAACGTTTTGAAAAAGTATATTTTATAAAGTTACTTTTAAAAGTACTTTTTGAGCAAGTTTCACTTGAAAAATGGTCTTTAGAAAAAGTACTCTATAAAAGGTGATCTTTTGAAAACTTCTGTTTGAAAATATACTTAAAAAAAAGTGCCATTTGAAAAAATATTTTGCAAAAAATTACCTTGTAAAGCATTTAAAAAAACACATCTTGAAAAAGTATAAATTAAAAAGAATTATTTTTTTTGTAAATAAGTACGAGTATATCAGTTTTGAAGATGTAAGTTTTATTTTAGTTTTTTAAAAATAGTTTTCTTAGTATTATCTCTGTTTTCTTGTTCTTGTTAGGAATCCATGAATCGCCCAGTTTCAGGTTCCGATTTCGGCTATCAAATACCCTTGAAAGGAAGTCTTCACACTATTGCGGATGGTGTCGAAACGGAAGATGATAAAAAATCATATTCTTCACAACAACTATCACATTCAATGCTGAGCGGCGGTGGCTCTCATCATCATCAACATAATCAGCTACAACAGCCAGCATTACAGCTGCTGTATCAACAGCAGCAACCGGCAATGCCATCATTTGATGGCACTGTTGCAAGCTCCTGCCAATTAGACAATAATAGCTTAAATCCACAATTAGATCGTCGTTTACAACATCAAATGTCTTCCGGATTTGGTACCCAGCCAAATGATTCACGCGACGAACCCACAACGTACACCGAATCAATAGAGCTGCAGCTGATGGGTCAATACAATTCGACTGACACGGACCCGTATGCCAATGATCAGCGCAGTGGTTCTTATATGCGTGCCGATTCCCTACAAGAACGTAGCGGTTCCTATATGCGTGCTGATTCCTTGCTGGAACGTAGTTCAACACGCCATTGCAGCGAGGAACATGATGAATCTTATCTACAGTATCAAAAATCGTTGCTAACACGATCGCCCAGCTATCGAAAGTCCCTCGATCGTCTGTCGCAATCGAGCGATCAATCGCAAAGATCTTTAATTCCTTCCCGCAGCCTGAAATCCGACGAGGATGGCCATTCGCGTCATTCGTTGAACACAATATCAATAGAGCACGAAGAGTTGTTGTCCAATCAGGCCAATCTAAGAGATGAACTGTTGAATTGTGATCAAAAAGAATTATTTCAATTTCTGCAGGACGATCTTCTAGACAATAGCAACAATTATTTTAGCGATACTGTGGGTTATGGTTCTGCTATAATGGAAGCCGATACGGACTCTCTAATCGTGTCAGACAGTAGAAGGGAAGAACGAAAACCCTCAACCAGCAGTATTAAATCGAATTTAAGTTACATCTCCAATTCCATACTTCAAACCATAGAATCACGTCGGAATGGCAGCCATTCCTCCAACGGTAATGGTCACGATAATGACAATTTACCGTTAGTGGAACACTCAGAATTCGATAACATTATACAGAGCTTTGAAAAGGAATTGGAGGAGATTAAAAAGTCTACAACCTCTTTAGAGAGAAGACTATCAACACTCTCCGAACCTTCGCCCGCAGCCGATGAAGCCAATAAGGCCATACTACACCACATAGCGGTCATAACGGGAGCATCGGCAAGAACTGCAGCCGATGAGGTTGTGGCCCCCTTAAATCCCTACGACAGCTATGATCTTTCCACAGTGCCGCGAAGACAACATTCTCTGCCTGCTAGCTCCAGTCGGGCTACGGCTAAAATAAAACGACGTAGTCTAGAGAAACAACGAAAAATCGACGATGATTTTAGTATAACAAATGAAATACGAAAAATCTGTGATCAAATTCAGGCACCTTTTGCCACAGTGGAAGCCATGTCCGTTGCCGCCACACAGGCATCTGGTGCGCAGTCACCTTTTATGCGGCGAAAAAGTGATTTATTTAGTGCTCAATTCGATCGTTTCAAGCGCATGTCCCTCATAGAACGAGTCGAGGAGGTGCCCGAAGAAGAGAAACCCATTTCTACGCTGCGCATGGAATCGGAACGCTTACCGCGCAAATGTCTGACGGCCGATCCCATGAATATCGATAGCCTTTCGTTAAAAAGTACAAATTCTTATGAAAATCTACTATTGCACAAACAATTGGCCAGTGCTCAAAGCCAACAAAAACAGCAGCAGAAACAGACATCACTGCAACGTGATAGCTCACAATCTTCCTCCGGCGCTGTACCACCCACACCACCAATCTCGTTAAAGTCTTCAATTGAGCCGCATACGCTGGTGCAATTGTCATCGCTTAAAGCGACACCACCATTAACGGTTCTCACCGAACACCAGCAGCACTATCATGCAACCACAGTTCAAACACGTATCACACCTCTCCTCCCAAGGGCTGGACAGGAGAGCGTTGAAGCACAGCAAAATAAATTGCGTGTCAAACGCTCAAAGCATCCACAATCGTCGCTAGATAAAGCTGCCTCCTTTCAGTCGGGACGCACCGAATCGCATAGTTCGGGTGCGGTCGATACATCATCGATGTTGGCACTAACTGCCCCTGGCGAGGCCCAGTTGTTGGCGGCAGGCGGCGATTCGATTACGCAGAGAGATGGCGAAGCTCTCCAGTCGCAGAAATCAACGTTCTCACGACTGACTGAAAAACCATGGCATTGTCTGGTCTCCTACGTAGACGATCTCACAGTGGGTGGGAGACGTAATTCGCAGGGAGCATACAATGATCCCATGACTTTTCCAAGTTTTGGACAAGCGAAGCCACCTAAAGTGCCAGATGATTGTTTTCCACAAAAGTGCTACGAACAGTGAGTATAAAATTTATTAAATATTGTTTTTTTATTATTATAAATCGGTTTTAATTAATGAAAACGCGGAACCAAATAAGAGAGATTATTAAAGATGTTTTTTGTGAACCAATCGAAAAAAAATTTTCAGCATTCAAAAATGCATCAATTCGCTTAGATTTCGTCAAAATATCGACCAATTCGAGTTGGTAGGCTTTGAGAATTTTCGAAAATATATTGTAAACATTTTTTTTAAATAAATATTAAACTAATATACAGCTCAATTCCAAAATCTGATTAGCTCGGATGCCACTTCGATCGCAATCAATTAAAAAAGGTGTTTAAATGTGAACTACTCGTGTCAAATCAGACTTTTTGAGTTCACTTTTGGATTATATATTTAAATTTTAGAGCTTAAAACTGGAAGAAAGTTCCAGGGAAAGGTGACAAGGTCAACCATTTTCCATATTTTTTTATTTGAAAACATTTTTTCTTATCCAAAAGTTAACAGAGTTTTTATTTATATATACATATAATTTCATACTTCGAACTATATTTAAAATTTTTGAAATATGGAATAAAAACTATTAATATTACGACTATTTTATGAGAGAAAATTTCGAACTTAATTTCGATTTTTTGAATTTAAGTGAAATTAGTTTTTTTTAATTTTTTTATAAAACATTTAATTAAATTTTCAAGTTTAATTATGTTTGAAAGCTCAAACTTAATTTCGAAATTCGGAAAAATTTATGTTATTTTAATGTGGTTTTTATTTCGATCTTTATTGGGATTTTCATTAAAGGAAGGTATTTATTTCCTTTGGATACTCGATAGTTTTCAATCCCGAAATCCCGGAAATTTCACTAACTACTATTTGTAGTTTTTTTTAGCAAAAATTTCTACATAAAACTTTAAAATCAACTTAAATTTATTTGCAACCAGCAGCACATGATGATGGAGGCTGTGGCGTCCTCCAAAAACAACGTTGTTACATTTTGCCGGTGTAGGTTGGAATCAATTAACGTTAACTTTTCCTTTGTCCCTTGGGATGTTCTCTTATTTCTCTCTCTCTCCCTCTTTCTCTTTCTACATGAAACCGCTACGAACTTTAGCCTAATATAAATTACTTTGAATTAAAAATGATGTTAATTTAGGCTGGAGTAACATTTTCCCAAAATTCGAATTTTATTTCAAACATAAGAAATCCAAAAAAGAGACACATTTAAGACGTTTTAAAAGAAAAAAAAAATCGTAGAGAAATTAAAATTAAATCAATAAAATTTATCTCAAATTCTTAATAACACATTTACTTATTTTTTCCCAACTTTAGCTTTTACTTTCGCTGTCCATGGTTTATGTCCTGTATGGATACGCCAAGTGCTAAACATTGGACACGCGTTAGAACGGCCGTCTTGACTGTTGTGGATACTCCAGCCTTTGAGTGGTTTGTCTTAGTGTTAATATTCGCCTCCAGCATAACATTATGCTTCGAAGACATCTATTTGGACAGTAATAAGTCATTAAAGCGCATACTGTATTGGACGAATTTTTCATTTTGTTTAATATTTGTCATTGAGATGGTACTGAAATGGTTGGCATTGGGGTTTTCCAAATACTTTACGAGTTTTTGGACCATCTTGGATTTCATAATAGTATTTGTGAGTCTTTTAGCTGTTCTTTTATATTGGCAAATATTAAATCCATTATTTTTTAATGAAACAGGTTTCTGTTTTTTCATTGTTGATAGAGGAAAATGAGAATTTAAAAGTGTTACGCTCTTTGAGAACGTTAAGAGCTTTGAGGCCCTTACGGGCCATATCGCGGTAAGTTTGGTTTTTTTCAACACACGTACATACTTCTATGTATTTGTATTTTTTTATTTCTGATGTCAAGTTTTAATTTATAATTATAATTTTCATTTTATACTAAAATGTATGTATGTATTTACTCGTATCTTCAAGAAAAATTAAATATATTTATATAATTTTTTTAAATAACTGTTTGATATACATATAATGAATGCCTTTTATTTTAAATGTTTAATTAATCAAATTTCTTTATGCAAATATCGTTTCTATTCTATGTATTTTCAGATTAAAAAAAACTATTCTGTAAATTCGTATACAGATGCATATTGTGTTAATTATAATTTATACCACTTAAGAGTTAATTAAAATAGTAAATTTGTTGTTTAATTGGCAGGTCTACTTAAACAGCCAAACCCCAATAGTAAATTTATTAAAATTATACCATCAAAATGTATGTTCCACTAACTTGTATTCTGCATTAGATTCGAGGTGATTTTATTTATTATATACAAAATATATATCGCTGGATATGTAAAGAGATTTTCTTTATATTTTATTTGTATATCGGACCTACTGAAATATAACTAATCAGTTTGACGAAAATATATAAAAATTTCTATTTCATATTGGTGAGAAAATGGCATATTGTAATGATTTTTGAAATATTAAAAGAATCATCCCTATTCTGCGTTCCGTTTTCCCTTTCATTTCGATTTCTTTTTCGATTGTATGTATTCTGCATTACGATCGTAACTTCGTTTTTGCAATTGGTTTGTTTACTAACGGAAAGTTTTTAGATTTTTGCTTTTGTAGTTAAAAAAAGTGTATAATTGAATAAAATGTAATTATAAAATGCTCTAAAATTATTTTATAATAAATTCTTAATTTTTTTGTCAAATTCAAAAGCTTTATTTAATTTATTGCGTGTCGAAACACAACATCTGAGCAATATGAAAAGCCGGAAAATTTCATGGCAACTAAGGATGATATTGCGTGTGGATATCGTTAGTGTCCCAAGGAAGAAGTGCAGGCATTCTGGGATGAAGTTTCAATTGATGCATATAAAATGAAAATATCACCTCCGGCGCTACAGGATTCTTCACACTGGAATAGTTTGGCCACAAATACCGCTTATTCATATTCTAGCTTTTTCTTACTTCCCGTATGTAACTGATGTATTTCTTTAATTATAGTTACCACAATATTAATTTTTTTTATATATTTATCACTATTATTTTCACTAAATATAAATTTTTGAAATTTAAAAATTACAATATTTACAAAATTGCTTTTTTCTGTTTCTATTTCATACGTTTCATAGCAAAGAAGCTGGTTTAAACATACTCTTCTCTTCTTCTGTTTCTTTCCATTAAGTATTTGTTTTGGAATACCATTTTTCGATTCAAACGTAATTGAATGTGGGAACGTAATCGAAATGCAGAATAGGGGTGATTATTATTATTTTTACATTTACTATAAATAAAATTACAATAAACTAAAAAAACCATAAGATATCGGCTACGGTTGAACAAAGTTTTATGCTCTTCACAAATAACAAGAATAATAAAATTGAAAAAATTAATTAATTTTGTCCTCGACTTTTTTAATAAAAAAACAATAACAAATAAATAACTTCTTATAGTCTCCTATTAACTCTGTGGTATAGATTATAATCCATTTTGTCGTTTTTCCAACGGCCTAACATTTCTTTCTTTTACATAAATATATAATTTAAAAAAAACATTTTATTTTTTACTAATATATTTAATTTTATAAACATAAATATTTTTACTATACTATTTGAATGCTTAAGCACCTTTTATTTAAAATACTTAAACAGTTTAAAAGAAAAACTACTAAATAAAACAAATTTTTGGAAGTATTTAATACAATATCGTTTTCTTTAAGGATTTCGAATAGAAATAACCAACATGTTGAAATCAAAATAATGAAAAATAAAACAAATCCTTAAATATCCTTAAAATATATGTGTCTGTGTGTTTTTTGTTGAAACAAATATACTTATAAAAATTTTAAATTCAAACTTTTAAATAAACTTACAAAAATAAACTTTTTATTATTTTTTTTTAATTCGAGCACTTTATTATTTTTTTCTGTACTAAAATTAATATCAAGTGTTTGAGTTTAAAACTTTTGTAATTCAAATCTCGTTCTATATATTTTTAAATATTGTTTATATATAATTTAAATTTTCAATTGTTATAATAATATCTGGTATATGTTTGTAATTGGCATGTTTTATTTATAAAACTTTATGTATTTCATTTTGGGAAAAAATATTGAAATCTTTTTTTATAAAGTTTTTGTTTAAAATTAAAAAAAAAACATCTAATAATGATCAACCGAAGATGAATAATTTTTTTAAACTATATTTTTGAAATGAAGTTTGAATCTGTATATTTTTTATTAATACGACACTAACTGCCTGTTTTTATAAAATGAAAACAAAATTGTGAGTGAGAATTTATATTGAAAACAAAAACAATTTTTCGTATTTTATTGTTATTTTCAATATTAATTCTCACTCACAATTTTGTTTTCATTTTACCAAAACAAATATAAAGAAAATAATTTAAATAAAGTGAAATTAATAAATTCAAATACAAAATACAAATGAATGAAATAGAAAAAATTAAAAAAAAACTAGACGTAAAATACTTTTTTCAAAAAGGAATCATCTATACTTGAATGCCTACGTGTACCAGACCAGACAGCCACGTAAACCAGACGTAGAATAACAAAATGGAAAAAATATAAGTTAAAATTATTCAGAATCAATTAATCATAATTTTGAATAACCTAAGTCAAAATTAATAGTTTAATCATGAACTTCAATTATCAAATTCTTAGATTAATAAAATAATAATTGAATCTAGTTTTGATTAATGAGATTGATTAGTTGATTGATTAATCATACGTTCCTAGTTATTAATCAATCAATTCCGATGTTAGTTATTTAAAACCACGATTATTTGATTAATCAGAATAATTTAAATTTTGAATATTTGAATAATAAAATTTTTTGTTTTTTTACTTTATGGTTTTTATTTTCTTACTTTTTCATTTTCATTTCATTCATTTAGGTAGTTTTATAACTACTGTAAAGTAATGTAGTTTGTGGGGAAAAGTAGGTGGTCTTTGAATGTGGAATTTTCTTTGAAATATATTAGTTTTATATATTTTAACAAAATTATTCAAATTCGAGTAATCAAAATTGAAAATATTTTATTATTTCATAGTTTGAATAATCAAATCAATTGATTGATCAATTAATTAATTGATAATTAATTAATAATTAATCTATTAATTGTACATTTATATACGTGAAAAATAAATCAAATATGCTCCGGAAAAATATACGTTTTGACAGATATTTTGTTGGCAGATATGAACAATGTATGTTTTATTTAAAGTCAGTTCAGTATTTCGAAAGTTGTGAGCTTTCAAAGTTGCTACTGACACACATGTAAAATTACATCTATAAAAAACTATTTCATGAAAAATAAAATTTAAATTTAATTAAAACAATTTTAAAAAAAATTATTAATCGATTAATCAAACAATTTCAAGAGTTCTTCTTCTCATCATCTTCGGTTGACTTTTTCAGAACCTTAAAGCTTTATTATTCATATGAAATCGTTAAATTACCAAATTGCCGAAAGCTAAAATTTTTGTTAAAGCTTTTTATTTAATATGCTAAAAAATAATCGGTTTATTCCGATTTCTTTGTATGTGAATTAAAAAAAAAATTGTAAAATTGTTTGTTTATTTTATTTTGCTTAACCACTTCCCTTAACCATGTATTTTTTAAATCCTTTTTAATAATTGTCTATGTTTAAATTAAACCCCATTTATCACTTCCATTTCTTCTTCCCCTGAAATCCATTACACAATTCGATAATATGCAAACTAACTGCAGCCTCTAATTTCCAATTTTGAGTTTAAAAACGAAACAAACATTTTATTTCTATTCCAGGTGGCAAGGAATGCGAATTGTAGTAAATGCTCTCATGTATGCCATACCATCAATTTTCAATGTACTTTTAGTTTGTTTGGTTTTTTGGTTAATATTTTCTATAATGGGTGTACAATTTTTTGGTGGTAAATTTTTCAAATGTATCGATAGTGAAGGAGAACTATTGCCCGTAACGGTTAGTTGGCTTTTCTTTTCTAAAAAAAAACAAACAAACTACTTCTTTAAATTGATTATGATTTATGTTTAATTAAAATTAGAATCTCAAATGACTTTTGAAAAATTTATAATCCAAAAAGCAATTTAAATTTTCTATAAAATTTATCTTTCTTCCTTAAACACATACAACAAACAAACAAACAAATGAACGAACAAATCAAAATACTTGATGTTCTAGGAAGTGAATGACAAATGGGATTGCATAGAACAGAATTTTAGTTGGATCAATTCAAAAATAACCTTTGATCATGTAGGTATGGGCTATTTGGCTCTCTTGCAAGTGGCCACTTTCGAGGGCTGGATGGAGGTTATGGCCGATGCGGTCGATGCTCGTGGTGTGGACTTGCAGCCTCAGCGTGAAGCGAATCTTTATGCTTATATTTATTTTGTTATCTTCATTGTTTGTGGATCATTCTTTACCCTTAATCTATTCATAGGAGTCATTATCGATAATTTCAATATGCTCAAGAAAAAGGTAAGTGATAAAAGATCGGATCTGTGTTTTTGACTAAATCACTACCGCTTCGAGATAATGGCAGAAGTGAGATGATTTATAAGGTTTGATTTCTTAACATGTATTTATTTTTCTTTTCAGTTTTTTTTCGTTGTTTATTATATAAATATTAAATCACATATACAAATATGTATTTATTTAGATTTGCCTTTACCAAGGCATAGTTGATGATTAAGTGTTAGGAAAACTTTATTTTCTGTATTTGGGAATGATTATAACTCTCAATGAGGGAAATTGTGAGTAAAATTAAAAGAAAATCAATTTTCCAACAACCACTGCAGTTTTGATTAAAAAGTTAGAAAATGATATTGTGTGAATGGATGTTATATTTTTTTTATCTTTTGTCTTAAAACCGGGTTGCATCAAACGACGAGAAAAAGTGAGAGGGAGAGAGATAGAAGGAAAAAGAGGAAGATTTCTCAGAAAACATTATTTTTTTTTATCGAAAAGTCATTAATTATTATGTATAGAAAAAGAAAAGCTTAATAAGGATCAAAAATATAAAATTGTGTACTTAACTTTTTGTAAACGATCAAATATAAACTAAAGAAAAATTTAAGTCTGTTCAGTAAATCGAGTAGATTCAAGTCGATTTGCTATTTTTTTTTTTATAATTTTGACACTTTTTTTGAGTTTTCTATATTTTAGAGCTTAAAATATCACATCATAATTAAAAAAAAATTTCTAATGGTTCGATTATGTATTTCTGCAAATCCCAGAACAGGTCCGATTATTTTCTAATGAAATTATTAAATTATAAAAGATTTTTCCAAGCTTTAGGAAATAATTTCCTGAAGAAGCCAATCAAAGATATTGGCGAAATATCGATATTTTTAAAAAATTATAAAAAAATAAATAATACACACAAATTGACCTAAAGCTTGGAAAAATCTTTTATAATTATTAAAAAAAAAGGTCGAAAAAATAAGAGAATATTATGAAATTATTAAATTTTAAAAAACACATTTCTATAAAAATTCAAGGGCAAAAACCAAAAACAAAAAGAGCTCGCCCTGTTCCCAGATTAAACAAAAAAAATCGATTACTTTCGTTTTTCTTCGAAAATAATTTTTTTTGCTGTTTTTATAAAAAAGATTCAGTATCGTGGGTGATTTTACACAAATTTTCTCGGATTAGAAAAACATCACTCTAATTTTAATTAGAAATTGAAGCAGAAAATATCACTACTTATTATTTCGAACTCCAAAGTTTTAAGAATTCTAAATCAGGTTTGTTGATCTATTTTTTTATTAAATCAATTCGACCGCAACGTTAAAATTGTATAGTTTATGTACAAATGCCCAACTTGATTAGCAAATAAGTTGTACCGACGCACAGTGGTTCTAATTACAAAAAAGGGTAATAAATCTGTATCTTTGGGACTTGCGATCCGATTATAAAACGGGGTATGTAAGTATCATAGAAGAGGATCTAATCTAAAACCACTTGAAAATAGTACACTAAATTTCACACGAGATGCCTGTTTTGTGACCCTTTTCTTCAGTATTTTAAATCATAAATATACATGTATTATATACCAATGGATAGGTAGGTAACTGTATTTTTGTATTTTATATGAGTTTAGATTATTTTCAAATATAAATAAAGCGTTTAATTGAAAAACCTAAAAAATTTGCTGTTCGAGTTTTTTTCACATATTTTTTTAGATTTGATAATTCTTAAAAAAATTTCCATTAAATATATCGTTGAAATTTTTTGAACATAAAAGGACTAATATGCTTTGCAATAAATAATGAAGAAATAAAGATTAAAAATTGCACTTTATTACAATTTTCATGCAGGTAAATAATATGCTACTGAAAATTTTACTATTTTTAGTAAATTTGCTTTCCTGGCCATATTTTTTTGAGCGGGTGGCAAAGAAAAGCCAGATTAATTGTATTAAATATATCTAATATAATCTTTAAATAAAATTTAAAAACTCTGGGCGTTATTTTTTCTTAAGCGATTAACTTAGAATTTCGTTAAAAAATTCTCGATATTCGTTCAATACTGGATATAGCGTGCATGACTTAATCGGATTGAAATTTCTACTAAAATAAAAATTTTAGTTTTAAAAAATTCTAGAGAAAAACGTCGAACAATCAGGCTCTATTTTTGTCAAAATTTAGCAATTAAAAAATTTTCTTTTTTCACGACTACATGAAATGAGATAAATTCAAAATTTTTTCTGCTAACTATCAAAAATAGTGTTGAAATTCATATAATATTTTATTTTTAATTTTATCTATGCTATTACCGGAGATATTCACGAAATTGCGAGCAAAGTCAAGACAAACAACCAAAATTCAAAAATTAAAAGCCAAATATCTTTGAAAATATCAAAGAAATTTATTTTCTTTATCTACTAATAAGCTTTACGAAAGGCAAAAAATTTTTAAAATCCATTAATATTTGTAAATGCTAACAAAGTTTTACATGCACAAGGTAGTCAACTTTGACGCCGTGTAACCCATCGTATGTTTCAACAGGGCACTTTAAATTTAAATATCCTTAAAGCTTAGGTCCTTTTCTATGATTCTTACATACACCGTTTTGTAATCGCATCGCAAATTTCAAAGATACAGATTTATTACCCTTTTTTTTAATTGGAACCACTGTACAACGGTCGCAACATTTATTGCGTCCATAATTATTTTATAATACAATTATTACAGTAGAACAGAACAACATGTTGCTTTTAGATGTTTCTTCAAAATAAGATGACTTAGTTTTCAACTATGCCTTAGGACTTGTAAAATATTACTTCAGATTTTAGAGAACACGTTGAAAACTTTGCAAAAATGTCTTTTTAAATTGTTGAAATAATCACGGCGTTTTTGAAAATTATTTAAATATCCCAATTAAAATTACACGATTGATTGTATTTATATGTTAAACACAAAAAAGTCAACACATTTTAAATAAAAATTTATAATTATTTTAATTACTTTCTTTAAATACTAAATATGTATATTCTTTATTAAACGTATTATTTTAAATTAATTTTTCAAATTTATGTTTTAAATATTAATTTTAAAAAAATATCAAAATCTTTTAAATCACAATTATTTTAAATATTTCTGTGTATGTCTGTGTGTTTTAATACCATACTTATGTATCAAAAAACAAAAAAAAAGTATGAAGGAGGAGTGTTGGAAATGTTTCTCACCGAATCTCAAAAACATTATTACACCGCAATGAAAAAGTTGGGACGAAAAAAACCACAGAAAGTCATTAAGCGACCAATAAATCATTTTTTAGCGATGTTTTACGATTTATCGAATTCTAGAAGGTAATAAAAACTAAATAAAAAAAAACAATTTTTTTTTACTTTCGCTTCAAGAAAAAAAATATCGAATTGCTAAAAGTATGATTTGAATTAAACCAAATAAAGAAAAGACACACACTAGATCGTCTTTTCTGTTTCACTAACGCCTTTAAAAAGCCACCACGCCTACTCAAACACATGCATTTTCACAGCCAGCTTGCCATATGAATACACAAAAACTCTCCTGAAAGGAAAAACAATCTTTGAAGTATTTGTAAATAGTTTTGGATTTTTGTTTTCAATATTTTTTTATTTAGTAAACTGAAAACCAAACATACTCGTACATATTTTGAATTTTGTTTTATTATTTAGTTGCATACATACATATTTTTATATTTGAAAACTGTCTGCATCAAACTCAATCAAACCGCTAATAAACTTTCAAAGTGGTTTTCTTCTAGGTTTTTCTAAAACGTACGTTTACTGTATTGATTTGATTTAGATTTTAAGTATTTTTTTTTGTAATGAGTAAAAATATACTTATAAAAAAAGAGAAAAAAGTTTGATTTGGTGATAAAATTATTTGAACACTTGACTTCTTAGCAAGAACGAGAGAGAAAGAATGTAGCAGATCTTTGTAACGTCTTGTCTTTATTGTATGTAGAAGGTGTTTTCCACTTTATAGCTTCTCCATTTAGCTGTTAAACTATAAAGTCCAAAGCATCTGGTTTAACAGAAAACTTAATTCTATTCCTTAATCTTTCTATTCTATTTACATATATTTCTTCAACCACTCTTTAGTAGAAATGTAAATGTTGTTGGATGGCCCTAGAATAATGTATAGTAAATAGTTCTGTATATACCTAGATCCCTTCCCTCCAAAAAGCACAGCGGGTTACTTTTGATTAAAAGCTGATAACAAGTAAAGTTTGTTGCCTATAAAAATTAGACACCAGCAGATTGCAAAACCTATTTCCTGTGCTGCTACATAGTTCGCCAATGGTCTCGCTGAATTTTCCGCTTGAATTTTGTTGAAGTCTAAACATACATTTCACCAGACTTGTACTGTTGCATTTTCGTGAACACTAATTCATACGATCCTGCCGTGAGGGCTTAAAAACTGAGATCTGTGTGCAGTCCATTAACGTCCGCTAACAGAGACCAGGTCAACATATTGTCAGAATTCCCTTCATATTTTCTACTTAGATTTCTTTGAAATTTAAATAAAAATGAAAAAGCGTTTGTAAAAATCTAATAAAAACATATTTAACCCATTGTGCTTTAACTTCAAACAATATCATCCACCCAGCTTTTGCATGTTAAAGCAAATACCATCACTGTAAATATGTACCCTGATGTTCCGGTGTATTCCTAAAAATTTTACCTGCACTAGAATAATACACAATTTCATTAAACATAGAAACAAATTCATACAACATAAAAAACGATCTTTTAAAAATATCACTTTTCAGAAACTATGTTTTAGAAAATAAACTTCTACAGAAGTTCCTTTTGGAAAAAATCCTTTTAAATAAGTACTTAAAGTACTTTACAATAAAGTACATTTAAAAAAACATTCGAAAGTAATTAAAAAAAAATTGTATTCTAAAACATATGCAACTTGAAAGAGAAGTTTTAAAATAACTTTTTACAAAAGTACTCGTATCCCTTGAAAAAGTTCTTTCTAAAATATTGCTTTTCAGAAGAAGTATTTTTAAAAAATAATATCCTTTAAAAAAGTTTCTATAAAAAGAAGTACCTATTCAAAACAAGTGTATTTTAAAAAAGGATCTTTTAATCCACAAGAATTTGCATTAAAAAAATCTACCTTTTAAAAAAAGTCTCTTCTTCAAGAAAAGAACCCTATGAAAAAACTAATTAAAAAAAAATATTCAGCCCAGTTATAAACAGAAATTCCTCATGGGATTTTTCTCTTTGTCATTTTCTCCTATTATGAAAAAGGAGAAAAATATAAAAAACTAAAAAGTAGTTATTCTAAATATATTTAAGTTTGGGTTTTCCATAAAAAAAACTCCCTCACAAAACAGAAGCGAGTTTGAAATAATTGGAGAAATTTTTTCTCGAGAAAAACCTCTCCTCATGAAACAAATGCCTTGGGAATATTTATAATTGGGCTGATTATGTATTGAAAATATTATAATTAATATTATTTGAAAAAAATCTTTGGCAATAGTAATCTATAGAAAGTACATAAAAAAATAAATATCGTTAAATGTTCTTATAAAGTACCGTGTATAAGTACCTTCAAAAGAATAATTTAAAAATAGTTCGTTTCGAAAAAAAAAACTTTAAAAAAATATAGCCTTGTAAAAAAAGTACCTTATGAAAAGTACCATTCAAAAAAATATATTGTAAAAAGGAACCTTTTTGAGAAAATACATTTAAAAAAGTTTCTTGCAAAAATTAAATTAAAAAAATCCTTATAATAAAGCAATTTCAATGAAGTACCTAGAAAATGCATTAACCTTTTCTTAATAATTTTTAATTTTTTAATTAAAAAATGTTGGCAAACATCTTGAAAACAAAATTTTAGGGAATAGTACAAGTTTACGACCAATTAAACAAAAAGTACTTTTTGAAAAAGTATCTTCTAAAATATAACTGTTTAAAAATAGTATTTTTTTTTGAAAAAGAAACTTCTAAAAAGTACTTCTCAAAAAGTACTTTAAAAAAACATTCGTATTGGAAAAGATACCTTTTAAAAATATTCTTTTAAAAGAGTACCTTTGGAAAAAAATACATTTGAAAAAGTTGCTTTTAAAAATGTACATTTGGAAAATAGTAATTTTTGAAAAGATTATTCATTGTAAAATGCGATTTTTAATCCTTTTAAAAATTAATACGCATATTTAACCTTTACTAAAATAAAGGGTATAAAAAAGTATGCGTTCTTTGGTCAACAGGGTCCTCTATGAAGTCCACATTTTAAGGAATAGTAAAACTAAATCATTTAAGCCCAAATTCACAGTGTTTGATTAACTCATGACGGCGGTTTAATTAAGACTGTAAATAAGGCAATTAGACAACTAAATTTAGTTGTATCTAGTCGCACAAATGAACATTTACACAATTAATATTAACATACAAAACTATACAGTAATTCACAAAAATCAGTCTTGTCACAGCTTTAAATACAACTCTGCTATTTACGCTTTGATTCTTTTAAAAACTCAACTGAATGCTAATTGTTGTCGCAGCACCAAATAACTATTTGCCATTTATTTTTTATATTAGCTTGAAAATATCTTAATGTTCTCTTTATAAATATAAACTAAATTTAATATTTAAATGTTTATCCTCCCTTTACTTTTCCCAACAAAAAATAAAAAATAAATAAATAAAAAATACACCATTTACACTACAACAACAATGTGAACTGCAAAAAAAAATAAATCTATGTATTATAATATACAAATAGATTCGAAATAGCCATATTCGTACTGATTTTTTTAAATATGTTAACCATGGGTATTGAGCACTACAATCAACCGCATGCGGTATTTTTTATACTCGAAGTCAGTAATGCATTTTTTACCACCGTCTTTGGTTTGGGTAAGTATGAGCTATGATTATGAACTCTGTTCTCTTAGCTCTCTCAAAGTAAGTTATTTCTCTATACTGCATGGAAATTAAATTAAATGCAAAAAGTTTTGGGCGAAGTATTGCAATCGTTGAATAGATAACAAGGATCGAATTCCATAGATTTCTATTAAATTTTATACCAGTCTATAATATTGCCACCCTTGAAAAAATACACTAGCGGAAATCACTCTTCGTTGCACATCTGCAATTTTAGCACACATAGCATGATTTTCTGCTTCAATGCGTGAGTGTCTTTTACAAGAAAATTAATTATAACAGCTGTTTTTAGAGTTTACAGAGTTGAATAAATAACTTTGTTGCATGGAATAAGCTAAGCCGCAGACAATATTTCAACAAGATAAAATTTTCAAGAGAAGCAAGCGTCCCATTTTTGTATAAATTTTTTATAACTTTATAAAAGTTTTGTTTGACATTGAATGTTTTTTAGTAATACTTCTTTCAGCAGTCTTAACGTCAATTTAATTTCAGCATATGCGGTTTTTTTGGAGGCTCCATCGTCTTAAAATTATGTAAGCGCCGCAGAAGTCTAATTGTTTTGAAAGTAAAAATAAAACGAAATAAACAACTGTTATAGCATTGCTAATCTTTGCATTTACCAATCTGCAACGGGTTTTTATTATTCATATTTGTTCAAGTGATGCAAATCTTAGTTTCCTGCATTTTTGTTGTTGTGGTCTTGCAGAATACAGCACGTATGATGGATTTGCAATATCTGCAAGGCTTGCAAGGGTAGTTTGCAGCGAATGGCGATTTCCACTACTGTGAAATTTTAAAAACTCAAGGTGTAGCAAAAGCCATTCTAATGGTTGGCAGTGCCTTCCCATACTCCTACGCCTACCCTTGGCAAATACACACAGTGAACAACAACAAAAAATAAATAAAATAAATACTTAAATCTTTCTAAGACGCGAAAGCTTTTTATCAAAAAACTAATTCTGTACATACGATAATGTCAGCTGGTTACAATATTGCATAATTTCCGAGAAAGAAAAAGGGAAAGTGTATGAGTGAGAGAGAGATAGAGAGAGAGCTAGTGCTACAGAGTGATATCATTACTTAGCTTTTATCATAAACTTGTTTGATTTAATTAAACTAACATAATTATTCTTTTCTTTGTCCACTCACAATTCTATGGCTTCTTTCTTTGTGTACGTATGTCCTTCGCTCGTAACATAACCAAAGAGGCCATAGTAAAAATCATAGGTCTACGTTATCATTACTTTACGGTCCCTTGGAATGTATTTGATTTTCTCTTGGTGTTGGCATCGATATTCGGCATACTCATGGAAGATATAATGATTGATTTGCCGATAAGTCCCACTCTCCTGAGAGTGGTACGTGTCTTTCGTATTGGCCGCATTTTGAGACTAATTAAAGCTGCGAAGGGTATACGTAAATTGCTGTTTGCCTTGGTAGTATCACTGCCGGCTCTATTTAATATTGGGGCCTTATTGGGTCTAATAACCTTTATCTATGCCATTTTGGGCATGTCCCTGTTTGGCCATGTCAAACTGCAGGGTGCTCTCGACGACATGGTCAACTTTCAGACATTTGGTCGCAGCATGCAGTTGTTATTTCGTTTAATGACCTCGGCCGGTTGGAACGATGTGCTCGAGTCGCTAATGATACAGCCACCGGACTGTGACCCGCACTTTAATCGCCAGACAAATGGTGACTGTGGCCATCCACTGTTGGCCATTTCATACTTTACCAGTTTCATAATAATTAGCTACATGATTGTCATTAACATGTATATCGCCATTATTTTGGAGAATTTCAATCAAGCTCATCAAGAGGAAGAAATTGGTATAGTAGAAGACGATTTGGAAATGTTCTATATCAGATGGTCTAAGTAAGTCTTTCGCTTCTGCTGCTTGCTAAACTAAAAAAAATAACAAAAAAAAGATAAATAAATAACATTGCTTATCCGCCTTTCACATTTCACAAAGAATCGTGTTTTACTAACCATTTTTACCTCTTTGTTTTTTCTTCATAACTATTGTAGATATGATCCCCATGCTACACAATTCATACATTTTGCACAATTATCAGATTTTATCGCATCTCTGGATCCACCGTTGGGCATAGCCAAACCAAACACCGTAGCATTGGTATCATTTAATCTACCCATTTCCAAGGGCAATAAAATTCATTGTTTAGATATTCTCCATGCATTGGTGAAACATGTTTTGGGTCATGTCGAAGAGACGGACAATTTTAAACAGTTGCAAGAGCAAATGGACGTTAAGTTCAAGAAACAGTTTCCCACGCGCAAAGAATTAGAAATTGTATCGTCGACACGCATCTGGAAACGCCAAGAAAAGGCGGCCAAGCTAATACAGACAACATGGCGAGAATATCAAAGGTGAGCTTTCATATTTCTTCGGCTTTATAATAACTTTTTTTTATTAAATTAAACTTTGGTGGCTTTTTTCCTGTATTTGAGTAGAAGAAAGAAGGAGAAAGAGCGTTCAAATTCTGGAGATAGTGCTACACAAACATCAAGTCCTGGAGGCTGGCAGGCGAGATTATCATCATTGAATTTCTTTCACTTACAGGTAAGATTAATTATTAGCCAAGATGTGATAGAAAGTGGAGATGGTGACAAGCGTGTTCTGTAACTATGATGTAAAATTAATTATAAAAGCTTTAATTACGGAAACGGTTAAAAACTTTCAGAGCGTAGAGAGGAAATTATGAAATAGCTTTGCTGGACATCAGGCGCGGGGCCAGATTAAGATTTTTTTGTAAATTGTATGTGTATCCCAATATGTTTAAAGCAACGCAAAAAAATTAAAGATTTTTTTTTGCATTTTGAGAAGGAAAATATAATTTGTTTTCTTCCCCGCAGCCGGAAGAAGAAAAATACTAAAAAGATAATTTTATGGCAACAAAATTATTATTAACATTTCGTTTGCATATACGAGTACTTAGTATACTGGGTGAGCTACATGGGGAGAATGAGTTATCGTTTTAGAAATGTAATAGGATTAGCTTACCAATTCTCTAAGAAAAAAAATATTTTTATTTTTTAAATTATTTTCTAGATCGTATGATGTAATTCGATTAACAGCTCTTGCATAGAATCATCAAAGGTCATGTCAGTATATAAAACATACAGCCATTAAGGTTAATGCGATTGACAACAATTAGCTTCCCTTTGGCAAAACGTTACAATAGTCAGTTCGGAATTAAATATATGAATTTATTATGTACACCTAGAAAATAACAGATGTGCTCAATAAATTACATGACTCAGATCCAGAAGAATATTACCAACAAAGATGTCAAACAATTCGCAAATTAAAAAAAATATAGCAGGATTCTATATTCACAGCGGCGAAGAAAGTTTTTCCACTTTTAAGTACGGTTTTCAACGGCGAACACAATAATTAGTTCCCTTTAATATTGACCAATTGATTCAAAGATTTACACACAAATTAAAATCAATGCAAACTCTTTTAAAAATTTCTATGTTAATAATTCTAATGGCTGCTCGAATAAATAAAATAAAATCTATTATAAACTGTTAGGGGTTCCCTTCAAATTTATAATCAATATCCTGCACAGCAATAAGAAATCAAAAGATAAAAAAAAGAACCTCACAAAAAACAATGATATGTACCCTTTTTTAACTTGGACCCGCACTCAGGGGATGACCCCTACATATACAATGCAATGTGAGAATAAAAGGATTAACGTTTGTGGACGTTCGATTTGAACCTTCCCACACTGAAAGGAACAGGAAATACCTCTGCAGGAAGATTATTCCACATATGAACTGTTCGGCTAAAGAGCGAATTTTCTCTGGAATGCGTAGTGCGATCCACTGGCATATAAAAAACAAATGGATACGCTCTTATCGAAGAACGTGTTATTCGTAAAAATGAGCGGGTTTCGGGAACAAATTCACTGATTTCATTAGAGCACATTCCATTGTAGTAACGATAAAACTATGTGAAACAATACCTGAAGCTCAAAGAACACGTTGACGATAATTTTCTATTTTTCTAACATCGTCGTTATCAGCATTTTTTGGCTGTCGACTGATAATTATCTTATTATTGAGTACGGTATTACTTTTTTAGGTGCAGGTCCTCACACATAAAATGTGACGGCATGTGTTTCTCGTTGTAATGGCATTCACGGCTGGATATTTTTTCACTACGAACAAGTAAATTGTAGTGGTTAATGTTTTCATTGCTGCCTTTTCAGTTAACTTGGTTTTAATGTAGCCAAACCGAGTGTTTTTAATATTTTTCATATCTGAGTTTAGGCCCTAATAGTTTCTTGATTTAAAGTAATTTATATTAGGTTAAAGCTAATTAGTTTTAAGGCCTTATTTTTTAAAATGCAAGCCTTGGCGTTGATAAATTTTACATGGCAAAAATTCAAATATAAGTACAAAATACACTAACAATCTGTAATTTTACAAAATAAGGCCACCATTTAGTTTTTAGCACTTTTGGTAAATTTCCGTATCTTTTATAATAATTAACAAGTTTTATTGTAATAAAAATTTCTTCATAAATATTATTAGGTTTCACGCCGTGGCACCCAATGTTCAAGTCGGGCTTCTTCGCGCAAATCATCGCGTGCTTCAGATGCTTCCGACATTAGTGAGTTGGCTGGTCCTTGGCTAAACTTACCCCTAATGATGGTTTCCGGAGCCGATGATGTGGTCAACAACATTAAACAACAAAATGAAGAACTTGGAAAGCGGTATTTATACAAAATATACTTTTATATCATTTTAATAGAAGTAAAAAAAAAATATTGCATTTTTTGACGAAAATTCTATTAACTGATTTTTTTCAATTTTAACCAAACATTTATTCTTTTTATTAATGAATTTATTTTTGTATTTTTAAAAATAAAAACGAAATATAAAAGACCAATTTGTAGAATATCCTCATGTTTATCCTTGACCTATGACTCCCTACTCTCCGATATGGTTAACAGCATACTAACGAATGGTTCACAACCAAATGATTTACATATTTTAGAAAATTTCAATGATTGTAAAAGAGGTAATTAATATATACATATTTATTTTTGTAATTTATAGCTGAGATGACTTTTCAAAAAGAGAAGGTTTACAATTAACACGTAGTTTTTTCTGTTTAATTAAAGGATTTTCTTTTAAACATAAAAAATTCAAAATTTTGTACATTTGAATTAATTTGACTAATTAACAAAGTTAGCTTAATTTCTTGACATATTTTAACTCAATATTAATTTGAAAAGATCTACATAAACAAATTACATATGTATAGAACTTTCAATCACAATTAATATCGTTTGCTATTGAGCTTTTTCTCTCGTACAATCTTAAGCATTGAACAAGTTTTATTTTAGTTTTACGTACGGTGGGATTTTTGAGTTGGTAATGAGACTAAATTAAAAAAAATTAAATTAATTTTTTGTGAACAATATCAAATAAATACTATTTAAATAAAAGTTCCCTGCAATCACTCAAATAACCCACTGAGCGGTATTCAAATTATGTCTAGTCTCTTACAAGTTTTCTAAGTAGTTTTCTAACTGAAATATGTGAAATTTAATGCTTTTGTAGTGGAATTCTGTTTATTGAACAACAAACAAGTTTCGAAAAAATCATATCTATTATTTATATCAATCTAAGTATATAAATTTTCATCAAACCAATTCACAAAACGTTTCATGAAAAAAAAACAAATTTAATTTTGTAATAGTCTATCTCGAAAGCAAAAACTGACACCTAAGCAAACACTGACTTTCTATTTTTGTTGCCTGAATCAATTTTTATGCTTTTTATTATTTAATTATTGTAACCATCAAACCATAACAGCAGCTTAAGTGGTGATCATTTTTTCTTATCCAGTGGTGAGTTTCACAAAAATGTATTACCGTATTTTCGTTCTTAACGATCTTCAAAATGAATTTTCGTAGATTTTAACTAACGGAAAATTCATTTTGAATATTGTTAAGCGTGAAAAACTAACAACGTAATTGCAAATACTATGCGTTCAATAATATAAAATAAAGCAAGTGTGGTGAGTTTTGAAAAAACTGTGTTGTATTTTATTAAGTTTACTAACAAATTTGTGTACTATTTTTTTTTAAATATCTAATAGAAAATTTCCTCATGAAATAATGCTGCTTAGTAAAAGAGTTTTTTATTTGTAAGCTTGTAGATAATTTTCTTTTGTTATCTGACTGTATCGAAGGATACAATAATCCATAGTAGATCCTTCCTTTATTGGCACCTCATCGTTCACTTTATATAGAATACGCCACTTTTATCTATTAGAATCATGATATCTCAGGAATGGGGCGTCTTAGAAACAATATCGCTTAGATAATTACATGATCTATAATTTTGGCGGACCACAGTTTTTTATATCACTTAACTTTTACGCGGAAACTGCTAAAACGAATATTAATCACATTTGTTCTTGAATAACTTTTTGCTTAAGCAAAAATGCACGCAGAGAAAAAATGTGGTTGGACAACAATATCATGGTTGAGGCAAATAACGATGCCCTACGCTCCGGTGGGAGTTAGTGGTAACAAATAACCTGTCGTTGATTTTCTGCATGTTAAACATAACATAAGTTTCGCTGCACTGGCTCCACGAGCATTTTGTGTTGTGATCTAGTGCTGACAAAATCTACTACTTTTCATCTGGGTACTCAATACTACTCGATACTTTTAACGGATTTTTTGAATTTGTAATGCATAGTTTTTATCTGCAAATTGAAGTAGTTTCTTCAAAAATTAAATATAGATCATCAGCTATTATTTATTTTGTATGTCTTTTATTATTAAATAAAAAATAAATGTAAAGCCAACTTTTAATTTAACGTTAACAACAACTTAAGAAATAATTTAATTGTTCTCAAAAAAAATTATTTATTTTTGATTTGATTAAAGGATCGATCTTACACCTAGTTGTCTTTTTATACAGTGATGTATTTTTATGCACTATTTTAGCCACTCAACTTGCTTAAAAATATAACTCTGAGAGTATCGAGTAACTACTTTTGAGTATTGAGTAATTAAAAAAAGGAAATACTCGATACTCGGTACCCACTACTCAATACTTTGCCAGCACTAATGTGATCCAAATTTTTGTTATATTTGATTATAGTTTTGAACGAGGCCCTATGCTCCTTATAGGAACCAAAAGAACTAATATATATATATACATACATATATACAGCCCAATTATGAATAAAAAATTCACCGGGAGATTTCTCCCTTTTCCCAAAAAGGGGCTGTTCACATGTAATATGCAAATAATTAATATGTGAACATATATGTGAACAGCCCCTTATTAGAAAAAAGGAGAAATCTCCCGAGGAAGTTTTATTTATAATTGGGCTACTAATTTTGAACCATTGTACGATTGATCATTACCGTATTATGATTATAATTAATTAATATGTTGCTGTTATATGAAAAAATTATTATTGACTAAACCAAAAAACCGTATAGCGCTATTAGTTTGATAATACCATGTTATGTATTATCAAAAATTGACTTTAACCATTATTTTTGACCATATTATGATTCGACCTACAACAACATAATTCAATCATAGTATGTTGCTCTCAGATTATGGTTGCTTCAACCATGTTTTTTCTCTTGAGCATGGGATCGATGAATAATTTTAATATTTTATTTGTAATGGTGTAATTTTTAACGTGGGAGGAGGAGGGGTATATATCTTTGCTTTCCTCACCTTTCCTTTAGCTGTAGGGATCTATATTGTTCCAGCTAAAAATATAATTTGTGTAAAGAAGCTCTTTTTCAAAAAGCAGTATTATTAAAAATATTAAAAACAATAAAACAAAACTTTCAATTAGAAATTTCTTTAAATAGTTCCAAATATGTTTAAATCCATTTCAACACCAATTTTTCATTTTGAATTATCATTTGTCCTCAATTCGTAAAGATTTTCGTCAAAAAAATTAAGCAATTTTTTTTGTTAATTTATTTAAACATTTTAAATAACTCAATGTCTCGTCTTCTAAAAAAACAACATTTTAACATTTTGATCATATTTTTTTATTGAAACACCATCAAACAATCACAATATATTTTAAAATAAAAACCCATAAAGTGGTAGCATATTTGTGGAAGCGCCTAGAGCTAATCGACGTCGAAGCTTTTATAATTTCTTTTTGCGACACCAGGATGCTGTTGATGATAGTTTAACTTCACCATCAGTGCATAGAAAAAGTAATTATTTTTGTACAGAAAAAATCAAAATTTTTTATTTGTTTTTTATTTTCATATCACTTAAACATTAAATAATAATCATTATTTTAAACACAATTTCAATTGAAAAAAAAAATCAAGCAGACACCTAAGCAATTACACATTTTGTTTCTTCATTTCTTCACGTAACATTTATTTTTAAACACAAAACTTTTGTAAATTATTCTCTTCCTCATTTCTTTAAAATATTAAAAATAAATTCTTGTACATAACATTAATTTCAAAATTAGTTTAAAAGATATTTAAATGTTTAGCATAACAAATTATAATAAAAACTAAGAAATATAAAATTAATATTTATAAGAAAAGTTACATTTTGCTAAATCCATATCGGGTTGATGTCATGGACAGTGGTGGTTTTTGTCATTTAGATTGAGTAATTATAATTTGCTAGACACATCAACATTATGTAGCGAAAACCATGAAATACTTCTCGTAATCATGCTCCAACCATTATTTTTCTCCAGGTGTATGTTAATTGCATCCTACAGTTTTAGAAAAACTCAACTAACATCTGTGGTTACTGTATTTCTCCTTAAAGAGTGAAAACAATGTGACCAGCAATAATTACTGCGATTTCGCCTTTCATTTTGAAGCCTTTCACTTCTTCAAACTGAAAGATTGCTGGTCGGCCACACTCGGCATTAAACTGAGCAATAAGTTTGGGCAATCTTAAAACAATATATTTTTTTTTGAAAAAAATTTTAATTTCCTGAAGAAGCCAATAACGATATTGGCGAAATATTGATATTTAAAAAAATAAATAATATACATTTTTTTATATAAATTGACCTAAGGCTTGAAAAATCTTTAATAGTTATTAAAAAAAATAAGAGAATATTATTAAAACAAAATCAATCTTATAAAAATGTCGCACAGTGGTCCGATATTCTTTTGTAAACTACTGATCCGATTACATATTGATGTTTGCAAAAGTTGTAAAAAATGACATGACACTTCAGATAATACAAATTTTTACCGACACAACTGGGTATGGAAAGCAATATCTAACAAATTCTCGTTTATTAAGCTACTCTCCTGTATTTTCTTCTCTAACTTACTTATATCTTGATGTTCGTTTGTTTGTATTTTTCTTTTCTTCTCCTTCTTCTTCGTAAAAAATATATATAAATATTTTTCTTAACACTGTTTTTTAAATCTTTCGATAAATCAACAAATCAACAATTGAATAAAAAAAATACAAAAACAAATCTGCAAAACAAAATTACATTCCATCAACACTAATTTAGGCATTTCGCCCACAACAGCTGCTATTTCATCCACCACTTCGCTTGCCACAACAATTGCAGATAATAATACGACTACCGCCCCTTTGGACAAACAAAACATACCACAACAGGCGGTGGTAGCCACGCCGACACGGAAACGTGCTACAAGTTTTATACGTAAAAAACCGCCCTTAGAAAGAGGTTTGTCAGCACAAAGCGCTTTAAGAGTTAACAAAAATGCTTTTGTCTGTATGTGTGTCAATGTTTTATGAAACCAACATTTCAATTAAACTACGATTTTCTCTCCCTATTTTGTTTCATTTCATTTGCAGCCGATGGGCCAACGCCTGAGGTAATTGTGACGAAGCCATCGCCCGAACAATGTATTATGGCACCATTGGGCTTGCGACCGGAAAACTCAACACTGGTGCATGTTTTAGTTCATCGAGAGAGTGAAGAGTATAAAGAGGAAAATGATGAGAACGGTTCCAGAGCGGTATCACCAATAACGGGCTTAGGAATGGGTAATTATTAATGATAATTTGAATACTAAATATGGATTTATAAGATCACATTAATTAATAATGCTGTGCTAAAGCTATTGAAAATTCTTTCATCGATACAGCTTTCACATATGAAATCACGAATCAGGGATCCATACCTGAAAGACGACCGCAGTCGACATGGTTGTTTCATAAAGAACCCAATTCAATGGGGGGTCTAAAAATGTATATACAAACTTTAACAAGGTTTTAAAGAAAACCTTAAATTTGATTTAAGATGTAATGAAAAGCTTTATAGAGTTTAAAAAGTTTTTCAAGGACTTAAGTAAAAGTTTTTAAAGCCTTAATTAAAGGTTTCTCAAAGCTGTAAAGGAAAGGTTTTGAAAGCTTTGAAGAATATCTTGTTAAAGCTTTAAATTAAAGCTTTTAAAAGCTTTAAGTTCCTAAACTTTAAAAAAGCTTCAAGAATTTTTTTTAATAGGTCGTTGCCAGTAACTTTTAGACTATTTTTGTCATTCTTTTACCATTTTTTAGGCCTTAAGCCGGGTGGACACGATCAAGAATTGTGATAGATAGAACTTGTGAATTGTGTGCTGGATGTCAAATGAAATTTTTTTGATTTTTCTTCCAGCATCGCCGTGGGTGTGATACATACAAACACATTTTCACAAATACTCTCACAATGTTTGAACGTGTCTCCCACTTGTTAATGTTAATAGTAGCAACAAATGTGACGTCGAAAAATAGTCACGGAATAAGGGAAATACGGGTCAAGTTTAGTATTTTGGCTTTCAAAATGATAAAGGATCTTTAAATTATAAAAAGCTTCGTTGAAATAGTTTTTTTTTGGTTGATTGTTTTTTGCTTGTCACGTTCTTACAAGGAAAGCTCATACATTTTTTTCCTAATTGTAAGAGTTTTTGAATCAAGCTTTTCTGTTTCCAAAAGTTTTTGGACATAGTTAACAAAAATACCTAATTTTAAAGTTTGTTGTAAACTTAATCGTTTAGTTTCTTTGTTTTGTAAATTCATTTAAAATTTATTTCTTAGAAAAACACAAGCCACCCCAAATACGTATTAGTCCAGGATCGGATGATGTTAGTTTAACTATGTTGGACTCAGTGCAGGTATCAACAACGGTACAGATAATGATTGAATCTCCTAAAGAACCACCTAGAGGTGATTTTTCGACAGACACTGAGTTAACACAACAACAGCAATCCGATGTGTCTGTGCCTGTTATTGAGGAACCAATCGATGTCAATATACAGGGAGATACATCAAAAGTTTTCTATGACTACAATCCTGAGGAGGCCAATGAAATTGTGGTATTAGAAACACTCACAGAAGAATCACCTAAATCTGAAGATATACCAGCACTGCCAGATATGCCAGTGCCGCGATCCTCTTTTGATTTCTCGCCAGAAATCACAGGCACTGAACAACTGAAAACAATACCAATAACATCAACTACTACAACGATTTTAGCAAAAGGTGATCAAGAAACTTCACCATCAATAATAACAAAAACAACAACAAAAGTCACACTACCAACAATTCCAACACCACAACCCACATCCATGGCCGCAGCCACTTCATCGTCTTCGTCATCATCAACTACAACATCACCGGCCTCATCACTACCATCAAATCCTGATGATGATGACGATGATGTAGATGAAGGTGTAGCAGCAAGTTGTGATCCTGCTGCCAAAGATCGTGATAATGCTAGATGACATTCAACCAAAACAGCACCGGTGTTTGCTCATACTTCCAGTTCTAGCAGCACTAGCTGCTGTAGTTCGCGACCCCATTCTAGTCCCTACAGTTCGGGTACAGACCAAACTGAAGATGATCATTTAGAACAAAGTAATCAACAATTTAGTTGACAACATCGTGTCTGAGTAGAAACTTTAAAATACCATTATTATATTTATTATAACTATTATTATAATTACTATTATAATTGTTATAGTTGTTGTTACAAAGAGTACATCTATAATATCAAATTATACTCGAATCATGTTAAACAAAATTTTTTTGTTAATGTTTTAAAATTAATAAATGATTAACTTAATAATTCCATAAAAAAATATAAATAAAAAATATAAAGAATTAAA
This sequence comes from Gymnocheta viridis, assembly GCA_956483585.1. Classification (NCBI taxonomy): domain Eukaryota; kingdom Metazoa; phylum Arthropoda; class Insecta; order Diptera; family Tachinidae; genus Gymnocheta; species Gymnocheta viridis. The sequence continues at coordinate 56,666,776 of OY101443.1, read as the reverse complement.
AAACTCAACTAACAAAGTAAAATTCCTTTAAAACCAAAGAAAAAAAAAATTAAAAATAAAGCAATCAATTTCAATAATATTTAAACATAATTAATAAATAAATAAAATAAAAAATGCATGGAAATCGAATGTTAACATTATAAAACAATATCATACAAATAATAAATTAAGAACAAAACGAATAGAATTAATTTTTAAACAAGTACGAACTTTGGCCGGAGAGTTCTATTTTGTAATTGTTGCTCTTCTTAAATTTAAGTAGTTTTTCTTAGTCGAATAGTGTGGACTGTAAATATATTAACTAGTCTTTTATTTTGAAAATACATAATTTGAATGTAAAAAAAGAACTCCCAGTGCGCTAAGAAAATATATCATAATTTTATGTTTTATTAAAACATTGTACATACTTTTGATAGTAGAGCTTTAAGTTTAAATAATAATAAAAGATATTTTAAATTTATTAAGTTTCTAAGCATATTTTTGAACGTTTTAAAATATTAAGTTTTCATTTTATTTAATAGCTTTTGGAAGCTACCAAAATTACTGCTATATTTTCTTTCAAATCACATACTACTGTTATTTAAAATAATTAATTTTGAGCTTTATAGCTTATTATCCTTTTGCATTCAATATTATTTTTAAACTCAATATTTTTGCCGAGATATTTATTAAGAAAAATCTGTTAAGTCTGTTTTGTCTGTTCAGATCATTTTTGGTGATCTCAGGCTACAGTTTGTAAAAAGCTCTAGCAATATTGATGTATAACTGATCCTTCAAAAATGGTGAAAAAAATATTCTTTTTAAAAATTTTATATCGAAAAAAGCGTTCGAATAATTTTGGCTAATTTGGTGCAGGTACAGAAATACACTTTATGTATATTAATTATAAAGTTTGATTATTAATGTGCACGAAGTTACAAAAACTGATGCGAAAGCTTTTTTTTGAGAAAATCAGTATTGAAACAAATACATATGTATATAATTTAAAATGAGACTTCTTCAATCCAAACGATTGGTTTGAGTAAAACATTTTTTGTGGAAGTTATTAAACAAAACAAAAAGTCAGCTTTTTATGTAAACTTTGTTCTCGAGTTGATCGTCTGGATTGTGGAAAGCGCACTTTAATATTCAAGATCAGAAAATTGCATTACATTTGATATTTTAATTTTCGTTTTTGATTAGATTGTGTGAGTGACCACCTGCTGGGGCATCATTACAATGTCCTTGGTACCACTTGTGTCGTCTGTGAATTTAAAGAAATTTCTTAGAAGTACATCTTGAAGGTCCCCTTAATGACAGAGTCCATACGCATTAGCCCTTGGCTAAAATTCCAGCAATTTCTTTATATTTTCATTCAGACGGCTTCTTGCCGAAATATGGTAGTTTTTCTCGTCCTCAAAGATCTTGTTATTCTGCAGTTATGTATCAATTCCCACCTTCAAATGGTATTCATGTTTCCTCTGCCATATTTATTATACACATGGCCTGAAGTGTTGTATGTACTCTAAAGAGCAAAAAATTTGGAGTTTTATATCTTCTGACAAAAATAACTAATAATGATTTCCTGGAGTTAATGACTATTTTATTCTCTTTGACGATCTTATATAATATTCGGAATATCTTTTTCCCGATCTCACTAACCGTTCAAAAAACGAAAATAATACAGTGCAACAAGAAAAACCACCTTCAGTGAAAGTAGACCATTAAGTAAACAGAACTGCCAAAGGTCTTTGAAAAGTTAGCTCGAATTTTTATTTCAATTTCCATTCATAGTCAAGAGGCCATAAAAAATTAAATTCAAGCTAACTTTTCAAAACCCTTTGGCAGTTTTGTTAAGCTAATGGTGAACTTTCATTTCCCATTGGAGTTGTTAAGGCCGGCGGCGATGACCCGAAATTTGTTGCACAGTGTAATGAGCACATCACACCTTTTGCCGGTTTTAAATCGTTAAGATTTGTTTATTATTTGGCCAAGTTATTTCGAATATTTCGTTTCGTTTTCAACATCGTTTTTCAACACATCCCACCTTTTTTTTAATAAGAAACAAAGTAAATACATTTTTTGCTCCTACTTTAAATTAATAAAACTCCAATTATTTTTAGCGCACTGAGCTTAAATAAAAAATATAAATAATAATAATAATAATTAATTTAAAAGAGGTTTGATTAGTAGATAAATTAAATTAATTAAAGGCACTGCCAAACATTATAATACATTTCTGTAATTACTTGTGTACATTTCAAATATTAAATATATGTAAATTAAATAAAAACCATTTTATTAACAAATTCCTGTAAATAAATTAAAACTAATTCTTTTTTAATTAACCATTTGCATTTTGCCAAAATAAACTAAGTTTAGTTATTTGTTAGAAATAACGAGTATAAAATGAGAACAAATAAATTAATTCAAATAAAAAAATTTTAATCAAAAAACCAACATAGAAGGCGCTAGAATAATAGACTAATTTGATAGTATAATTAGTAATAATAATTAGTTAGAATTTATTAAACATAAACTCTTTTTTTAAAATTTTATTATTTAAGACAACAAATTAATATTATATTAATAAAACGAAACGTAAAAGAAAACTGTAAAGAAAACGCCAAAAGTGAAAAGAAATATTTTAAAATGTTTTGTTTTTTATTGAGTTTTTAATTAAACTATTTAAGATTGATTCAGTAAAGAAATTGTATGAAACAATTTAAAATGAAAACTTGTATATAATTTAAAAAAAATAGCACAATATTGTCACCAAAGCTCAAATTAATATAAATAAAAACAATTTTTTTGGGAATACAAATAATTTGTTTAAAGAGAAATTGTTTATAAGTTAAGTACGCAAATCAGTTTTTGTTATATTAGCAAAATAATCAATTGAATTAATCAATAACGAAATTTAACTAACAGAAATCAAATGAATGAATGAATGAATGATAACATAAAAAAATTACATTTTCGCTTTAAAAATAACAAGTTGCTGAAGATTTTTTTATTGTTAACTTTTTTTTACAATTTTCAAAGGTACTTTTAAGATTATTTTTATTGCTGTTGTAAATTAGTTATTTAAATAAGTATTCACACAAGTGAAAAGTGTTTAAAGAGCTTTTGCCCTAACGACAAAGCGTTCTATTAGATATTTTCAAACACCAGCTGGCTTAAACACAAATGCAATGTTGGAAATCAAAATTTAGAAAAAAAGGAAAAGCTTCATAGTTGCACAATGATGCAAAATAAAATATTATTGGTGTCTTAATTGCTAATTTTGGTTTAAAAAGAGACTTTTTCTTTAAATGGTACTTTTAAAGAAGGTCGTTTTTCTAAACATATTTCCTCAATTGATACTTTTTCTTAAAAATACATTTTCCTTAGAAGTATGCGTGTGCTTAAAAAGGTACAATTTCTTAAAAAACGCAATTCTTCTTAAAATGGTACTTTTTCTTAAAAATTTTGCTTGTTTCAAAAATAAAATTTTCTTAAAAAGATAATTTTCCTTAAAAAGTAATTTTTCTTAACAATGATTTTTTAAAGTTACTTCTTAAAAAATTCTTTAAAGCATTTAATTTTTATTAAAAATACGTTTTTGCACAGACGTGTATATTCTCTTAAAAATTTATATTTTATTAAAAATATGCTTTTTCTTAAAAACGCACATCTTAAAAAGGTAATTTTTCTTAGAAATATAGTTTCTCTTAGGAATGCACTTTTTATTAAAAATATTTTTCTGATTAAAAATGTGGTTTTCTTAAAATTTTTTTAATAAAGCAAATTATCTTAAAATTTTACTTTTTCCTAAAATTGTTTTTTTAATAGGTACTTTTTAAAAAAAGGGAATTTACTGTATTTACTGTATATCCTGTATTCTTAAAAAGTGCTTGTCCTTGTAAAGTTATTTTAGATCAAAAAGGTATTATTCTTAAAAAGTTATTTTTTAAATAAGGTAATTTTTCTTAAAAACGTACTTGTTCAAATTGACACTCTTCTTAAAAGGTGTATATTTTTCCCGCTCTCTTTAAAGTATTGCTTGAATTATTTTAGGGCCTGGCACATTTAATTACTATGAAAACTTTACATCTATACCATTTTAAAAGTATGTCAATAAATTTTCAAAACTAGTTTTAAACATTTGAAAGTTCAGCTGGTATTTTTAAATTTCTAAGGGAAAAATGATTTGCTGCACTAAACATAATCTATATTTTACTTTTCGCAATTAAAATACTTGTAATTTGGTTGTGATTTCTTTAACTCCTCCAAAAAACCAAAAAGAAAAGCTGAAACTGAATGGAAACTTATTTGCTTGAATTTATAAACTTCAAATTATACGTTAACTGCTTAAAGCTACTTCCAAAATTAAAAAATGCTTTCTGTTTATTGAAAATAAAAATAAAATAAATAAAAAATTTTCCTAAATTAAGTTCTTTTCCGACAATCATTATGGAAAACCCAAAAAACTGAAAAGTAACAAAAAATATTTTACTAAACAATTCCATTTCAAATTAAAAAAACAAATCAAACAAAAAAAAAACATCGTAATAAAACTAAATTTTAAGTATAAATAAAATGGTACCAACTTAAAAGCTTTTAAGTCTTTCTATTTTAATTTTTCTTAAAATAATAAGACCGTTTAGTAATTGACAAAACACACCCTTCAAAATAGTTTATCTAGAATACAAACCAATTTAAACAACCCGAAACCAAAAATAACTACAAAAATTAAAAAAAACCAAGCAAATAAAAAAAGCAAACAAATAACCATACACTCGTCAATTAAGTGATATTAATTAAAACCAACAACAAGAAACCAAAGAAAAAATAATATTTATTATAAATCAAATCAAATTACAACAATACTCAAATAAATAATACAAACAAAATCCTAATTGAAGGTATATAAAAAAAAATATTATTTACAAATGGAAGCAGTGTAATAAAGTTGCAGCTACTGAACAACAGTTGTATGTAAATAATTAACATTTTTTCTTTGTAGATTTTGTAATAAGTTTCTATAAAACATCTTCATTAAATAAAATAAAACTGCTACGATTTGATTAGACTTTGATATTAACGTTTTCCCTCTTTATTCAATTTACGAGGGTGGTTTCAGAAAAGCACAACTTTTGCATGTAAGAAGACACTTTTCCCGTTTTAAATACTTTTTTTGTTGTAGAAACTGTCAAGATTTTCAAAATAGCTAACAGTTTCAGTTTCAGCATACTTTGTGGAGCTTCTGTTAGGAAAGCAATTGTTCAGATCAGTTATGTCCAATCTATCATTTCCTTTTTGTTAGCTACGGGAGGATAGTGATGAAAGTAAAGGGAAATCTAAAGGTAGTAGAGAGTATAAGCTTAAAATAGATAATTGAATACGAATAATATTTGAAAGAGGCTGTGCTTTGGAGGCTCCGCTAAAAGCTACTTATGTCAAAAGCAAGGTCAGCGCAACAATCCTTAACTGCTGTGTAGTCCACACTATAGATGTATATGTAGTCCTTTAATTCCTAGAGGTACATAGGTCCATGCATTTACATTGGTTTCAGTAATCGTGTTATATTTGGATGTGTTAGTCTAAGATATCCTAGATTGGTACTGAAGCTAATAGCTTTGCTCCAGCCAGGCTTAGTATAAAGTCTATAGCGGCTTAAGAGTAGTTGAACTCATACTGGTCGCTGATTCGACTTGACTGTGGCACTTCTCTCAATATAAGCATGTTAGCACTTACAAGCTTTAAGCACTTTGCTTTACCTGCTATAGTCTCATGTAGAGTCTTATCTATAGTCCAACCTACATTCTCATCTATCGTCCAGAATATAGATTCCTCGATAGTCCAGGCTATAAGGTCAGCTGTAGTTAACACTATATTCTCATCTGCAGTCCTGTAGTACAGGCTATAGTCTCCTCTGTAGTCCTTCCATTCTACAGACTATAGTCTCTTCTATAGTCCAGAACATAGATTCATCTGTGGTGCAGACTGTAGTTTCTTCTACAGTCGAGTGTATAAACTCAGCTGTAATTCAGACTATAGTCACGTCTGCAGGCATCTTCGATAGTCTAGGCTATAGTCTCATCTGTATTAGTATCTGCTGTGATCCTGACTATAGTCCGTCTGGTGGCTTTTCTACCTCTTAACTGGCTGGATCAGGAAATTATTGAGCAGTTGGATAAGGTAGAAAGCTAGTGCTAATATCAACGCCATCCTGAATATAAATTTGAAAGCCGTAAAAACCTTTCGTTTTACAAAATCAAGTCTTAGAAAATTTTTCAAACAATCTAAAATTTCTAAAATATATCTCTTTGCCTCTGAGGTCGCAAAAGCTGGATGGGCGCCCGTGATTACGAGCTGCTTAAATTTTTTTAAGTCCAAACATAAAGTCTGGCAGTTCTCGCACTAATCTCGTAGCTTTTGTAATTTCTTACTCTTATTTTAAAGACATTTTTTTAATCGTAGTATAATGACAATAAAAATTGCACCTTTTATTAATTGCAAATTTGAAAAAATAGCCATCATTGTAAAATAAAAAAATGCTTGTTAAATTTTTCTATTAAGTTTTTTTTTTATAGATGAAAAAGTAATTGAAAAATAATACTCGAAAAAAACAAAAAAAAATTTTTAAATAACGAAAATATCAAAAAATGTTAACGATATTTGTAATGAATTAAAGTTATTAAAAAATATAATCAACAAAAATAATATTTAACATTTTCTGCGAATTTCTCAACTGTAGCGACAAAAAATTTTAGTGAATAGAAGATACACAGACACCATTACACCATTTCTATAAGTTGAGGAAAGAAATTCTTGACTAGTAGCTTTTCGGTCAGAAAAAGAATAAAGGTTCTCAAAGCAAGAACACAGAAAACTGTTGCTAAGTTGATGTTTTTTGATTCAAAAACAAAAGAACACTTTTTTTATTTCAAGTGATTTTTTTTCGAACAAATTGGTTGTTAGTGGTTTTTAGTCCAAAGTTATAAGTATTTTGACTAAAGTTCGTAACATTTTTAGTCAGAAAGAATTGGACGTGAGACAAAGGAACAACGGAAAATTTAACATCAATTAATTTCAACTTACACGGCAGAACAGAAACAACGTTGTTTTTCGGAATCCGCTACACTCCTAATAAATTTTTTCTAAATCTACAAAAATCTAATTAAAAAGTGAAAAATTTGAAGAACCCATAGAAATTGTAAAACAATATTTCTCAAAAATTTCAAAACAAAATTTTAATTTTGTACAATTGTTTTGCGGGCTTTAATCTTTAGTGTGTTTTCGTTTAAAATTTAACTATTTTACATCGCTGACGGGTTTTTAATACTTACAATATTTATGAAATTAAATGAAAAATACTTAATAATATAGAAAACAAGGGAATTTTAACTAAAAATGCAAAATATTTTGCAATAAAAACAATTTTTTTTATTCAACAAAACTTTGTAAATAACTTACAAACAAAAATTTAGATCAACAAATATCCCTGTAAGAACAGCAAAATGAATTCATTAATTTTTTCCAATTAAAATTCAAAACAAAATTATTAACAAAATCATATCACAACAGAAAACCAAAGTATCTCAAAGAAAATACCATGAAAAGAATATTAAATTATCAGAAAGAAATCTATATACATACACAAATACCTTGAAAGATAAAATATATTTTTTAATTAAAGTACAAAAAATATAAGAGGATTAATTAAATTGAAAAAATAGCTAAAATTACCAAATTTTTAATAAGTAAATAAAAAAAATAATTAAACAATTCATTTATATGTAAATTAAAATAAAAAAACAAAAGATATTTTAGCAAATATCAAAGTAACTTAAATGAAAATCATTAAAAAAAATAAAATACTCATTCATACATACAGTGGGCATGCATGTGTTGTTATTACAATAATTCTAAATTATATTGTTACTAAAATTAACATTTAAAAGATACATTAAAAAAATCTCTTTTTTATATTTTTCAATTTTAATATATAAAAAATAAAAAAAATAGAATTATTATAAAAACTACTACGAAATGATTTTTGAAATCCCTCTTTAAAGAAAATTCTTTCAAGTAAAAACAAAAACAAAAACAAAAAAAAAAAAGAAATTAATTTATATATCAACAAAAGTGTTGAAGTAACGAAAACATATACATATAAAAAACACTAGTTTTAAATTAATAAAAAAATCTCAACAATAAAAATTAACAAAAAAAAGTTGTAATTTAAATATAAAAATTTTCATATTTATCTGTAGCGAGCTATTATTAAAAACATCCAACCAACAAACAAAAATAACAACAATATGGAAAATATATTATATATTATAATGAATAATTAAAAGCATACAAATACATATAATATAGTCTTTTTGTCAAACGTAAAAGATGAAAAAAAAATATTCATAAATAAAAATGAAAAAGTATATATTAAATTGGAAAATTAAAATGAAAAAGCTTGGTAGTTTTATTTAAACCTGGCAACACTTTGAGAGAATTAAATACAAATAACTTGAATCTGTCTTAAATTTATTCATTGAATTATAACTAAAAATTAGTATGACAGTACTGCGCAATATGCTTCATTGCCAACAACATTATCTATCTTCTATCTATTATATAAATAGGCAAAGACAAATTTTTAGATCCTTTTTTTTCTTTGCTTGCCAATCGATTTTCTTTATTCTCTTACCGAATGGTAGACATTATTGAGCTTCAGTGACCCGACTATATATTATTTAAATCGCTTCAGTATTAAAGAAATAAAAGGATCCTAAAGTCGACACCACTACAAATGCTAAAAATACACATGTACACTCACTTATATAAGTATTGGTTCAATTAAAAACATAAGATAAACAATGACAGTCTTCAAGAGTGCCTACCATACTTACATACATATGTTTATGAGTAATAAGAATTTTTCTCTTCAAATTTGTAAAGTTGAAAAAGAAAAAGAGATCAGAATTGAAAGAGATGATAATTGAATAGGAATGTACCTACATGCTCATTACGTATGGATCTGTTAGCTTCAAATAAAAACTTAAAAATATAAATGTGAGTTATTTACGCAATTTTATTTTGTTTATGGTTTTTTTCACGGGGAAGGGAATGAGCAATTAGGCAGTTTTTTCTCTTTAAATGAATGAAACTAAAATAGTTAAACGTTTAAACTGGCGGAAGAATTTCGATCACTATGCTTTTGATTTCTTAAGTAAAACTTTTGTTTCTAGTGGACTTAAGGCACTTTCGGTATACATATTTCCGTATTATTCCGGAAAAACTTAGAGTTGGTGACATTAAGGGCCTCTGCTGGATTTAAGGTATTTTTTATGCATATTTGAATGTGTTCTTAATTTCAAATTTTAAAATTTTCGAACATTTTTGAAATTCTTTGAAAAAAGATATCGAGGCAATCTCGATTAATAAATTAAAAAAAAATTTCGAAAACTTTTGTAATTTTTTTAACTCAATATTTTTCTGTAAGTTTTTGATTCCTTCAGTGAAATTATCTGATTTCTGGCGCATTTTCAAATTTAACATTTCGGAATTTAGAGTTTTGGATAATTGTTCGAATATATTTAATTCGGAATTTTGTGCCCGTTTTCGATTTCTTTATTGAAGTTATGAGTTTCTAGTGGATAAATATTTTTTGGAGCGTATCCGAATGTGTGCTAATTTTCAAATTTTCAAAAATTTTTGTAATCTTTTCAACATATATTTTGTGTTTCTTATGGATAAAGGTTGCATATTCGAATGTGTGTTAAGTTTCAAATATTTAAAATTATTTAAATTTTTTAATAAGAGTTTTTGAAGGATTTTTGGATAGATGGAAATCACTTTTGGTGCCTCTTTGAAAATGTGTTGAATATGAAGTTTTCTTAAAGTTTTCGAATTTTTTTGAAGCTATTTCAATTTGTTAGCGTTTTTGTTTTTTATTTTTTATTAACAAATCTGCTATCCATATAATAATAGTCTAGCATAGTTACCACTAGCCCATAGTGCAATTATGTTTTCCTGTTTAAGTCACTTTTGGTGCTTTTTTGAATTTTCAGAGAATTTTGAGTTTTTTCGGAGTAACTAGAATTTTTGTTGCTAGATTTTGTTTAGTAAATTTATGTGTTAGTTCTGTATTTACACAAATTTTGATGCATTTCCGAATATGTATTAAAATTTGGATTTACGGAGAGTTTATAATTTTTTCAAAATAACAAAATTTTTTTTCAAGAATTGGATATATTCGAATTTTTAGGTTTTTGGAGTCCCTAAATCATTTTCGGTATATCGACAAAATTTTCTATTTGTTTTATGACTACCCGAATTGGGATCGCCTGGGTGGCGAATGGGTTAAATCGTTTAAAATCTTAAAATCAATAAGACTTTGTTAAAATTGGAATAATCTAACAACAACAAAAGTAATCATTGAGAAAAAGTCATAAAAAAAACTTCGAAGGTCGTAGTAAATATCGCTTGTTTTTCTTTAGATGGAAAACAAATTCATTTTCAAAACTCATCGAGCAGACGTTGGTTGCATCAATAATCAGAATTGGCGTATTGAGAGCGATAATAGTCGTGCACTATTGAAAGAAGCCACTATGGAAACATTCTTTGTAATATGTCGTGAAAAACTAGGTTGTCCAGAATGTTGCATGTACTGTGGGCGGTGCAGGAATATTATTTTTAACTTTTTCCTTCTTGAATTGAATTTACTGAAAGAAACATTTGAAGCAGGATTAATCTGAAAATTTGAACCTCTTAACTGGCCAACTTGAGTGTGTGACTAGACGCTATTAGATTATTTTCTCGTCATTTTTAAAGTTACATGTCAGCGTCGATGAAGTGAAAACAATTGTTAGCCTACAAGATATCAATTGGAATAAATTAACATTCAGATGCGTTAAAGAAGGTTTACGCGTGTAAGCGATTTGTGCCATTTTTTGTGATCTTATTTTATTATCCCTTCGAGTAAATACTCGTAATTCGAAACAATTAATATAAAATAAACATTTAATGCTACAAAATAAACAAAGTTTTTAATTAAACATTTTCTATTCTGCAGGCATTTTTAATTGATTTCTATGTCTCTATCGTTGTTTTAGCATAAATGAAATGAAATACTGTGAAACCATTTACGATTGCCAGGTGTAAGTAAGAATGAAAACAAAAAGATAATTTGCATAAATTAAGAACAATTTCCTTTAGATGTGAGTATTTTGTAGGAATCTGTGTGTTTGGTGTTTCCAAAAGTGAAGCCTGCAAACATTTTATATTGCAAAAGTCACTAAGAAGTGACAGGATTAAATTAGTGTTGTACGCTATCGTCTTTTATGGTGAATGTTATCCTTTTTTATATTTTTGTCTGATTACAAAATACAGGAAAAGTTAATTTAGCTACTTGTTTGGGGAATATTGTCACATTTCGGAAACACAGCACACCTCACCCAAGTCATTCAATCGAATTTTTATTCAAACATCATCAGTACTTGAAGTACTAATCAATGAAGAAAGAATATAACACACACACATGAAGCATTTTTGAGTTATGGAAGAAGCTTTCCGTTTTTCTAGCCAGGAAGTTTAAAAACCTTAAACTTTTTTTAACCTAAAAATCTAAAACTGACACCAAAGAAAACCTGATTTGACGAAATATTCACAACCTGTGAAATAATAATTTATCTAAGCAGGATTATTTACAAATGATTTTGAACTTATCATGATCTAATAATACTGATATGTTTACAATGACAACAATAAAACAATAAAAAAACAACCAGAATTTTGTTTGTGTATAAAATCGCAGAAATGTCAAAAACAGTTTAAGAAAATTGTATTTTATATGTTATTGATGGAAAATTAAATTTTTCTTCGGTACAAAAAAATATTTTAAATAGTACTTTTTTGACCTCCACAACACTAAATTTAAATCTTTTTAATTTTTTCTTTATTAACTCAAACCTAATTATGAAATGTATTTGTTCTTGCGTTTATGTTATATTATCGAAACAAATACAATGGTTTTACCCGATACCAAACGTTATTGTTGTAGTACTAAAAAGAGTCCTGTATTATTAGATCATGATGGAACTGATATTGAAAACTGAACTAATACCGAACAAAGCAATTCTATGCTTGTTTTTTCGCTGCAAAGAAATTATTGTGTATGTCATCTCTAGATGATAATATTGATTTCGCGAGTTATTTATTAACTTCCTTCCATCTTTCGGAAGTGATTACGGCAACTAATGACTCCGTATCTTTCTTGTATGTGGTATTTTGTTTTATTTCAATTGCATAGTCTCGGCTCACTATCAACCAGAAGAGACTTAGACGACACGTCTATGAACAAACAACAATCTTGTAAATGCTTAGAGGGGTCTAAGGACGTGACTGTGTATAAATGGATGAATGTGTGCGCTTATGTGTTTATATGATAGACATACATACAAACACATTGTGAAACATGATTAAGAATGATATCAAATATTTTTATATGTTTGCATTCGACAAACAGCTTATGGATCCTTAAACATTGAGAACTTCTTAAATACAAATTTCATTGAAATAAAAGATACATAATTTCCAATCAAGACAATTACATTATGGAAGTAGCTACATAGGAATCATGTTTAAATGTGGGAGAGCAAAATTTTGTTTTTCTTCTTCAAAATTCTGAGAAATATAAGAAACTTGAAGTTGCATGTGTTAAATGGTTGAAACTGCTGGCAAAGTCAACAATAACAGTTACCCAGCCTTGTATAATTTTACGTGGCTAATACTTGACAGAGCTTGATGTTAACACGCGCTTCGTTTTGTGTAGCTGATTCTGGAAATATTGGTTTCTTTGCCATTAACGAAGTTCCACAGCTAAGAGTATACATATGGAGGGCTCAGAGCTGAAGTGAACCAAGTCATAAAATATGAAAAATTTCAAAACTAGTGCTAAACTCTCCGCTAAGTTTAATTCTATTTAGTTCTGTAACGTACTAAGTAAAAAAGTGTATCATTCCTAAGGTAATGGTAAAAGCCCCAAGTCAATGGCTCTAATTTTATATTTTAATTATGGCAGTTCATTTAATAAAACTCAAAATATCTTCGAATTGTCTTTTTGTGACTTGGTTGACTTCAGCTCTGAGCCCTCCATATATCATGAGCAGTATTTGAACTAGCCTAATGCTTCGTTTCTTGCAATATTAATGCAGACTGCTCTTTCATCTTGGTTCACTATGATTCTGCATGATCGATTACGACTCTTAATGAAGAGTCAAACCCTTTCGAGATTCCTGGGCTATCACTCCTATGAATCTTTAACTCTCTTTGCACTTTTCGAATTAAGCCAAAAGATCATCATGCCAGTTTTGATTTCATCTTATCTACTCGGCTACTACGAGTAATTGACGCAGTTACTAACTGGAGTTAGCTCTGAGATTAACCTCTTTGCTCCTTTGGAGGCGCCTTTTTGCAATCTCCAGTAATTTATATAAACTACACAGGCCTCAATAATTCATGTATTAGCAACCAAGTAAAGAAGTCCGTCATGCATCCGTTGGTACATGTTGTTCCAGCATTGATTAGACCAATTTTATTTGAAGAGAATGCTCTCCTCTACGAAGCATTGACTTGGTCATCTGCCACAGCCAGTCTGAAAGTTAACAGGAGCCTGCTTCCAGTAGCTACTACGAAGAGATACACGCTACACTTCTGACACCTTATGATGTAAACAAACATCACAAGCTTTGATTTTTGTTGGTGTTGAATTTCTTCCCACTCGAGTAAAATTTTTACTGTCTTATCGTCGATAACACAATGAATGTTAATGTTCAATGTAATACTTTCAAACTTCCAAAGAAAATGTTAAACTTATAATACCCTCATCACACGTACACGCATAAGGTTAATGCTAAGAAATGAAAAGTAAGGAAGAAAAGGACTCTTAAATAAACAATTCAATGACAGCTGTGGGGATGGGAAAACGTGTGAAAAAAATGAACACGTTTGTTAATTTCTGTGTGTGTTTGTTCAAATATTATTATAAGGTAAGTGGATAATTTCATAAAGAAAACAAAGAAAAGGAAAGCAATGATGAGAAAATTGCCTTAAATCAGATTAAGGGAATTTTCCTTAATAAAATAAAATAAAATAGAGTCAATTACTTTAGCCTGATGTGGCAGAAAGTAATAATGTAAGCATAAGAAGCATTACTTAGTTAGCCAGCTTCACTAACGCATGTTTATAGCTCTTTTTCTGTTGTTGTTGCTTTCTTCACAATGTGGTCTTTATCTATTATTAGGCCATTGACCTGTTTCCGCATTATTGCACAATGTAGGAAATAGCTGTGAAGCAATAACATTTTAAAATTACTAAAAATGTAAATCTTTATCTAACAAACATTTCAAATCTCCAAAGGCTTGTGAAAGTAAATAAGTGAGAGGCAAAATGTTATTAATCCTATAAATTGATTTATTGAATGCGTTTTCTAAGTAAATGCAATTTTTCAAATTAACATATTAAGAAAAATCATTGTAATTGCTCAGGGACTAGAATATGAAAAAAATAAAATAAAAAAGTAAAAGAAGGTGGGCAAATTCTATTATGTTACATTTTATATACTCTTAACCCAAAGTAGGGAGTATAAAGTTTTTAATTTATAATTTTCTTCTAATATTTGTAGGGGGACTTTTTAAATTCCAAGCTGTCTCCTAATTTTTGTGTTTTAATTTCTTATTTTTGGGAAATTTAGATTTTTTTCTAAAATTTTCGTGCCAGAGTAAAATTTAAAATTTTATGTCGAAACTTTGATTTTTAGCTAAAATTCCAGTTTAACCTAAACATTTATTATATATCTGATTTTTAGATTTTTTAATTTTGTATGCTGTTTTTTTTTGGCGAGAATTGATGCTGTACAATTTCTCGCAAGCTTTTGTTTGTTCCAATTAAAATCAAATCAAAAAATCATATTATTTAATTGCAACATAAAATCCACTCGGTTATATGGATGCGAGACCTGAAACATGGCACCACGTCATATGCAATGCCTTCCGATATTTCTCAATAAATGCCTCCACAAAATCTTACGAATTTTCTAGCTGGAAACAATATTTAACAACCAACTCTGGATGCAGGCAAACCAGCAGCCTATGACAACGGAAATAAGTAAGCAGAAATGGAGTAGAATAAGTCACACCCTCCGTAAGCCAGCCGACCATATTGCCAAGAAACGATTAGATTAGAACCCGCAGGGAAGGCGACGAGTCGGGAGACCAGAGCATACCTCGAAACGGACAACAGAACTTTGGAGATTGCGTATGAAGTGGAACGAAGTCCAGCATCGAGCCGAAAATCGAGATTATTGGAACCAACTTGTTATGGCAAAATGATCCATCGAATAGTGAATTAACATACATATTACAGCTGTTAAATGTGATTATTATAATGCAAGTTTTGGAGAAAAGTGAAAAAAATTTCGAATCAATGCCCTCTTGTTGATCAAGCGCGATATATTATATAATGATTTTTATTTTTATTATTCTTTTGGAAATCTTCTCACCGAGTATGTAATTTTTCGTTATTTTGTTGAGTTTTTAGGAGAAATCTCGATGGTAAAGGATTTTTAGATATGAATTCGTTATCTTAATTAAATTTAGTTTTTTTTTTAAAGAAACTTGCATTTCTGGCGGATTTTAAATTTGTTTTTTTTTAATAAAATAAAATAAAAATTATGTATGAAATAACATATTTTTTTGTGATAAAATCAAAATTTGATATCCTGTTAAAATTTCTTGTTTTTTAAGAAATTTTATTACTTGATGAAATTAATTTTTTTTATGAAAACTAGATATTATGATAAATTTTCGAATGCGTTATTTTCTTTTAGTTATTGGTCGTTGTTTTGATATTTTAGTAGAATTTTGATTGTTAGAAATTTTAATTTTTAGAGAAAAACTGAAGTTTATGATAAGTTTTCAATTTCGATGAATTCTTTCGATTATAGGAATTTTTTGGTTGATACTTTGTTGGAATTTCTTTTGTTAAAAGTTAAATATTTAGAGAAAAACTAAATTTTATGATAAATTTTCAATTCCCATGATTTCTTTCGATTAAAGGGAACTTTTTTGTCGATACCTTGTTAGTTAGAAAAGATTTCTCCAAGCTTTAGGTCAATTTATATAAAAAATGTGTATTATTTATTTTTTAATTTTTTTAAATATCGATATTTCGCCAATATCTTTGATTGGCTTCTTCAGGAAATTAAAATATTTTTTCATTTTCCGATGGGGTCTCCAGCCTCACCAATTATAGCTGATATAGTAATGGAAAGATTACTTGATGAATGTATTGAAGAGTTAGCTATTAAACCAAAGTTTTTAGTAAAATATGTTGATGATTTATTTTGTATCATTTCGGAAAGAGGAGTAGATAATATAGATAATATAGTTTCAGATTTTTTTTTCTTTTTTTGCTGTGTGTCGATAGTTTTATTGTTGTGAGAAATAGGTTTTGATGGTAGTATTATTTGTAGTATTATTTGTCTTTATTTTTGGCGTTGTTCTTGATGTTAGATTTCGTTGTTAGAATGTTGTTCGCTGTTGTTGATGTAAATGTTGTTTTTGGTACTTTAGAGTATATGTATTATTATTTTGTATCTACATATTTTATGTTACTGCTGATTAATAAAATATTTTTTCAGAGTTTTTTTTTTCTATTTTGAGTGTTGTTAGATTTTGTAATTATGTCGTTTGGTATAGTGTTAAAAATTATTGGTAACATTACAGATAATGTACTTCTGCCATATTCGTTGCGAAATTTCGGAATCCGGTATTTGCCTTCGACGTTTCGTCTCGTTTCATGGTTGCAGATGTCTAGCATCATTGTAAAATTCAATAGCAAGAGATATGCGGTATAGACTAAGGATGCCTTTTCTTTTGGAGCGTTACTGATACACCACTCATGTGGCACTCGAGAACTGCCGCGGCAAAGCTATTGCATAGCATTTTGTTTTCAATAAAATGTATTAAATTAAAAAAAAATAACTAACATAATTTTTTTTAATTAATAGAAAAGGCTATATCCTTTTCTTTTGGAGCGTTACTGATACACCAATAAAAAAAGACATGTGGCACTCGAGAACTGCCGCGGCAAAGCTATTGCATAGCATTTTGTTTTCAATAAAATGTATTAAATTAAAAAAAAATAACTAACATAATTTTTTTTAATTAATAGAAAAGGCTATAGCCTTTTCTTTTGGAGCGTTACTGATACACCACTCATGTGGCACTCGAGAACTGCCGCGGCAAAGCTATTGCATAGCATTTTGTTTTCAATAAAAAGTATTAAATTAAAAAAAAAACCTAACATAATATTTTTTAATTAATAGAAAAGGCTATTATAGCCTTTTCTTTTGGAGCGTTACTGATACACCAATAAAAAAAGACATGTGGCACTCGAGAACTGCCGCGGCAAAGCTATTGCATAGCATTTTGTTTTCAATAAAATGTATTAAATTAAAAAAAAATAACTAACATAATTTTTTTTAATTAATAGAAAAGGCTATATCCTTTTCTTTTGGAGCGTTACTGATACACCAATAAAAAAAGACATGTGGCACTCGAGAACTGCCGCGGCAAAGCTATTGCATAGCATTTTGTTTTCAATAAAATGTATTAAATTAAAAAAAAATAACTAACATAATTTTTTTTTTAATTAATAGAAAAGGCTATATATAGCCTTTTCTTTTGGAGCGTTACTGATACACCACTCATTTGGCACTCGAGAACTGCCGCGGCAAAGCTATTGCATAGCATTTTGTTTTCAATAAAATGTATTAAATTAAAAAAAAACGAACATAATATTTTTTAATTAATAGAAAAGGCTATAGCCTTTTCTTTTGGAGCGTTACTGATACGCCAATAAAAAAAGACATGTGGCACTCGAGAACTGCCGCGGCGAAGCTATTGCATAGCATTTTGTTTTTAATAAAATGTATTAAATTAAAAAAAAACTAACTAACATAATTTTTTTTAATTAATAGAAAAGGCTATTATAGCCTTTTCTTTTGGAGCGTTACTGATACGCCAATAAAAAAAGACATGTGCCACTCGAGAACTGCCGCGGCAAAGCTATTGCATAGCATTTTGTTTTCAATAAAATGTATTAAATTAAACAAAAATAACTAACATAATTTTTTTTAATTAATAGAAAAGGCTATAGCCTTTTCTTTTGGAGCGTTACTGATACGCCAATAAAAAAAGACATGTGGCACTCGAGAACTGCCGCGGCAAAGCTATTGCATAGCATTTTGTTTTCAATAAAATGTATTAAATTAAAAAAAAACGAACATAATATTTTTTAATTAATAGAAAAGGCTATATCCTTTTCTTTTGGAGCGTTACTGATACACCAATAAAAAAAGACATGTGGCACTCGAGAACTGCCGCGGCAAAGCTATTGCATAGCATTTTGTTTTCAATAAAATGTATTAAATTAAAAAAAAATAACTAACATAATTTTTTTTTAATTAATAGAAAAGGCTATATATAGCCTTTTCTTTTGGAGCGTTACTGATACACCACTCATTTGGCACTCGAGAACTGCCGCGGCAAAGCTATTGCATAGCATTTTGTTTTCAATAAAATGTATTAAATTAAAAAAAAACGAACATAATATTTTTTAATTAATAGAAAAGGCTATAGCCTTTTCTTTTGGAGCGTTACTGATACGCCAATAAAAAAAGACATGTGGCACTCGAGAACTGCCGCGGCGAAGCTATTGCATAGCATTTTGTTTTCAATAAAAAGTATTAAATTAAAAAAAAAAACCTAACATAATATTTTCTAATTAATAGAAAAGGCTATTATAGCCTTTTCTTTTGGAGCGTTACTGATACACCAATAAAAAAAGACATGTGGCACTCGAGAACTGCCGCGGCAAAGCTATTGCATAGCATTTTGTTTTCAATAAAATGTATTAAATTAAAAAAAAATAACTAACATAATTTTTTTTAATTAATAGAAAAGGCTATATCCTTTTCTTTTGGAGCGTTACTGATACACCAATAAAAAAAGACATGTGGCACTCGAGAACTGCCGCGGCAAAGCTATTGCATAGCATTTTGTTTTCAATAAAATGTATTAAATTAAAAAAAAATAACTAACATAATTTTTTTTTAATTAATAGAAAAGGCTATATATAGCCTTTTCTTTTGGAGCGTTACTGATACACCACTCATTTGGCACTCGAGAACTGCCGCGGCAAAGCTATTGCATAGCATTTTGTTTTCAATAAAATGTATTAAATTAAAAAAAAATAACTAACATAATTTTTTTTTAATTAATAGAAAAGGCTATATATAGCCTTTTCTTTTGGAGCGTTACTGATACACCACTCATTTGGCACTCGAGAACTGCCGCGGCAAAGCTATTGCATAGCATTTTGTTTTCAATAAAATGTATTAAATTAAAAAAAAACGAACATAATATTTTTTAATTAATAGAAAAGGCTATAGCCTTTTCTTTTGGAGCGTTACTGATACGCCAATAAAAAAAGACATGTGGCACTCGAGAACTGCCGCGGCGAAGCTATTGCATAGCATTTTGTTTTCAATAAAATGTATTAAATTAAAAAAAAACGAACATAATATTTTTTAATTAATAGAAAAGGCTATAGCCTTTTCTTTTGGAGCGTTACTGATACGCCAATAAAAAAAGACATGTGGCACTCGAGAACTGCCGCGGCAAAGCTATTGCATAGCATTTTGTTTTCAATAAAATGTATTAAATTAAACAAAAATAACTAACATAATTTTTTTTAATTAATAGAAAAGGCTATAGCCTTTTCTTTTGGAGCGTTACTGATACGCCAATAAAAAAAGACATGTGGCACTCGAGAACTGCCGCGGCAAAGCTATTGCATAGCATTTTGTTTTCAATAAAATGTATTAAATTAAAAAAAAACGAACATAATATTTTTTAATTAATAGAAAAGGCTATATCCTTTTCTTTTGGAGCGTTACTGATACACCAATAAAAAAAGACATGTGGCACTCGAGAACTGCCGCGGCAAAGCTATTGCATAGCATTTTATTTTCAATAAAATGTATTAAATTAAAAAAAAATAACTAACATAATTTTTTTTTAATTAATAGAAAAGGCTATATATAGCCTTTTCTTTTGGAGCGTTACTGATACACCACTCATTTGGCACTCGAGAACTGCCGCGGCAAAGCTATTGCATAGCATTTTGTTTTCAATAAAATGTATTAAATTAAAAAAAAACGAACATAATATTTTTTAATTAATAGAAAAGGCTATAGCCTTTTCTTTTGGAGCGTTACTGATACGCCAATAAAAAAAGACATGTGGCACTCGAGAACTGCCGCGGCGAAGCTATTGCATAGCATTTTGTTTTCAATAAAATGTATTAAATTAAAAAAAACTAACTAACATAATTTTTTTTAATTAATAGAAAAGGCTATTATAGCCTTTTCTTTTGGAGCGTTACTGATACGCCAATAAAAAAAGACATGTGGCACTCGAGAACTGCCGCGGCAAAGCTATTGCATAGCATTTTAATAGAAAAGGCTATATATAGCCTTTTCTTTTGGAGCGTTACTGATACACCACTCATTTGGCACTCGAGAACTGCCGCGGCAAAGCTATTGCATAGCATTTTGTTTTCAATAAAAAGAATTAAATTAAAAAAAAACCTAACATAATATTTTTTAATTAATAGAAAAGGCTATAGCCTTTTCTTTTGGAGCGTTACTGATACGCCAATAAAAAAAGACATGTGGCACTCGAGAACTGCCGCGACAAAGCCATTGCATAGCATTTTGTTTTCAATAAAATGTATTAAATTAAAAAAAATAACTAACATAATTTTTTTTAATTTTAGAAAAGGCTATTTCTTTTGGAGCGTTACTGATACGCCAATAAAAAAAGACATGTGGCACTCGAGAACTGCCGCGGCAAAGCCATTGCATAGCATTTTGTTTTCAATAAAATGTATTAAATTAAAAAAAAAATAACTAACATAATTTTTTTTAATTAATAGAAAAGGCTATAGCCTTTTCTTTTGGAGCGTTACTGATACGCCAATAAAAAAAGACATGTGGCACTCGAGAACTGCCGCGACAAAGCCATTGCATAGCATTTTGTTTTCAATAAAATGTATTAAATTAAAAAAAATAACTAACATAATTTTTTTTAATTTTAGAAAAGGCTATAGCCTTTTCTTTTGGAGCGTTACTGATACGCCAATAAAAAAAGACATGTGGCACTCGAGAACTGCCGCGACAAAGCCATTGCATAGCATTTTGTTTTCAATAAAATGTATTAAATTAAAAAAAATAACTAACATAATTTTTTTTAATTTTAGAAAAGGCTATAGCCTTTTCTTTTGGAGCGTTACTGATACGCCAATAAAAAAAGACATGTGGCACTCGAGAACTGCCGCGACAAAGCCATTGCATAGCATTTTGTTTTCAATAAAATGTATTAAATTAAAAAAAAAATAACTAACATAATTTTTTTTAATTAATAGAAAAGGCTATAATAGCCTTTTCTTTTGGAGCGTTACTGATACGCCAATAAAAAAAGACATGTGGCACTCGAGAACTGCCGCGACAAAGCCATTGCATAGCATTTTGTTTTCAATCAAATGTATTAAATTAAAAAAAAATAACTAACATAATTTTTTTTAATTTTAGAAAAGGCTATATATAGCCTTTTCTTTTGGAGCGTTACTGATACGCCAATAAAAAAAGACATGTGGCACACAAGAACTGCCGCGACAAAGCCATTGCATAGCATTTTGTTTTCAATAAAATGTATTAAATTAAAAAAAAATAACTAACATAATTTTTTTTAATTTTAGAAAAAGCTATAGCCTTTTCTTTTGGAGCGTTACTGATACGCCAATAAAAAAAGACATGTGGCACACAAGAACTGCCGCGACAAAGCCATTGCATAGCATTTTGTTTTCAATAAAATGTATTAAATTAAAAAAAAAATAACTAACATAATTTTTTTTAATTTTAGAAAAAGCTATAGCCTTTTCTTTTGGAGCGTTACTGATACGCCAATAAAAAAAGACATGTGGCACTCGAGAACTGCCGCGGCAAAGCCATTGCATAGCATTTTGTTTTCAATAAAATGTATTAAATTAAAAAAAAAATAACTAACATAATTTTTTTTAATTTTAGAAAAGGCTATAGCCTTTTCTTTTGGAGCGTTACTGATACGCCAATAAAAAAAGACATGTGGCACTCGAGAACTGCCGCGGCAAAGCCATTGCATAGCATTTTGTTTTCAATAAAATGTATTAAATTAAAAAAAAATAACTAACATAATTTTTTTTAATTTTAGAAAAGGCTATTTCTTTTGGAGCGTTACTGATACGCCAATAAAAAAAGACATGTGGCACTCGAGAACTGCCGCGGCAAAGCCATTGCATAGCATTTTGTTTTCAATAAAATATATTAAATTAAAAAAAAAATAACTAACATAATTTTTTTTAATTTTAGAAAAAGCTATAGCCTTTTCTTTTGGAGCGTTACTGATACGCCAATAAAAAAAGACATGTGGCACTCGAGAACTGCCGCGGCAAAGCCATTGCATAGCATTTTGTTTTCAATAAAATGTATTAAATTAAAAAAAAAATAACTAACATAATTTTTTTTAATTTTAGAAAAGGCTATAGCCTTTTCTTTTGGAGCGTTACTGATACGCCAATAAAAAAAGACATGTGGCACTCGAGAACTGCCGCGGCAAAGCCATTGCATAGCATTTTGTTTTCAATAAAATGTATTAAATTAAAAAAAAATAACTAACATAATTTTTTTTAATTTTAGAAAAGGCTATAGCCTTTTCTTTTGGAGCGTTACTGATACGCCAATAAAAAAAGACATGTGGCACTCGAGAACTGCCGCGGCAAAGCCATTGCATAGCATTTTGTTTTCAATAAAATGTATTAAATTAAAAAAAAAATAACTAACATAATTTTTTTTAATTTTAGAAAAGGCTATAGCCTTTTCTTTTGGAGCGTTACTGATACGCCAATAAAAAAAGACATGTGGCACTCGAGAACTGCCGCGGCAAAGCCATTGCATAGCATTTTGTTTTCAATAAAATGTATTAAATTAAAAAAAAATAACTAACATAATTTTTTTTAATTTTAGAAAAGGCTATTTCTTTTGGAGCGTTACTGATACGCCAATAAAAAAAGACATGTGGCACTCGAGAACTGCCGCGGCAAAGCCATTGCATAGCATTTTGTTTTCAATAAAATATATTAAATTAAAAAAAAAATAACTAACATAATTTTTTTTAATTTTAGAAAAGGCTATTTCTTTTGGAGCGTTACTGATACGCCAATAAAAAAAGACATGTGGCACTCGAGAACTGCCGCGGCAAAGCCATTGCATAGCATTTTGTTTTCAATAAAATGTATTAAATTAAAAAAAAATAACTAACATAATTTTTTTTAATTTTAGAAAAGGCTATATATAGCCTTTTCTTTTGGAGCGTTACTGATACGCCAATAAAAAAAGACATGTGGCACTCGAGAACTGCCGCGGCAAAGCCATTGCATAGCATTTTGTTTTCAATAAAATATATTAAATTAAAAAAAAATAACTAACATAATTTTTTTTAATTTTAGAAAAGGCTATTTCTTTTGGAGCGTTACTGATACGCCAATAAAAAAAGACATGTGGCACTCGAGAACTGCCGCGGCAAAGCCATTGCATAGCATTTTGTTTTCAATAAAATATATTAAATTAAAAAAAAAATAACTAACATAATTTTTTTTAATTTTAGAAAAGGCTATTTCTTTTGGAGCGTTACTGATACGCCAATAAAAAAAGACATGTGGCACTCGAGAACTGCCGCGGCAAAGCCATTGCATAGCATTTTGTTTTCAATAAAATGTATTAAATTAAAAAAAAATAACTAACATAATTTTTTTAATTTTAGAAAAGGCTATAGCCTTTTCTTTTGGAGCGTTACTGATACGCCAATAAAAAAAGACATGTGGCACTCGAGAACTGCCGCGGCAAAGCCATTGCATAGCATTTTGTTTTCAATAAAATGTATTAAATTAAAAAAAATAACTAACATAATTTTTTTTAATTTTAGAAAAGGCTATTTCTTTTGGAGCGTTACTGATACGCCAATAAAAAAAGACATGTGGCACTCGAGAACTGCCGCGGCAAAGCCATTGCATAGCATTTTGTTTTCAATAAAATATATTAAATTAAAAAAAAATAACTAACATAATTTTTTTTAATTTTAGAAAAGGCTATTTCTTTTGGAGCGTTACTGATACGCCAATAAAAAAAGACATGTGGCACTCGAGAACTGCCGCGGCAAAGCCATTGCATAGCATTTTGTTTTCAATAAAATGTATTAAATTAAAAAAAAATAACTAACATAATTTTTTTTAATTTTAGAAAAGGCTATAGCCTTTTCTTTTGGAGCGTTACTGATACGCCAATAAAAAAAGACATGTGGCACTCGAGAACTGCCGCGGCAAAGCCATTGCATAGCATTTTGTTTTCAATAAAATATATTAAATTAAAAAAAAATAACTAACATAATTTTTTTTAATTTTAGAAAAGGCTATAGCCTTTTCTTTTGGAGCGTTACTGATACGCCAATAAAAAAAGACATGTGGCACTCGAGAACTGCCGCGGCAAAGCCATTGCATAGCATTTTGTTTTCAATAAAATATATTAAATTAAAAAAAAATAACTAACATAATTTTTTTTAATTTTAGAAAAGGCTATTTCTTTTGGAGCGTTACTGATACGCCAATAAAAAAAGACATGTGGCACTCGAGAACTGCCGCGGCAAAGCCATTGCATAGCATTTTGTTTTCAATAAAATGTATTAAATTAAAAAAAAATAACTAACATAATTTTTTTTAATTTTAGAAAAGGCTATAGCCTTTTCTTTTGGAGCGTTACTGATACGCCAATAAAAAAAGACATGTGGCACTCGAGAACTGCCGCGGCAAAGCCATTGCATAGCATTTTGTTTTCAATAAAATGTATTAAATTAAAAAAAAATAACTAACATAATTTTTTTTAATTTTAGAAAAGGCTATAGCCTTTTCTTTTGGAGCGTTACTGATACGCCAATAAAAAAAGACATGTGGCACTCGAGAACTGCCGCGGCAAAGCCATTGCATAGCATTTTGTTTTCAATAAAATGTATTAAATTAAAAAAAAATAACTAACATAATTTTTTTTAATTTTAGAAAAGGCTATAGCCTTTTCTTTTGGAGCGTTACTGATACGCCAATAAAAAAAGACATGTGGCACTCGAGAACTGCCGCGGCAAAGCCATTGCATAGCATTTTGTTTTCAATAAAATGTATTAAATTAAAAAAAAATAACTAACATAATTTTTTTTAATTTTAGAAAAGGCTATAGCCTTTTCTTTTGGAGCGTTACTGATACGCCAATAAAAAAAGACATGTGGCACTCGAGAACTGCCGCGGCAAAGCCATTGCATAGCATTTTGTTTTCAATAAAATGTATTAAATAAAAAAAAAAATAACTAACATAATTTTTTTTAATTATAGCCTTTTCTTTTGGAGCGTTACTGATACGCCAATAAAAAAAGACATGTGGCACTCGAGAACTGCCGCGGCAAAGCCATTGCATAGCATTTTGTTTTCAATAAAATGTATTAAATTAAAAAAAAATAACTAACATAATTTTTTTTAATTTTAGAAAAGGCTATAGCCTTTTCTTTTGGAGCGTTACTGATACGCCAATAAAAAAAGACATGTGGCACTCGAGAACTGCCGCGGCAAAGCCATTGCATAGCATTTTGTTTTCAATAAAATGTATTAAATTAAAAAAAAATAACTAACATAATTTTTTTTAATTTTAGAAAAGGCTATAGCCTTTTCTTTTGGAGCGTTACTGATACGCCAATAAAAAAAGACATGTGGCACTCGAGAACTGCCGCGGCAAAGCCATTGCATAGCATTTTGTTTTCAATAAAATGTATTAAATTAAAAAAAAAATAACTAACATAATTTTTTTTAATTTTAGAAAAGGCTATAGCCTTTTCTTTTGGAGCGTTACTGATACGCCAATAAAAAAAGACATGTGGCACTCGAGAACTGCCGCGGCAAAGCCATTGCATAGCATTTTGTTTTCAATAAAATGTATTAAATTAAAAAAAAATAACTAACATAATTTTTTTTAATTTTAGAAAAGGCTATTTCTTTTGGAGCGTTACTGATACGCCAATAAAAAAAGACATGTGGCACTCGAGAACTGCCGCGGCAAAGCCATTGCATAGCATTTTGTTTTCAATAAAATATATTAAATTAAAAAAAAAATAACTAACATAATTTTTTTTAATTTTAGAAAAGGCTATTTCTTTTGGAGCGTTACTGATACGCCAATAAAAAAAGACATGTGGCACTCGAGAACTGCCGCGGCAAAGCCATTGCATAGCATTTTGTTTTCAATAAAATGTATTAAATTAAAAAAAAATAACTAACATAATTTTTTTTAATTTTAGAAAAGGCTATATATAGCCTTTTCTTTTGGAGCGTTACTGATACGCCAATAAAAAAAGACATGTGGCACTCGAGAACTGCCGCGGCAAAGCCATTGCATAGCATTTTGTTTTCAATAAAATGTATTAAATTAAAAAAAAATAACTAACATAATTTTTTTTAATTTTAGAAAAGGCTATAGCCTTTTCTTTTGGAGCGTTACTGATACGCCAATAAAAAAAGACATGTGGCACTCGAGAACTGCCGCGGCAAAGCCATTGCATAGCATTTTGTTTTCAATAAAATGTATTAAATTAAAAAAAATAACTAACATAATTTTTTTTAATTTTAGAAAAGGCTATTTCTTTTGGAGCGTTACTGATACGCCAATAAAAAAAGACATGTGGCACTCGAGAACTGCCGCGGCAAAGCCATTGCATAGCATTTTGTTTTCAATAAAATATATTAAATTAAAAAAAAATAACTAACATAATTTTTTTTAATTTTAGAAAAGGCTATTTCTTTTGGAGCGTTACTGATACGCCAATAAAAAAAGACATGTGGCACTCGAGAACTGCCGCGGCAAAGCCATTGCATAGCATTTTGTTTTCAATAAAATGTATTAAATTAAAAAAAAATAACTAACATAATTTTTTTTAATTTTAGAAAAGGCTATAGCCTTTTCTTTTGGAGCGTTACTGATACGCCAATAAAAAAAGACATGTGGCACTCGAGAACTGCCGCGGCAAAGCCATTGCATAGCATTTTGTTTTCAATAAAATGTATTAAATTAAAAAAAAATAACTAACATAATTTTTTTTAATTTTAGAAAAGGCTATAGCCTTTTCTTTTGGAGCGTTACTGATACGCCAATAAAAAAAGACATGTGGCACTCGAGAACTGCCGCGGCAAAGCCATTGCATAGCATTTTGTTTTCAATAAAATGTATTAAATTAAAAAAAAATAACTAACATAATTTTTTTTAATTTTAGAAAAGGCTATAGCCTTTTCTTTTGGAGCGTTACTGATACGCCAATAAAAAAAGACATGTGGCACTCGAGAACTGCCGCGGCAAAGCCATTGCATAGCATTTTGTTTTCAATAAAATGTATTAAATTAAAAAAAAATAACTAACATAATTTTTTTTAATTTTAGAAAAGGCTATAGCCTTTTCTTTTGGAGCGTTACTGATACGCCAATAAAAAAAGACATGTGGCACTCGAGAACTGCCGCGGCAAAGCCATTGCATAGCATTTTGTTTTCAATAAAATGTATTAAATAAAAAAAAAAATAACTAACATAATTTTTTTTAATTATAGCCTTTTCTTTTGGAGCGTTACTGATACGCCAATAAAAAAAGACATGTGGCACTCGAGAACTGCCGCGGCAAAGCCATTGCATAGCATTTTGTTTTCAATAAAATGTATTAAATTAAAAAAAAAATAACTAACATAATTTTTTTTAATTTTAGAAAAGGCTATTTCTTTTGGAGCGTTACTGATACGCCAATAAAAAAAGACATGTGGCACTCGAGAACTGCCGCGGCAAAGCCATTGCATAGCATTTTGTTTTCAATAAAATGTATTAAATTAAAAAAAAAATAACTAACATAATTTTTTTTAATTTTAGAAAAGGCTATAGCCTTTTCTTTTGGAGCGTTACTGATACGCCAATAAAAAAAGACATGTGGCACTCGAGAACTGCCGCGGCAAAGCCATTGCATAGCATTTTGTTTTCAATAAAATGTATTAAATAAAAAAAAAAATAACTAACATAATTTTTTTTAATTTTAGAAAAGGCTATAGCCTTTTCTTTTGGAGCGTTACTGATACGCCAATAAAAAAAGACATGTGGCACTCGAGAACTGCCGCGGCAAAGCCATTGCATAGCATTTTGTTTTCAATAAAATGTATTAAATTAAAAAAAAAATAACTAACATAATTTTTTTTAATTTTAGAAAAGGCTATAGCCTTTTCTTTTGGAGCGTTACTGATACGCCAATAAAAAAAGACATGTGGCACTCGAGAACTGCCGCGGCAAAGCCATTGCATAGCATTTTGTTTTCAATAAAATGTATTAAATTAAAAAAAAAATAACTAACATAATTTTTTTTAATTTTAGAAAAGGCTATTATAGCCTTTTCTTTTGGAGCGTTACTGATACGCCAATAAAAAAAGACATGTGGCACTCGAGAACTGCCGCGGCAAAGCCATTGCATAGCATTTTGTTTTCAATAAAATGTATTAAATTAAAAAAAAATAACTAACATAATTTTTTTTAATTTTAGAAAAGGCTATAGCCTTTTCTTTTGGAGCGTTACTGATACGCCAATAAAAAAAGACATGTGGCACTCGAGAACTGCCGCGGCAAAGCCATTGCATAGCATTTTGTTTTCAATAAAATGTATTAAATTAAAAAAAAAATAACTAACATACGCGTTACTGATACGCCAATAAAAAAAGACATGTGGCACTCGAGAACTGCCGCGGCAAAGCCATTGCATAGCATTTTGTTTTCAATAAAATGTATTAAATTAAAAAAAAAATAACTAACATAATTTTTTTTAATTTTAGAAAAGGCTATAGCCTTTTCTTTTGGAGCGTTACTGATACGCCAATAAAAAAAGACATGTGGCACTCGAGAACTGCCGCGGCAAAGCCATTGCATAGCATTTTGTTTTCAATAAAATGTATTAAATTAAAAAAAAAATAACTAACATAATTTTTTTTAATTTTAGAAAAGGCTATTATAGCTATAGCCTTTTCTTTTGGAGCGTTACTGATACGCCAATAAAAAAAGACATGTGGCACTCGAGAACTGCCGCGGCAAAGCCATTGCATAGCATTTTGTTTTCAATAAAATGTATTAAATAAAAAAAAAAATAACTAACATAATTTTTTTTAATTATAGCCTTTTCTTTTGGAGCGTTACTGATACGCCAATAAAAAAAGACATGTGGCACTCGAGAACTGCCGCGGCAAAGCCATTGCATAGCATTTTGTTTTCAATAAAATGTATTAAATTAAAAAAAAAATAACTAACATAATTTTTTTTAATTTTAGAAAAGGCTATTTCTTTTGGAGCGTTACTGATACGCCAATAAAAAAAGACATGTGGCACTCGAGAACTGCCGCGGCAAAGCCATTGCATAGCATTTTGTTTTCAATAAAATGTATTAAATTAAAAAAAAATAACTAACATAATTTTTTTTAATTTTAGAAAAGGCTATAGCCTTTTCTTTTGGAGCGTTACTGATACGCCAATAAAAAAAGACATGTGGCACTCGAGAACTGCCGCGGCAAAGCCATTGCATAGCATTTTGTTTTCAATAAAATGTATTAAATTAAAAAAAAAATAACTAACATAATTTTTTTTAATTTTAGAAAAGGCTATTATAGCCTTTTCTTTTGGAGCGTTACTGATACGCCAATAAAAAAAGACATGTGGCACTCGAGAACTGCCGCGGCAAAGCCATTGCATAGCATTTTGTTTTCAATAAAATGTATTAAATTAAAAAAAAATAACTAACATAATTTTTTTTAATTTTAGAAAAGGCTATAGCCTTTTCTTTTGGAGCGTTACTGATACGCCAATAAAAAAAGACATGTGGCACTCGAGAACTGCCGCGGCAAAGCCATTGCATAGCATTTTGTTTTCAATAAAATGTATTAAATTAAAAAAAAGATAACTAACATAATTTTTTTTAATTTTAGAATTTTCTTTTGGAGCGTTACTGATACGCCAATAAAAAAAGACATGTGGCACTCTAGAACTGCCGCGGCAAAGCCATTGCATAGCATTTTGTTTTCAATAAAATGTATTAAATTAAAAAAAAATAACTAACATAATTTTTTTAATTTTAGAAAAGGCTATAGCCTTTTCTTTTGGAGCGTTACTGATACGCCAATAAAAAAAGACATGTGGCACTCGAGAACTGCCGCGGCAAAGCCATTGCATAGCATTTTGTTTTCAATAAAATGTATTAAATTAAAAAAAAAATAACTAACATAATTTTTTTTAATTTTAGAAAAGGCTATTTCTTTTGGAGCGTTACTGATACGCCAATAAAAAAAGACATGTGGCACTCGAGAACTGCCGCGGCAAAGCCATTGCATAGCATTTTGTTTTCAATAAAATGTATTAAATTAAAAAAAAATAACTAACATAATTTTTTTTAATTTTAGAAAAGGCTATAGCCTTTTCTTTTGGAGCGTTACTGATACGCCAATAAAAAAAGACATGTGGCACTCGAGAACTGCCGCGGCAAAGCCATTGCATAGCATTTTGTTTTCAATAAAATGTATTAAATTAAAAAAAAAATAACTAACATAATTTTTTTTAATTTTAGAAAAGGCTATTTCTTTTGGAGCGTTACTGATACGCCAATAAAAAAAGACATGTGGCACTCGAGAACTGCCGCGGCAAAGCCATTGCATAGCATTTTGTTTTCAATAAAATGTTATTAAATTAAAAAAAAAATAACTAACATAATTTTTTTTAATTTTAGAAAAGGCTATTTCTTTTGGAGCGTTACTGATACGCCAATAAAAAAAGACATGTGGCACTCGAGAACTGCCGCGGCAAAGCCATTGCATAGCATTTTGTTTTCAATAAAATGTATTAAATTAAAAAAAAAATAACTAACATAATTTTTTTTAATTTTAGAAAAGGCTATTTCTTTTGGAGCGTTACTGATACGCCAATAAAAAAAGACATGTGGCACTCGAGAACTGCCGCGGCAAAGCCATTGCATAGCATTTTGTTTTCAATAAAATGTATTAAATTAAAAAAAAAATAACTAACATAATTTTTTTTAATTTTAGAAAAGAGCGTTACTGATACGCCAATAAAAAAAGACATGTGGCACTCGAGAACTGCCGCGGCAAAGCCATTGCATAGCATTTTGTTTTCAATAAAATGTATTAAATTAAAAAAAAATAACCAACATAATTTTTTTTAATTTTAGAAAAGGCTATAGCCTTTTCTTTTGGAGCGTTACTGATACGCCAATAAAAAAAGACATGTGGCACTCGAGAACTGCTGCGGCAAAGCCATTGCATAGCATTTTGTTTTCAATAAAATGTATTAAATTAAAAAAAAATAACTAACATAATTTTTTTTAATTTTAGAAAAGGCTATTTCTTTTGGAGCGTTACTGATACGCCAATAAAAAAAGACATGTGGCACTCGAGAACTGCCGCGGCAAAGCCATTGCATAGCATTTTGTTTTCAATAAAATGTATTAAATTAAAAAAAAATAACTAACATAATTTTTTTTAATTTTAGAAAAGGCTATAGCGTTACTGATACGCCAATAAAAAAAGACATGTGGCACTCGAGAACTGCCGCGGCAAAGCCATTGCATAGCATTTTGTTTTCAATAAAATGTATTAAATTAAAAAAAAAATAACTAACATAATTTTTTTTAATTTTAGAAAAGGCTATAGCCTTTTCTTTTGGAGCGTTACTGATACGCCAATAAAAAAAGTCATGTGGCACTCGAGAACTGCCGCGGCAAAGCCATTGCATAGCATTTTGTTTTCAATAAAATGTATTAAATTAAAAAAAAATAACTAACATAATTTTTTTTAATTTTAGAAAAGGCTATAGCCTTTTCTTTTGGAGCGTTACTGATACGCCAATAAAAAAAGACATGTGGTACTCGAGAACTGCCGCGGCAAAGCCATTGCATAGCATTTTGTTTTCAATAAAATGTATTAAATTAAAAAAAATTAACTAACATAATTTTTTTAATTTTAGAAAAGGCTATAGCCTTTTCTTTTGGAGCGTTACTGATACGCCAATAAAAAAAGACATGTGGCACTCGAGAACTGCCGCGGCAAAGCCATTGCATAGCATTTTGTTTTCAATAAAATGTATTAAATTAAAAAAAAATAACTAACATAATTTTTTTTAATTTTAGAAAAGGCTATAGCCTTTTCTTTTGGAGCGTTACTGATACGCCAATAAAAAAAGACATGTGGCACTCGAGAACTGCCGCGGCAAAGCCATTGCATAGCATTTTGTTTTCAATAAAATGTATTAAATTAAAAAAAAATAACTAACATAATTTTTTTTAATTTTAGAAAAGGCTATATAGCCTTTTCTTTTGGAGCGTTACTGATACGCCAATAAAAAAAGACATGTGGCACTCGAGAACTGCCGCGGCAAAGCCATTGCATAGCATTTTGTTTTCAATAAAATGTATTAAATTAAAAAAAAAATAACTAACATAATTTTTTTTAATTTTAGAAAAGGCTATAGCCTTTTCTTTTGGAGCGTTACTGATACGCCAATAAAAAAAGACATGTGGCACTCGAGAACTGCCGCGGCAAAGCCATTGCATAGCATTTTGTTTTCAATAAAATGTATTAAATTAAAAAAAAATAACTAACATAATTTTTTTTAATTTTAGAAAAGGCTATAGCCTTTTCTTTTGGAGCGTTACTGATACGCCAATAAAAGAAGACATGTGGCACTCGAGAACTGCCGCGGCAAAGCCATTGCATAGCATTTTGTTTTCAATAAAATGTATTAAATTAAAAAAAAAATAACTAACATAATTTTTTTTAATTTTAGAAAAGGCTATATATAGCCTTTTCTTTTGGAGCGTTACTGATACGCCAATAAAAAAAGACATGTGGCACTCGAGAACTGCCGCGGCAAAGCCATTGCATAGCATTTTGTTTTCAATAAAATGTATTAAATTAAAAAAAAAATAACTAACATAATTTTTTTTAATTTTAGAAAAGGCTATAGCCTTTTCTTTTGGAGCGTTACTGATACGCCAATAAAAAAAGACATGTGGCACTCGAGAACTGCCGCGGCAAAGCCATTGCATAGCATTTTGTTTTCAATAAAATGTATTAAATTAAAAAAAAAATAACTAACATAATTTTTTTTAATTTTAGAAAAGGCTATAGCCTTTTCTTTTGGAGCGTTACTGATACGCCAATAAAAAAAGACATGTGGCACTCGAGAACTGCCGCGGCAAAGCCATTGCATAGCATTTTGTTTTCAATAAAATGTATTAAATTAAAAAAAAAATAACTAACATAATTTTTTTTAATTTTAGAAAAGGCTATTTCTTTTGGAGCGTTACTGCTACGCCAATAAAAAAAGACATGTGGCACTCGAGAACTGCCGCGGCAAAGCCATTGCATAGCATTTTGTTTTCAATAAAATGTATTAAATTAAAAAAAAATAACTAACATAATTTTTTTTAATTTTAGAAAAGGCTATAGCCTTTTCTTTTGGAGCGTTACTGATACGCCAATAAAAGAAGACATGTGGCACTCGAGAACTGCCGCGGCAAAGCCATTGCATAGCATTTTGTTTTCAATAAAATGTATTAAATTAAAAAAAAAATAACTAACATAATTTTTTTTAATTTTAGAAAAGGCTATATAGCCTTTTCTTTTGGAGCGTTACTGATACGCCAATAAAAAAAGACATGTGGCACTCGAGAACTGCCGCGGCAAAGCCATTGCATAGCATTTTGTTTTCAATAAAATGTATTAAATTAAAAAAAAAATAACTAACATAATTTTTTTTAATTTTAGAAAAGGCTATAGCCTTTTCTTTTGGAGCGTTACTGATACGCCAATAAAAAAAGACATGTGGCACTCGAGAACTGCCGCGGCAAAGCCATTGCATAGCATTTTGTTTTCAATAAAATGTATTAAATTAAAAAAAAATAACTAACATAATTTTTTTTAATTTTAGAAAAGGCTATAGCCTTTTCTTTTGGAGCGTTACTGATACGCCAATAAAAAAAGACATGTGGCACTCGAGAACTGCCGCGGCAAAGCCATTGCATAGCATTTTGTTTTCAATAAAATGTATTAAATTAAAAAAAAAATAACTAACATAATTTTTTTTAATTTTAGAAAAGGCTATTATAGCCTTTTCTTTTGGAGCGTTACTGATACGCCAATAAAAAAAGACATGTGGCACTCGAGAACTGCCGCGGCAAAGCCATTGCATAGCATTTTGTTTTCAATAAAATGTATTAAATTAAAAAAAAAATAACTAACATAATTTTTTTTAATTTTAGAAAAGGCTATAGCCTTTTCTTTTGGAGCGTTACTGATACGCCAATAAAAAAAGACATGTGGCACTCGAGAACTGCCGCGGCAAAGCCATTGCATAGCATTTTGTTTTCAATAAAATGTATTAAATTAAAAAAAAAATAACTAACATAATTTTTTTTAATTTTAGAAAAGGCTATAGCCTTTTCTTTTGGAGCGTTACTGATACGCCAATAAAAAAAGACATGTGGTACTCGAGAACTGCCGCGGCAAAGCCATTGCATAGCATTTTGTTTTCAATAAAATGTATTAAATTAAAAAAAAATAACTAACATAATTTTTTTTAATTTTAGAAAAGGCTATAGCCTTTTCTTTTGGAGCGTTACTGATACGCCAATAAAAAAAGACATGTGGCACTCGAGAACTGCCGCGGCAAAGCCATTGCATAGCATTTTGTTTTCAATAAAATGTATTAAATTAAAAAAAAAATAACTAACATAATTTTTTTTAATTTTAGAAAAGGCTATATAGCCTTTTCTTTTGGAGCGTTACTGATACGCCAATAAAAAAAGACATGTGGCACTCGAGAACTGCCGCGGCAAAGCCATTGCATAGCATTTTGTTTTCAATAAAATGTATTAAATTAAAAAAAAAATAACTAACATAATTTTTTTTAATTTTAGAAAAGGCTATAGCCTTTTCTTTTGGAGCGTTACTGATACGCCAATAAAAAAAGACATGTGGCACTCGAGAACTGCCGCGGCAAAGCCATTGCATAGCATTTTGTTTTCAATAAAATGTATTAAATTAAAAAAAAAATAACTAACATAATTTTTTTTAATTTTAGAAAAGGCTATAGCCTTTTCTTTTGGAGCGTTACTGATACGCCAATAAAAAAAGACATGTGGCACTCGAGAACTGCCGCGGCAAAGCCATTGCATAGCATTTTGTTTTCAATAAAATGTATTAAATTAAAAAAAAAATAACTAACATAATTTTTTTTAATTTTAGAAAAGGCTATAGCCTTTTCTTTTGGAGCGTTACTGATACGCCAATAAAAAAAGACATGTGGCACTCGAGAACTGCCGCGGCAAAGCCATTGCATAGCATTTTGTTTTCAATAAAATGTATTAAATTAAAAAAAAATAACTAACATAATTTTTTTTAATTTTAGAAAAGGCTATTTCTTTTGGAGCGTTACTGATACGCCAATAAAAAAAGACATGTGGCACTCGAGAACTGCCGCGGCAAAGCCATTGCATAGCATTTTGTTTTCAATAAAATGTATTAAATTAAAAAAAAAATAACTAACATAATTTTTTTTAATTTTAGAAAAGGCTATAGCCTTTTCTTTTGGAGCGTTACTGATACGCCAATAAAAAAAGACATGTGGCACTCGAGAACTGCCGCGGCAAAGCCATTGCATAGCATTTTGTTTTCAATAAAATGTATTAAATTAAAAAAAAAATAACTAACATAATTTTTTTTAATTTTAGAAAAGGCTATTATAGCCTTTTCTTTTGGAGCGTTACTGATACGCCAATAAAAAAAGACATGTGGCACTCGAGAACTGCCGCGGCAAAGCCATTGCATAGCATTTTGTTTTCAATAAAATGTATTAAATTAAAAAAAAAATAACTAACATAATTTTTTT
Source organism: Gymnocheta viridis (assembly GCA_956483585.1). NCBI lineage: Eukaryota > Metazoa > Arthropoda > Insecta > Diptera > Tachinidae > Gymnocheta > Gymnocheta viridis. The sequence goes on along the minus strand of OY101443.1, from coordinate 56,630,599 downwards.
TAATTTTAGAAAAGGCTATTATAGCCTTTTCTTTTGGAGCGTTACTGATACGCCAATAAAAAAAGACATGTGGCACTCGAGAACTGCCGCGGCAAAGCCATTGCATAGCATTTTGTTTTCAATAAAATGTATTAAATTAAAAAAAAAATAACTAACATAATTTTTTTTAATTTTAGAAAAGGCTATAGCCTTTTCTTTTGGAGCGTTACTGATACGCCAATAAAAAAAGACATGTGGCACTCGAGAACTGCCGCGGCAAAGCCATTGCATAGCATTTTGTTTTCAATAAAATGTATTAAATTAAAAAAAAAATAACTAACATAATTTTTTTTAATTTTAGAAAAGGCTATTATAGCCTTTTCTTTTGGAGCGTTACTGATACGCCAATAAAAAAAGACATGTGGCACTCGAGAACTGCCGCGGCAAAGCCATTGCATAGCATTTTGTTTTCAATAAAATGTATTAAATTAAAAAAAAAATAACTAACATAATTTTTTTTAATTTTAGAAAAGGCTATAGCCTTTTCTTTTGGAGCGTTACTGATACGCCAATAAAAAAAGACATGTGGCACTCGAGAACTGCCGCGGCAAAGCCATTGCATAGCATTTTGTTTTCAATAAAATGTATTAAATTAAAAAAAAATAACTAACATAATTTTTTTTAATTTTAGAAAAGGCTATAGCCTTTTCTTTTGGAGCGTTACTGATACGCCAATAAAAAAAGACATGTGGCACTCGAGAACTGCCGCGGCAAAGCCATTGCATAGCATTTTGTTTTCAATAAAATGTATTAAATTAAAAAAAAAATAACTAACATAATTTTTTTTAATTTTAGAAAAGGCTATAGCCTTTTCTTTTGGAGCGTTACTGATACGCCAATAAAAAAAGACATGTGGCACTCGAGAACTGCCGCGGCAAAGCCATTGCATAGCATTTTGTTTTCAATAAAATGTATTAAATTAAAAAAAAAATAACTAACATAATTTTTTTTTAATTTTAGAAAAGGCTATATAGCCTTTTCTTTTGGAGCGTTACTGATACGCCAATAAAAAAAGACATGTGGCACTCGAGAACTGCCGCGGCAAAGCCATTGCATAGCATTTTGTTTTCAATAAAATGTATTAAATTAAAAAAAAATAACTAACATAATTTTTTTTAATTTTAGAAAAGGCTATAGCCTTTTCTTTTGGAGCGTTACTGATACGCCAATAAAAAAAGACATGTGGCACTCGAGAACTGCCGCGGCAAAGCCATTGCATAGCATTTTGTTTTCAATAAAATGTATTAAATTAAAAAAAAATAACTAACATAATTTTTTTTAATTTTAGAAAAGGCTATAGCCTTTTCTTTTGGAGCGTTACTGATACGCCAATAAAAAAAGACATGTGGCACTCGAGAACTGCCGCGGCAAAGCCATTGCATAGCATTTTGTTTTCAATAAAATGTATTAAATTAAAAAAAAATAACTAACATAATTTTTTTTTAATTTTAGAAAAGGCTATAGCCTTTTCTTTTGGAGCGTTACTGATACGCCAATAAAAAAAGACATGTGGCACTCGAGAACTCCGCGGCAAAGCCATTGCATAGCATTTTGTTTTCAATAAAATGTATTAAATTAAAAAAAAATAACTAACATAATTTTTTTTAATTTTAGAAAAGGCTATTTCTTTTGGAGCGTTACTGATACGCCAATAAAAAAAGACATGTGGCACTCGAGAACTGCCGCGGCAAAGCCATTGCATAGCATTTTGTTTTCAATAAAATGTATTAAATTAAAAAAAAATAACTAACATAATTTTTTTTAATTTTAGAAAAGGCTATAGCCTTTTCTTTTGGAGCGTTACTGATACGCCAATAAAAAAAGACATGTGGCACTCGAGAACTGCCGCGGAAAAGCCATTGCATAGCATTTTGTTTTCAATAAAATGTATTAAATTAAAAAAAAATAACTAACATAATTTTTTTTAATTTTAGAGAAGGCTTATAGCCTTTTCTTTTGGAGCGTTACTGATACGCCAATAAAAAAAGACATGTGGCACTCGAGAACTGCCGCGGCAAAGCCATTGCATAGCATTTTATTTTCAATAAAATGTATTAAATTAAAAAAAAAATAACTAACATAATTTTTTTTAATTTTAGAAAAGGCTATAGCCTTTTCTTTTGGAGCGTTACTGATACGCCAATAAAAAAAGACATGTGGCACTCGAGAACTGCCGCGGCAAAGCCATTGCATAGCATTTTGTTTTCAATAAAATGTATTAAATTAAAAAAAAATAACTAACATAATTTTTTTTAATTTTAGAAAAGGCTATTTCTTTTGGAGCGTTACTGATACGCCAATAAAAAAAGACATGTGGCACTCGAGAACTGCCGCGGCAAAGCCATTGCATAGCATTTTATTTTCAATAAAATGTATTAAATTAAAAAAAAAATAACTAACATAATTTTTTTTAATTTTAGAAAAGGCTATAGCCTTTTCTTTTGGAGCGTTACTGATACGCCAATAAAAAAAGACATGTGGCACTCGAGAACTGCCGCGGCAAAGCCATTGCATAGCATTTTGTTTTCAATAAAATGTATTAAATTAAAAAAAAATAACTAACATAATTTTTTTTAATTTTAGAAAAGGCTATTTCTTTTGGAGCGTTACTGATACGCCAATAAAAAAAGACATGTGGCACTCGAGAACTGCCGCGGCAAAGCCATTGCATAGCATTTTATTTTCAATAAAATGTATTAAATTAAAAAAAAATAACTAACATAATTTTTTTTAATTTTAGAAAAGGCTATTTCTTTTGGAGCGTTACTGATACGCCAATAAAAAAAGACATGTGGCACTCGAGAACTGCCGCGGCAAAGCCATTGCATAGCATTTTATTTTCAATAAAATGTATTAAATTAAAAAAAAAATAACTAACATAATTTTTTTTAATTTTAGAAAAGGCTATAGCCTTTTCTTTTGGAGCGTTACTGATACGCCAATAAAAAAAGACATGTGGCACTCGAGAACTGCCGCGGCAAAGCCATTGCATAGCATTTTGTTTTCAATAAAATGTATTAAATTAAAAAAAAATAACTAACATAATTTTTTTTAATTTTAGAAAAGGCTATTTCTTTTGGAGCGTTACTGATACGCCAATAAAAAAAGACATGTGGCACTCGAGAACTGCCGCGGCAAAGCCATTGCATAGCATTTTGTTTTCAATAAAATGTATTAAATTAAAAAAAAATAACTAACATAATTTTTTTTAATTTTAGAAAAGGCTATTTCTTTTGGAGCGTTACTGATACGCCAATAAAAAAAGACATGTGGCACTCGAGAACTGCCGCGGCAAAGCCATTGCATAGCATTTTGTTTTCAATAAAATGTATTAAATTAAAAAAAAATAACTAACATAATTTTTTTTAATTTTAGAAAAGGCTATTTCTTTTGGAGCGTTACTGATACGCCAATAAAAAAAGACATGTGGCACTCGAGAACTGCCGCGGCAAAGCCATTGCATAGCATTTTGTTTTCAATAAAATGTATTAAATTAAAAAAAAATAACTAACATAATTTTTTTTAATTTTAGAAAAGGCTATAGCCTTTTCTTTTGGAGCGTTACTGATACGCCAATAAAAAAAGACATGTGGCACTCGAGAACTGCCGCGGCAAAGCCATTGCATAGCATTTTGTTTTCAATAAAATGTATTAAATTAAAAAAAAATAACTAACATAATTTTTTTTAATTTTAGAAAAGGCTATTTCTTTTGGAGCGTTACTGATACGCCAATAAAAAAAGACATGTGGCACTCGAGAACTGCCGCGGCAAAGCCATTGCATAGCATTTTGTTTTCAATAAAATGTATTAAATTAAAAAAAAATAACTAACATAATTTTTTTTAATTTTAGAAAAGGCTATTTCTTTTGGAGCGTTACTGATACGCCAATAAAAAAAGACATGTGGCACTCGAGAACTGCCGCGGCAAAGCCATTGCATAGCATTTTGTTTTCAATAAAATGTATTAAATTAAAAAAAAATAACTAACATAATTTTTTTTAATTTTAGAAAAGGCTATAGCCTTTTCTTTTGGAGCGTTACTGATACGCCAATAAAAAAAGACATGTGGCACTCGAGAACTGCCGCGGCAAAGCCATTGCATAGCATTTTGTTTTCAATAAAATGTATTAAATTAAAAAAAAATAACTAACATAATTTTTTTTAATTTTAGAAAAGGCTATAGCCTTTTCTTTTGGAGCGTTACTGATACGCCAATAAAAAAAGACATGTGGCACTCGAGAACTGCCGCGGCAAAGCCATTGCATAGCATTTTGTTTTCAATAAAATGTATTAAATTAAAAAAAAATAACTAACATAATTTTTTTTAATTTTAGAAAAGGCTATTTCTTTTGGAGCGTTACTGATACGCCAATAAAAAAAGACATGTGGCACTCGAGAACTGCCGCGGCAAAGCCATTGCATAGCATTTTGTTTTCAATAAAATGTATTAAATTAAAAAAAAATAACTAACATAATTTTTTTTAATTTTAGAAAAGGCTATAGCCTTTTCTTTTGGAGCGTTACTGATACGCCAATAAAAAAAGACATGTGGCACTCGAGAACTGCCGCGGCAAAGCCATTGCATAGCATTTTGTTTTCAATAAAATGTATTAAATTAAAAAAAAATAACTAACATAATTTTTTTTAATTTTAGAAAAGGCTATTTCTTTTGGAGCGTTACTGATACGCCAATAAAAAAAGACATGTGGCACTCGAGAACTGCCGCGGCAAAGCCATTGCATAGCATTTTGTTTTCAATAAAATGTATTAAATTAAAAAAAAATAACTAACATAATTTTTTTTAATTTTAGAAAAGGCTATTTCTTTTGGAGCGTTACTGATACGCCAATAAAAAAAGACATGTGGCACTCGAGAACTGCCGCGGCAAAGCCATTGCATAGCATTTTGTTTTCAATAAAATGTATTAAATTAAAAAAAAATAACTAACATAATTTTTTTTAATTTTAGAAAAGGCTATAGCCTTTTCTTTTGGAGCGTTACTGATACGCCAATAAAAAAAGACATGTGGCACTCGAGAACTGCCGCGGCAAAGCCATTGCATAGCATTTTGTTTTCAATAAAATGTATTAAATTAAAAAAAAATAACTAACATAATTTTTTTTAATTTTAGAAAAGGCTATTTCTTTTGGAGCGTTACTGATACGCCAATAAAAAAAGACATGTGGCACTCGAGAACTGCCGCGGCAAAGCCATTGCATAGCATTTTATTTTCAATAAAATGTATTAAATTAAAAAAAAAATAACTAACATAATTTTTTTTAATTTTAGAAAAGGCTATAGCCTTTTCTTTTGGAGCGTTACTGATACGCCAATAAAAAAAGACATGTGGCACTCGAGAACTGCCGCGGCAAAGCCATTGCATAGCATTTTGTTTTCAATAAAATGTATTAAATTAAAAAAAAATAACTAACATAATTTTTTTTAATTTTAGAAAAGGCTATTTCTTTTGGAGCGTTACTGATACGCCAATAAAAAAAGACATGTGGCACTCGAGAACTGCCGCGGCAAAGCCATTGCATAGCATTTTATTTTCAATAAAATGTATTAAATTAAAAAAAAATAACTAACATAATTTTTTTTAATTTTAGAAAAGGCTATTTCTTTTGGAGCGTTACTGATACGCCAATAAAAAAAGACATGTGGCACTCGAGAACTGCCGCGGCAAAGCCATTGCATAGCATTTTATTTTCAATAAAATGTATTAAATTAAAAAAAAAATAACTAACATAATTTTTTTTAATTTTAGAAAAGGCTATAGCCTTTTCTTTTGGAGCGTTACTGATACGCCAATAAAAAAAGACATGTGGCACTCGAGAACTGCCGCGGCAAAGCCATTGCATAGCATTTTGTTTTCAATAAAATGTATTAAATTAAAAAAAAATAACTAACATAATTTTTTTTAATTTTAGAAAAGGCTATTTCTTTTGGAGCGTTACTGATACGCCAATAAAAAAAGACATGTGGCACTCGAGAACTGCCGCGGCAAAGCCATTGCATAGCATTTTGTTTTCAATAAAATGTATTAAATTAAAAAAAAATAACTAACATAATTTTTTTTAATTTTAGAAAAGGCTATTTCTTTTGGAGCGTTACTGATACGCCAATAAAAAAAGACATGTGGCACTCGAGAACTGCCGCGGCAAAGCCATTGCATAGCATTTTGTTTTCAATAAAATGTATTAAATTAAAAAAAAATAACTAACATAATTTTTTTTAATTTTAGAAAAGGCTATTTCTTTTGGAGCGTTACTGATACGCCAATAAAAAAAACATGTGGCACTCGAGAACTGCCGCGGCAAAGCCATTGCATAGCATTTTGTTTTCAATAAAATGTATTAAATTAAAAAAAAATAACTAACATAATTTTTTTTAATTTTAGAAAAGGCTATTTCTTTTGGAGCGTTACTGATACGCCAATAAAAAAAGACATGTGGCACTCGAGAACTGCCGCGGCAAAGCCATTGCATAGCATTTTATTTTCAATAAAATGTATTAAATTAAAAAAAAAATAACTAACATAATTTTTTTTAATTTTAGAAAAGGCTATAGCCTTTTCTTTTGGAGCGTTACTGATACGCCAATAAAAAAAGACATGTGGCACTCGAGAACTGCCGCGGCAAAGCCATTGCATAGCATTTTGTTTTCAATAAAATGTATTAAATTAAAAAAAAATAACTAACATAATTTTTTTTAATTTTAGAAAAGGCTATTTCTTTTGGAGCGTTACTGATACGCCAATAAAAAAAGACATGTGGCACTCGAGAACTGCCGCGGCAAAGCCATTGCATAGCATTTTATTTTCAATAAAATGTATTAAATTAAAAAAAAAATAACTAACATAATTTTTTTTAATTTTAGAAAAGGCTATAGCCTTTTCTTTTGGAGCGTTACTGATACGCCAATAAAAAAAGACATGTGGCACTCGAGAACTGCCGCGGCAAAGCCATTGCATAGCATTTTGTTTTCAATAAAATGTATTAAATTAAAAAAAAATAACTAACATAATTTTTTTTAATTTTAGAAAAGGCTATTTCTTTTGGAGCGTTACTGATACGCCAATAAAAAAAGACATGTGGCACTCGAGAACTGCCGCGGCAAAGCCATTGCATAGCATTTTGTTTTCAATAAAATGTATTAAATTAAAAAAAAATAACTAACATAATTTTTTTTAATTTTAGAAAAAAAATAACTAACATAATTTTTTTTAATTTTAGAAAAGGCTATAGCCTTTTCTTTAGGAGCGTTACTGATACGCCAATAAAAAAAGACATGTGGCACTCGAGAACTGCCGCGGCAAAGCCATTGCATAGCATTTTGTTTTCAATAAAATGTATTAAATTAAAAAAAAATAACTAACATAATTTTTTTTAATTTTAGAAAAGGCTATAGCCTTTTCTTTTGGAGCGTTACTGATACGCCAATAAAAAAAGACATGTGGCACTCGAGAACTGCCGCGGCAAAGCCATTGCATAGCATTTTGTTTTCGATAAAATGTATTAAATTAAAAAAAAAATAACTAACATAATTTTTTTTAATTTTAGAAAAGGCTTATAGCCTTTTCTTTTAGAGCGTTACTGATACGCCAATAAAAAAAGACATGTGGCACTCGAGAATTGCCGTGGCAAAGCCATTGCATAGCATTTTGTTTTCAATAAAATGTATTAAATTAAAAAAAAAATAACTAACATAATTTTTTTTAATTTTAGAAAAGGCTATATATAGCCTTTTTTTTGGAGCGTTACTGATACGCCAATAAAAAAAGACATGTGGCACTCGAGAACTGCCGCGGCAAAGCCATTGCATAGCATTTTATTTTCGATAAAATGTATTAAATTAAAAAAAAAATAACTAACATAATTTTTTTTAATTTTAGAAAAGGCTTATAGCCTTTTCTTTTGGAGCGTTACTGATACGCCAATAAAAAAAGACATGTGGCACTCGAGAACTGCCGCGGCAAAGCCATTGCATAGCATTTTGTTTTCAATAAAATGTATTAAATTAAAAAAAAAATAACTAACATAATTTTTTTTTAATTTTAGAAAAGGCTATATATAGCCTTTTTTTTGGAGCGTTACTGATACGCCAATAAAAAAAGACATGTGGCACTCGAGAACTGCCGCGGCAAAGCCATTGCATAGCATTTTGTTTTCAATAAAATGTATTAAATTAAAAAAAAATAACTAACATAATTTTTTTTAATTTTAGAAAAGGCTATAGCCTTTTCTTTTGGAGCGTTACTGATACGCCAATAAAAAAAGACATGTGGCACTCGAGAACTGCCGCGGCAAAGCCATTGCATAGCATTTTGTTTTCAATAAAATGTATTAAATTAAAAAAAAATAACTAACATAATTTTTTTTAATTTTAGAGAAGGCTATAGCCTTTTCTTTTGGAGCGTTACTGATACGCCAATAAAAAAAGACATGTGGCACTCGAGAACTGCCGCGGCAAAGCCATTGCATAGCATTTTGTTTTCAATAAAATGTATTAAATTAAAAAAAAATAACTAACATAATTTTTTTTAATTTTAGAAAAGGCTATAGCCTTTTCTTTTGGAGCGTTACTGATACGCCAATAAAAAAAGACATGTGGCACTCGAGAACTGCCGCGGCAAAGCCATTGCATAGCATTTTGTTTTCAATAAAATGTATTAAATTAAAAAAAAATAACTAACATAATTTTTTTTAATTTTAGAAAAGGCTATAGCCTTTTCTTTAGGAGCGTTACTGATACGCCAATAAAAAAAGACATGTGGCACTCGAGAACTGCCGCGGCAAAGCCATTGCATAGCATTTTGTTTTCGATAAAATGTATTAAATTAAAAAAAAATAACTAACATAATTTTTTTTAATTTTAGAAAAGGCTATTTCTTTTGGAGCGTTACTGATACGCCAATAAAAAAAGACATGTGGCACTCGAGAACTGCCGCGGCAAAGCCATTGCATAGCATTTTGTTTTCAATAAAATGTATTAAATTAAAAAAAAAATAACTAACATAATTTTTTTTAATTTTAGAAAAGGCTATAGCCTTTTCTTTAGGAGCGTTACTGATACGCCAATAAAAAAAGACATGTGGCACTCGAGAACTGCCGCGGCAAAGCCATTGCATAGCATTTTGTTTTCAATAAAATGTATTAAATTAAAAAAAAATAACTAACATAATTTTTTTCTTTTGGAGCGTTACTGATACGCCAATAAAAAAAGACATGTGGCACTCGAGAACTGCCGCGGCAAAGCCATTGCATAGCATTTTGTTTTCGATAAAATGTATTAAATTAAAAAAAAAATAACTAACATAATTTTTTTTAATTTTAGAAAAGGCTATATATAGCCTTTTCTTTTGGAGCGTTACTGATACGCCAATAAAAAAAGACATGTGGCACTCGAGAACTGCCGCGGCAAAGCCATTGCATAGCATTTTGTTTTCAATAAAATGTATTAAATTAAAAAAAAATAACTAACATAATTTTTTTTAATTTTAGAAAAGGCTATATATAGCCTTTTTTTTGTAGCGTTACTGATACGCCAATAAAAAAAGACATGTGGCACTCGAGAACTGCCGCGGCAAAGCCATTGCATAGCATTTTGTTTTCGATAAAATGTATTAAATTAAAAAAAAAATAACTAACATAATTTTTTTAATTTTAGAAAAGGCTTATAGCCTTTTCTTTTGGAGCGTTACTGATACGCCAATAAAAAAAGACATGTGGCACTCGAGAACTGCCGCGGCAAAGCCATTGCATAGCATTTTGTTTTCAATAAAATGTATTAAATTAAAAAAAAAATAACTAACATAATTTTTTTTAATTTTAGAAAAGGCTATATATAGCCTTTTTTTTGGAGCGTTACTGATACGCCAATAAAAAAAGACATGTGGCACTCGAGAACTGCGCGGCAAAGCCATTGCATAGCATTTTGTTTTCAATAAAATGTATTAAATTAAAAAAAATAACTAACATAATTTTTTTTAATTTTAGAAAAGGCTATTTCTTTTGGAGCGTTACTGATACGCCAATAAAAAAAGACATGTGGCACTCGAGAACTGCCGCGGCAAAGCCATTGCATAGCATTTTGTTTTCGATAAAATGTATTAAATTAAAAAAAAAATAACTAACATAATTTTTTTTAATTTTAGAAAAGGCTTATAGCCTTTTCTTTTGGAGCGTTACTGATACGCCAATAAAAAAAGACATGTGGCACTCGAGAACTGCCGCGGCAAAGCCATTGCATAGCATTTTGTTTTCAATAAAATGTATTAAATTAAAAAAAAAATAACTAACATAATTTTTTTTAATTTTAGAAAAGGCTATATATAGCCTTTTTTTTGGAGCGTTACTGATACGCCAATAAAAAAAGACATGTGGCACTCGAGAACTGCGCGGCAAAGCCATTGCATAGCATTTTGTTTTCAATAAAATGTATTAAATTAAAAAAAAATAACTAACATAATTTTTTTTAATTTTAGAAAAGGCTATTTCTTTTGGAGCGTTACTGATACGCCAATAAAAAAAGACATGTGGCACTCGAGAACTGCCGCGGCAAAGCCATTGCATAGCATTTTGTTTTCAATAAAATGTATTAAATTAAAAAAAAATAACTAACATAATTTTTTTTAATTTTAGAAAAGGCTATAGCCTTTTCTTTTGGAGCGTTACTGATACGCCAATAAAAAAAGACATGTGGCACTCGAGAACTGCCGCGGCAAAGCCATTGCATAGCATTTTGTTTTCAATAAAATGTATTAAATTAAAAAAAAATAACTAACATAATTTTTTTTAATTTTAGAGAAGGCTATAGCCTTTTCTTTTGGAGCGTTACTGATACGCCAATAAAAAAAGACATGTGGCACTCGAGAACTGCCGCGGCAAAGCCATTGCATAGCATTTTATTTTCAATAAAATGTATTAAATTAAAAAAAAATAACTAACATAATTTTTTTTAATTTTAGAAAAGGCTATAGCCTTTTCTTTTGGAGCGTTACTGATACGCCAATAAAAAAAGACATGTGCCACTCGAGAACTGCCGCGGCAAAGCCATTGCATAGCATTTTGTTTTCAATAAAATGTATTAAATTAAAAAAAAATAACTAACATAATTTTTTTTAATTTTAGAAAAGGCTTATAGCCTTTTCTTTTGGAGCGTTACTGATACGCCAATAAAAAAAGACATGTGGCACTCGAGAACTGCCGCGGCAAAGCCATTGCATAGCATTTTGTTTTCAATAAAATGTATTAAATTAAAAAAAAAAATAACTAACATAATTTTTTTTAATTTTAGAAAAGGCTATATATAGCCTTTTCTTTTGGAGCGTTACTGATACGCCAATAAAAAAAGACATGTGGCACTCGAGAACTGCCGCGGCAAAGCCATTGCATAGCATTTTGTTTTCAATAAAATGTATTAAATTAAAAAAAAAATAACTAACATAATTTTTTTAATTTTAGAAAAGGCTATAGCCTTTTCTTTTGGAGCGTTACTGATACGCCAATAAAAAAAGACATGTGGCACTCGAGAACTGCCGCGGCAAAGCCATTGCATAGCATTTTGTTTTCGATAAAATGTATTAAATTAAAAAAAAATAACTAACATAATTTTTTTTAATTTTAGAAAAGGCTTATAGCCTTTTCTTTTGGAGCGTTACTGATACGCCAATAAAAAAAGACATGTGGCACTCGAGAACTGCCGCGGCAAAGCCATTGCATAGCATTTTGTTTTCAATAAAATGTATTAAATTAAAAAAAAATAACTAACATAATTTTTTTTAATTTTAGAAAAGGCTTATAGCCTTTTCTTTTGGAGCGTTACTGATACGCCAATAAAAAAAGACATGTGGCACTCGAGAACTGCCGCGGCAAAGCCATTGCATAGCATTTTGTTTTCAATAAAATGTATTAAATTAAAAAAAAAATAACTAACATAATTTTTTTTAATTTTAGAAAAGGCTATATATAGCCTTTTTTTTGGAGCGTTACTGATACGCCAATAAAAAAAGACATGTGGCACTCGAGAACTGCCGCGGCAAAGCCATTGCATAGCATTTTGTTTTCAATAAAATGTATTAAATTAAAAAAAATAACTAACATAATTTTTTTTAATTTTAGAAAAGGCTATAGCCTTTTCTTTTGGAGCGTTACTGATACGCCAATAAAAAAAGACATGTGGCACTCGAGAACTGCCGCGGCAAAGCCATTGCATAGCATTTTGTTTTCAATAAAATGTATTAAATTAAAAAAAAATAACTAACATAATTTTTTTTAATTTTAGAGAAGGCTATAGCCTTTTCTTTTGGAGCGTTACTGATACGCCAATAAAAAAAGACATGTGGCACTCGAGAACTGCCGCGGCAAAGCCATTGCATAGCATTTTGTTTTCAATAAAATGTATTAAATTAAAAAAAAATAACTAACATAATTTTTTTTAATTTTAGAAAAGGCTATAGCCTTTTCTTTTGGAGCGTTACTGATACGCCAATAAAAAAAGACATGTGGCACTCGAGAACTGCCGCGGCAAAGCCATTGCATAGCATTTTGTTTTCAATAAAATGTATTAAATTAAAAAAAAATAACTAACATAATTTTTTTTAATTTTAGAAAAGGCTATATATAGCCTTTTCTTTTGGAGCGTTACTGATACGCCAATAAAAAAAGACATGTGGCACTCGAGAACTGCCGCGGCAAAGCCATTGCATAGCATTTTGTTTTCAATAAAATGTATTAAATTAAAAAAAAAATAACTAACATAATTTTTTTTAATTTTAGAAAAGGCTATAGCCTTTTCTTTAGGAGCGTTACTGATACGCCAATAAAAAAAGACATGTGGCACTCGAGAACTGCCGCGGCAAAGCCATTGCATAGCATTTTGTTTTCAATAAAATGTATTAAATTAAAAAAAAATAACTAACATAATTTTTTTCTTTTGGAGCGTTACTGATACGCCAATAAAAAAAGACATGTGGCACTCGAGAACTGCCGCGGCAAAGCCATTGCATAGCATTTTGTTTTCAATAAAATGTATTAAATTAAAAAAAAAATAACTAACATAATTTTTTTTAATTTTAGAAAAGGCTATAGCCTTTTCTTTAGGAGCGTTACTGATACGCCAATAAAAAAAGACATGTGGCACTCGAGAACTGCCGCGGCAAAGCCATTGCATAGCATTTTGTTTTCAATAAAATGTATTAAATTAAAAAAAAATAACTAACATAATTTTTTTCTTTTGGAGCGTTACTGATACGCCAATAAAAAAAGACATGTGGCACTCGAGAACTGCCGCGGCAAAGCCATTGCATAGCATTTTGTTTTCAATAAAATGTATTAAATTAAAAAAAAAATAACTAACATAATTTTTTTTAATTTTAGAAAAGGCTATAGCCTTTTCTTTAGGAGCGTTACTGATACGCCAATAAAAAAAGACATGTGGCACTCGAGAACTGCCGCGGCAAAGCCATTGCATAGCATTTTGTTTTCAATAAAATGTATTAAATTAAAAAAAAATAACTAACATAATTTTTTTCTTTTGGAGCGTTACTGATACGCCAATAAAAAAAGACATGTGGCACTCGAGAACTGCCGCGGCAAAGCCATTGCATAGCATTTTGTTTTCAATAAAATGTATTAAATTAAAAAAAAATAACTAACATAATTTTTTTCTTTTGGAGCGTTACTGATACGCCAATAAAAAAAGACATGTGGCACTCGAGAACTGCCGCGGCAAAGCCATTGCATAGCATTTTGTTTTCAATAAAATGTATTAAATTAAAAAAAAATAACTAACATAATTTTTTTTAATTTTAGAAAAGGCTATATATAGCCTTTTCTTTTGGAGCGTTACTGATACGCCAATAAAAAAAGACATGTGGCACTCGAGAACTGCCGCGGCAAAGCCATTGCATAGCATTTTGTTTTCAATAAAATGTATTAAATTAAAAAAAAAATAACTAAAATAATTTTTTTTAATTTTAGAAAAGGCTATATATAGCCTTTTTTTTGTAGCGTTACTGATACGCCAATAAAAAAAGACATGTGGCACTCGAGAACTGCCGCGGCAAAGCCATTGCATAGCATTTTGTTTTCGATAAAATGTATTAAATTAAAAAAAAAATAACTAACATAATTTTTTTTAATTTTAGAAAAGGCTTATAGCCTTTTCTTTTGGAGCGTTACTGATACGCCAATAAAAAAAGACATGTGGCACTCGAGAACTGCCGCGGCAAAGCCATTGCATAGCATTTTGTTTTCAATAAAATGTATTAAATTAAAAAAAAAATAACTAACATAATTTTTTTTAATTTTAGAAAAGGCTATATATAGCCTTTTTTTTGGAGCGTTTCTGATACGCCAATAAAAAAAGACATGTGGCACTCGAGAACTGCGCGGCAAAGCCATTGCATAGCATTTTGTTTTCAATAAAATGTATTAAATTAAAAAAAAATAACTAACATAATTTTTTTTAATTTTAGAAAAGGCTATTTCTTTTGGAGCGTTACTGATACGCCAATAAAAAAAGACATGTGGCACTCGAGAACTGCCGCGGCAAAGCCATTGCATAGCATTTTGTTTTCAATAAAATGTATTAAATTAAAAAAAAATAACTAACATAATTTTTTTTAATTTTAGAAAAGGCTATAGCCTTTTCTTTTGGAGCGTTACTGATACGCCAATAAAAAAAGACATGTGGCACTCGAGAACTGCCGCGGCAAAGCCATTGCATAGCATTTTGTTTTCAATAAAATGTATTAAATTAAAAAAAAATAACTAACATAATTTTTTTTAATTTTAGAAAAGGCTATATATAGCCTTTTCTTTTGGAGCGTTACTGATACGCCAATAAAAAAAGACATGTGGCACTCGAGAACTGCCGCGGCAAAGCCATTGCATAGCATTTTGTTTTCAATAAAATGTATTAAATTAAAAAAAAAATAACTAACATAATTTTTTTTAATTTTAGAAAAGGCTATAGCCTTTTCTTTAGGAGCGTTACTGATACGCCAATAAAAAAAGACATGTGGCACTCGAGAACTGCCGCGGCAAAGCCATTGCATAGCATTTTGTTTTCAATAAAATGTATTAAATTAAAAAAAAATAACTAACATAATTTTTTTCTTTTGGAGCGTTACTGATACGCCAATAAAAAAAGACATGTGGCACTCGAGAACTGCCGCGGCAAAGCCATTGCATAGCATTTTGTTTTCGATAAAATGTATTAAATTAAAAAAAAAATAACTAACATAATTTTTTTTAATTTTAGAAAAGGCTTATAGCCTTTTCTTTTGGAGCGTTACTGATACGCCAATAAAAAAAGACATGTGGCGCTCGAGAATTGCCGTGGCAAAGCCATTGCATAGCATTTTGTTTTCAATAAAATGTATTAAATTAAAAAAAAAATAACTAACATAATTTTTTTTAATTTTAGAAAAGGCTATATATAGCCTTTTCTTTTGGAGCGTTACTGATACGCCAATAAAAAAAGACATGTGGCACTCGAGAACTGCCGCGGCAAAGCCATTGCATAGCATTTTGTTTTCAATAAAATGTATTAAATTAAAAAAAAAATAACTAACATAATTTTTTTTAATTTTAGAAAAGGCTATATATAGCCTTTTTTTGTAGCGTTACTGATACGCCAATAAAAAAAGACATGTGGCACTCGAGAACTGCCGCGGCAAAGCCATTGCATAGCATTTTGTTTTCGATAAAATGTATTAAATTAAAAAAAAAATAACTAACATAATTTTTTTTAATTTTAGAAAAGGCTTATAGCCTTTTCTTTTGGAGCGTTACTGATACGCCAATAAAAAAAGACATGTGGCACTCGAGAACTGCCGCGGCAAAGCCATTGCATAGCATTTTGTTTTCAATAAAATGTATTAAATTAAAAAAAAAATAACTAACATAATTTTTTTTAATTTTAGAAAAGGCTATATATAGCCTTTTTTTTGGAGCGTTACTGATACGCCAATAAAAAAAGACATGTGGCACTCGAGAACTGCGCGGCAAAGCCATTGCATAGCATTTTGTTTTCAATAAAATGTATTAAATTAAAAAAAAATAACTAACATAATTTTTTTTAATTTTAGAAAAGGCTATTTTTTTTGTAGCGTTACTGATACGCCAATAAAAAAAGACATGTGGCACTCGAGAACTGCCGCGGCAAAGCCATTGCATAGCATTTTGTTTTCGATAAAATGTATTAAATTAAAAAAAAAATAACTAACATAATTTTTTTTAATTTTAGAAAAGGCTTATAGCCTTTTCTTTTGGAGCGTTACTGATACGCCAATAAAAAAAGACATGTGGCACTCGAGAACTGCCGCGGCAAAGCCATTGCATAGCATTTTGTTTTCAATAAAATGTATTAAATTAAAAAAAAAATAACTAACATAATTTTTTTTAATTTTAGAAAAGGCTATAGCCTTTTCTTTTGGAGCGTTACTGATACGCCAATAAAAAAAGACATGTGGCACTCGAGAACTGCCGCGGCAAAGCCATTGCATAGCATTTTGTTTTCAATAAAATGTATTAAATTAAAAAAAAAATAACTAACATAATTTTTTTTAATTTTAGAAAAGGCTATTATAGCCTTTTCTTTTGGAGCGTTACTGATACGCCAATAAAAAAAGACATGTGGCACTCGAGAACTGCCGCGGCAAAGCCATTGCATAGCATTTTGTTTTCAATAAAATGTATTAAATTAAAAAAAAAATAACTAACATAATTTTTTTTAATTTTAGAAAAGGCTATAGCCTTTTCTTTTGGAGCGTTACTGATACGCCAATAAAAAAAGACATGTGGCACTCGAGAACTGCCGCGGCAAAGCCATTGCATAGCATTTTGTTTTCAATAAAATGTATTAAATTAAAAAAAAAATAACTAACATAATTTTTTTTAATTTTAGAAAAGGCTATAGCCTTTTCTTTTGGAGCGTTACTGATACGCCAATAAAAAAAGACATGTGGCACTCGAGAACTGCCGCGGCAAAGCCATTGCATAGCATTTTGTTTTCAATAAAATGTATTAAATTAAAAAAAAAATAACTAACATAATTTTTTTTAATTTTAGAAAAGGCTATAGCCTTTTCTTTTGGAGCGTTACTGATACGCCAATAAAAAAAGACATGTGGCACTCGAGAACTGCCGCGGCAAAGCCATTGCATAGCATTTTGTTTTCAATAAAATGTATTAAATTAAAAAAAAAATAACTAACATAATTTTTTTTTAATTTTAGAAAAGGCTATATATAGCCTTTTCTTTTGGAGCGTTACTGATACGCCAATAAAAAAAGACATGTGGCACTCGAGAACTGCCGCGGCAAAGCCATTGCATAGCATTTTGTTTTCAATAAAATGTATTAAATTAAAAAAAAATAACTAACATAATTTTTTTTAATTTTAGAAAAGGCTATAGCCTTTTCTTTTGGAGCGTTACTGATACGCCAATAAAAAAAGACATGTGGCACTCGAGAACTGCCGCGGCAAAGCCATTGCATAGCATTTTGTTTTCAATAAAATGTATTAAATTAAAAAAAAATAACTAACATAATTTTTTTTAATTTTAGAAAAGGCTATAGCCTTTTCTTTTGGAGCGTTACTGATACGCCAATAAAAAAAGACATGTGGCACTCGAGAACTGCCGCGGCAAAGCCATTGCATAGCATTTTGTTTTCAATAAAATGTATTAAATTAAAAAAAAATAACTAACATAATTTTTTTTTAATTTTAGAAAAGGCTATAGCCTTTTCTTTTGGAGCGTTACTGATACGCCAATAAAAAAAGACATGTGGCACTCGAGAACTCCGCGGCAAAGCCATTGCATAGCATTTTGTTTTCAATAAAATGTATTAAATTAAAAAAAAATAACTAACATAATTTTTTTTAATTTTAGAAAAGGCTATTTCTTTTGGAGCGTTACTGATACGCCAATAAAAAAAGACATGTGGCACTCGAGAACTGCCGCGGCAAAGCCATTGCATAGCATTTTGTTTTCAATAAAATGTATTAAATTAAAAAAAAAATAACTAACATAATTTTTTTTAATTTTAGAAAAGGCTATAGCCTTTTCTTTTGGAGCGTTACTGATACGCCAATAAAAAAAGACATGTGGCACTCGAGAACTGCCGCGGCAAAGCCATTGCATAGCATTTTGTTTTCAATAAAATGTATTAAATTAAAAAAAAAATAACTAACATAATTTTTTTTAATTTTAGAAAAGGCTATTATAGCCTTTTCTTTTGGAGCGTTACTGATACGCCAATAAAAAAAGACATGTGGCACTCGAGAACTGCCGCGGCAAAGCCATTGCATAGCATTTTGTTTTCAATAAAATGTATTAAATTAAAAAAAAAATAACTAACATAATTTTTTTTAATTTTAGAAAAGGCTATTATAGCCTTTTCTTTTGGAGCGTTACTGATACGCCAATAAAAAAAGACATGTGGCACTCGAGAACTGCCGCGGCAAAGCCATTGCATAGCATTTTGTTTTCAATAAAATGTATTAAATTAAAAAAAAAATAACTAACATAATTTTTTTTAATTTTAGAAAAGGCTATAGCCTTTTCTTTTGGAGCGTTACTGATACGCCAATAAAAAAAGACATGTGGCACTCGAGAACTGCCGCGGCAAAGCCATTGCATAGCATTTTGTTTTCAATAAAATGTATTAAATTAAAAAAAAAATAACTAACATAATTTTTTTTAATTTTAGAAAAGGCTATTATAGCCTTTTCTTTTGGAGCGTTACTGATACGCCAATAAAAAAAGACATGTGGCACTCGAGAACTGCCGCGGCAAAGCCATTGCATAGCATTTTGTTTTCAATAAAATGTATTAAATTAAAAAAAAAATAACTAACATAATTTTTTTTAATTTTAGAAAAGGCTATAGCCTTTTCTTTTGGAGCGTTACTGATACGCCAATAAAAAAAGACATGTGGCACTCGAGAACTGCCGCGGCAAAGCCATTGCATAGCATTTTGTTTTCAATAAAATGTATTAAATTAAAAAAAAAATAACTAACATAATTTTTTTTAATTTTAGAAAAGGCTATAGCCTTTTCTTTTGGAGCGTTACTGATACGCCAATAAAAAAAGACATGTGGCACTCGAGAACTGCCGCGGCAAAGCCATTGCATAGCATTTTGTTTTCAATAAAATGTATTAAATTAAAAAAAAAATAACTAACATAATTTTTTTTAATTTTAGAAAAGGCTATAGCCTTTTCTTTTGGAGCGTTACTGATACGCCAATAAAAAAAGACATGTGGCACTCGAGAACTGCCGCGGCAAAGCCATTGCATAGCATTTTGTTTTCAATAAAATGTATTAAATTAAAAAAAAAATAACTAACATAATTTTTTTTTAATTTTAGAAAAGGCTATATATAGCCTTTTCTTTTGGAGCGTTACTGATACGCCAATAAAAAAAGACATGTGGCACTCGAGAACTGCCGCGGCAAAGCCATTGCATAGCATTTTGTTTTCAATAAAATGTATTAAATTAAAAAAAAATAACTAACATAATTTTTTTTAATTTTAGAAAAGGCTATAGCCTTTTCTTTTGGAGCGTTACTGATACGCCAATAAAAAAAGACATGTGGCACTCGAGAACTGCCGCGGCAAAGCCATTGCATAGCATTTTGTTTTCAATAAAATGTATTAAATTAAAAAAAAATAACTAACATAATTTTTTTTAATTTTAGAAAAGGCTATAGCCTTTTCTTTTGGAGCGTTACTGATACGCCAATAAAAAAAGACATGTGGCACTCGAGAACTGCCGCGGCAAAGCCATTGCATAGCATTTTGTTTTCAATAAAATGTATTAAATTAAAAAAAAATAACTAACATAATTTTTTTTTAATTTTAGAAAAGGCTATAGCCTTTTCTTTTGGAGCGTTACTGATACGCCAATAAAAAAAGACATGTGGCACTCGAGAACTCCGCGGCAAAGCCATTGCATAGCATTTTGTTTTCAATAAAATGTATTAAATTAAAAAAAAATAACTAACATAATTTTTTTTAATTTTAGAAAAGGCTATTTCTTTTGGAGCGTTACTGATACGCCAATAAAAAAAGACATGTGGCACTCGAGAACTGCCGCGGCAAAGCCATTGCATAGCATTTTGTTTTCAATAAAATGTATTAAATTAAAAAAAAATAACTAACATAATTTTTTTTAATTTTAGAAAAGGCTATAGCCTTTTCTTTTGGAGCGTTACTGATACGCCAATAAAAAAAGACATGTGGCACTCGAGAACTGCCGCGGAAAAGCCATTGCATAGCATTTTGTTTTCAATAAAATGTATTAAATTAAAAAAAAATAACTAACATAATTTTTTTTAATTTTAGAGAAGGCTATAGCCTTTTCTTTTGGAGCGTTACTGATACGCCAATAAAAAAAGACATGTGGCACTCGAGAACTGCCGCGGCAAAGCCATTGCATAGCATTTTATTTTCAATAAAATGTATTAAATTAAAAAAAAAATAACTAACATAATTTTTTTTAATTTTAGAAAAGGCTATAGCCTTTTCTTTTGGAGCGTTACTGATACGCCAATAAAAAAAGACATGTGGCACTCGAGAACTGCCGCGGCAAAGCCATTGCATAGCATTTTGTTTTCAATAAAATGTATTAAATTAAAAAAAAATAACTAACATAATTTTTTTTAATTTTAGAAAAGGCTATTTCTTTTGGAGCGTTACTGATACGCCAATAAAAAAAGACATGTGGCACTCGAGAACTGCCGCGGCAAAGCCATTGCATAGCATTTTATTTTCAATAAAATGTATTAAATTAAAAAAAAAATAACTAACATAATTTTTTTTAATTTTAGAAAAGGCTATAGCCTTTTCTTTTGGAGCGTTACTGATACGCCAATAAAAAAAGACATGTGGCACTCGAGAACTGCCGCGGCAAAGCCATTGCATAGCATTTTGTTTTCAATAAAATGTATTAAATTAAAAAAAAATAACTAACATAATTTTTTTTAATTTTAGAAAAGGCTATTTCTTTTGGAGCGTTACTGATACGCCAATAAAAAAAGACATGTGGCACTCGAGAACTGCCGCGGCAAAGCCATTGCATAGCATTTTATTTTCAATAAAATGTATTAAATTAAAAAAAAATAACTAACATAATTTTTTTTAATTTTAGAAAAGGCTATTTCTTTTGGAGCGTTACTGATACGCCAATAAAAAAAGACATGTGGCACTCGAGAACTGCCGCGGCAAAGCCATTGCATAGCATTTTGTTTTCAATAAAATGTATTAAATTAAAAAAAAATAACTAACATAATTTTTTTTAATTTTAGAAAAGGCTATTTCTTTTGGAGCGTTACTGATACGCCAATAAAAAAAGACATGTGGCACTCGAGAACTGCCGCGGCAAAGCCATTGCATAGCATTTTATTTTCAATAAAATGTATTAAATTAAAAAAAAATAACTAACATAATTTTTTTTAATTTTAGAAAAGGCTATTTCTTTTGGAGCGTTACTGATACGCCAATAAAAAAAGACATGTGGCACTCGAGAACTGCCGCGGCAAAGCCATTGCATAGCATTTTATTTTCAATAAAATGTATTAAATTAAAAAAAAAATAACTAACATAATTTTTTTTAATTTTAGAAAAGGCTATAGCCTTTTCTTTTGGAGCGTTACTGATACGCCAATAAAAAAAGACATGTGGCACTCGAGAACTGCCGCGGCAAAGCCATTGCATAGCATTTTGTTTTCAATAAAATGTATTAAATTAAAAAAAAATAACTAACATAATTTTTTTTAATTTTAGAAAAGGCTATTTCTTTTGGAGCGTTACTGATACGCCAATAAAAAAAGACATGTGGCACTCGAGAACTGCCGCGGCAAAGCCATTGCATAGCATTTTGTTTTCAATAAAATGTATTAAATTAAAAAAAAATAACTAACATAATTTTTTTTAATTTTAGAAAAGGCTATTTCTTTTGGAGCGTTACTGATACGCCAATAAAAAAAGACATGTGGCACTCGAGAACTGCCGCGGCAAAGCCATTGCATAGCATTTTGTTTTCAATAAAATGTATTAAATTAAAAAAAAATAACTAACATAATTTTTTTTAATTTTAGAAAA
Organism: Gymnocheta viridis; assembly: GCA_956483585.1. NCBI lineage: Eukaryota > Metazoa > Arthropoda > Insecta > Diptera > Tachinidae > Gymnocheta > Gymnocheta viridis. Next base: position 56,608,446 of record OY101443.1, on the reverse strand, counting down.
GGCTATTTCTTTTGGAGCGTTACTGATACGCCAATAAAAAAAACATGTGGCACTCGAGAACTGCCGCGGCAAAGCCATTGCATAGCATTTTGTTTTCAATAAAATGTATTAAATTAAAAAAAAATAACTAACATAATTTTTTTTAATTTTAGAAAAGGCTATTTCTTTTGGAGCGTTACTGATACGCCAATAAAAAAAGACATGTGGCACTCGAGAACTGCCGCGGCAAAGCCATTGCATAGCATTTTATTTTCAATAAAATGTATTAAATTAAAAAAAAAATAACTAACATAATTTTTTTTAATTTTAGAAAAGGCTATAGCCTTTTCTTTTGGAGCGTTACTGATACGCCAATAAAAAAAGACATGTGGCACTCGAGAACTGCCGCGGCAAAGCCATTGCATAGCATTTTGTTTTCAATAAAATGTATTAAATTAAAAAAAAATAACTAACATAATTTTTTTTAATTTTAGAAAAGGCTATTTCTTTTGGAGCGTTACTGATACGCCAATAAAAAAAGACATGTGGCACTCGAGAACTGCCGCGGCAAAGCCATTGCATAGCATTTTATTTTCAATAAAATGTATTAAATTAAAAAAAAAATAACTAACATAATTTTTTTTAATTTTAGAAAAGGCTATAGCCTTTTCTTTTGGAGCGTTACTGATACGCCAATAAAAAAAGACATGTGGCACTCGAGAACTGCCGCGGCAAAGCCATTGCATAGCATTTTGTTTTCAATAAAATGTATTAAATTAAAAAAAAATAACTAACATAATTTTTTTTAATTTTAGAAAAGGCTATATATAGCCTTTTTTTTGGAGCGTTACTGATACGCCAATAAAAAAAGACATGTGGCACTCGAGAACTGCCGCGGCAAAGCCATTGCATAGCATTTTGTTTTCAATAAAATGTATTAAATTAAAAAAAAATAACTAACATAATTTTTTTTAATTTTAGAGAAGGCTATAGCCTTTTCTTTTGGAGCGTTACTGATACGCCAATAAAAAAAGACATGTGGCACTCGAGAACTGCCGCGGCAAAGCCATTGCATAGCATTTTGTTTTCAATAAAATGTATTAAATTAAAAAAAAATAACTAACATAATTTTTTTTAATTTTAGAAAAGGCTATAGCCTTTTCTTTTGGAGCGTTACTGATACGCCAATAAAAAAAGACATGTGGCACTCGAGAACTGCCGCGGCAAAGCCATTGCATAGCATTTTGTTTTCGATAAAATGTATTAAATTAAAAAAAAAATAACTAACATAATTTTTTTTAATTTTAGAAAAGGCTTATAGCCTTTTCTTTTAGAGCGTTACTGATACGCCAATAAAAAAAGACATGTGGCACTCGAGAATTGCCGTGGCAAAGCCATTGCATAGCATTTTGTTTTCAATAAAATGTATTAAATTAAAAAAAAATAACTAACATAATTTTTTTTAATTTTAGAAAAGGCTATATATAGCCTTTTTTTTGGAGCGTTACTGATACGCCAATAAAAAAAGACATGTGGCACTCGAGAACTGCCGCGGCAAAGCCATTGCATAGCATTTTGTTTTCAATAAAATGTATTAAATTAAAAAAAAATAACTAACATAATTTTTTTTAATTTTAGAGAAGGCTATAGCCTTTTCTTTTGGAGCGTTACTGATACGCCAATAAAAAAAGACATGTGGCACTCGAGAACTGCCGCGGCAAAGCCTTTGCATAGCATTTTGTTTTCAATAAAATGTATTAAATTAAAAAAAAATAACTAACATAATTTTTTTTAATTTTAGAAAAGGCTATAGCCTTTTCTTTTGGAGCGTTACTGATACGCCAATAAAAAAAGACATGTGGCACTCGAGAACTGCCGCGGCAAAGCCATTGCATAGCATTTTGTTTTCAATAAAATGTATTAAATTAAAAAAAAATAACTAACATAATTTTTTTTAATTTTAGAAAAGGCTATAGCCTTTTCTTTAGGAGCGTTACTGATACGCCAATAAAAAAAGACATGTGGCACTCGAGAACTGCCGCGGCAAAGCCATTGCATAGCATTTTGTTTTCGATAAAATGTATTAAATTAAAAAAAAAATAACTAACATAATTTTTTTTAATTTTAGAAAAGGCTATTTCTTTTGGAGCGTTACTGATACGCCAATAAAAAAAGACATGTGGCACTCGAGAACTGCCGCGGCAAAGCCATTGCATAGCATTTTGTTTTCAATAAAATGTATTAAATTAAAAAAAAAATAACTAACATAATTTTTTTTAATTTTAGAAAAGGCTATAGCCTTTTCTTTAGGAGCGTTACTGATACGCCAATAAAAAAAGACATGTGGCACTCGAGAACTGCCGCGGCAAAGCCATTGCATAGCATTTTGTTTTCAATAAAATGTATTAAATTAAAAAAAAATAACTAACATAATTTTTTTCTTTTGGAGCGTTACTGATACGCCAATAAAAAAAGACATGTGGCACTCGAGAACTGCCGCGGCAAAGCCATTGCATAGCATTTTGTTTTCGATAAAATGTATTAAATTAAAAAAAAAATAACTAACATAATTTTTTTTAATTTTAGAAAAGGCTATATATAGCCTTTTCTTTTGGAGCGTTACTGATACGCCAATAAAAAAAGACATGTGGCACTCGAGAACTGCCGCGGCAAAGCCATTGCATAGCATTTTGTTTTCAATAAAATGTATTAAATTAAAAAAAAAATAACTAACATAATTTTTTTTAATTTTAGAAAAGGCTATATATAGCCTTTTTTTTGTAGCGTTACTGATACGCCAATAAAAAAAGACATGTGGCACTCGAGAACTGCCGCGGCAAAGCCATTGCATAGCATTTTGTTTTCGATAAAATGTATTAAATTAAAAAAAAAATAACTAACATAATTTTTTTAATTTTAGAAAAGGCTTATAGCCTTTTCTTTTGGAGCGTTACTGATACGCCAATAAAAAAAGACATGTGGCACTCGAGAACTGCCGCGGCAAAGCCATTGCATAGCATTTTGTTTTCAATAAAATGTATTAAATTAAAAAAAAAAATAACTAACATAATTTTTTTTAATTTTAGAAAAGGCTATATATAGCCTTTTTTTTGGAGCGTTACTGATACGCCAATAAAAAAAGACATGTGGCACTCGAGAACTGCGCGGCAAAGCCATTGCATAGCATTTTGTTTTCAATAAAATGTATTAAATTAAAAAAAATAACTAACATAATTTTTTTTAATTTTAGAAAAGGCTATTTCTTTTGGAGCGTTACTGATACGCCAATAAAAAAAGACATGTGGCACTCGAGAACTGCCGCGGCAAAGCCATTGCATAGCATTTTGTTTTCGATAAAATGTATTAAATTAAAAAAAAAATAACTAACATAATTTTTTTTAATTTTAGAAAAGGCTTATAGCCTTTTCTTTTGGAGCGTTACTGATACGCCAATAAAAAAAGACATGTGGCACTCGAGAACTGCCGCGGCAAAGCCATTGCATAGCATTTTGTTTTCAATAAAATGTATTAAATTAAAAAAAAAATAACTAACATAATTTTTTTTAATTTTAGAAAAGGCTATATATAGCCTTTTTTTTGGAGCGTTACTGATACGCCAATAAAAAAAGACATGTGGCACTCGAGAACTGCGCGGCAAAGCCATTGCATAGCATTTTGTTTTCAATAAAATGTATTAAATTAAAAAAAAATAACTAACATAATTTTTTTTAATTTTAGAAAAGGCTATTTCTTTTGGAGCGTTACTGATACGCCAATAAAAAAAGACATGTGGCACTCGAGAACTGCCGCGGCAAAGCCATTGCATAGCATTTTGTTTTCAATAAAATGTATTAAATTAAAAAAAAATAACTAACATAATTTTTTTTAATTTTAGAAAAGGCTATAGCCTTTTCTTTTGGAGCGTTACTGATACGCCAATAAAAAAAGACATGTGGCACTCGAGAACTGCCGCGGCAAAGCCATTGCATAGCATTTTGTTTTCAATAAAATGTATTAAATTAAAAAAAAATAACTAACATAATTTTTTTTAATTTTAGAGAAGGCTATAGCCTTTTCTTTTGGAGCGTTACTGATACGCCAATAAAAAAAGACATGTGGCACTCGAGAACTGCCGCGGCAAAGCCATTGCATAGCATTTTATTTTCAATAAAATGTATTAAATTAAAAAAAAATAACTAACATAATTTTTTTTAATTTTAGAAAAGGCTATAGCCTTTTCTTTTGGAGCGTTACTGATACGCCAATAAAAAAAGACATGTGCCACTCGAGAACTGCCGCGGCAAAGCCATTGCATAGCATTTTGTTTTCAATAAAATGTATTAAATTAAAAAAAAATAACTAACATAATTTTTTTTAATTTTAGAAAAGGCTTATAGCCTTTTCTTTTGGAGCGTTACTGATACGCCAATAAAAAAAGACATGTGGCACTCGAGAACTGCCGCGGCAAAGCCATTGCATAGCATTTTGTTTTCAATAAAATGTATTAAATTAAAAAAAAAAATAACTAACATAATTTTTTTTAATTTTAGAAAAGGCTATATATAGCCTTTTCTTTTGGAGCGTTACTGATACGCCAATAAAAAAAGACATGTGGCACTCGAGAACTGCCGCGGCAAAGCCATTGCATAGCATTTTGTTTTCAATAAAATGTATTAAATTAAAAAAAAAATAACTAACATAATTTTTTTAATTTTAGAAAAGGCTATAGCCTTTTCTTTTGGAGCGTTACTGATACGCCAATAAAAAAAGACATGTGGCACTCGAGAACTGCCGCGGCAAAGCCATTGCATAGCATTTTGTTTTCGATAAAATGTATTAAATTAAAAAAAAATAACTAACATAATTTTTTTTAATTTTAGAAAAGGCTTATAGCCTTTTCTTTTGGAGCGTTACTGATACGCCAATAAAAAAAGACATGTGGCACTCGAGAACTGCCGCGGCAAAGCCATTGCATAGCATTTTGTTTTCAATAAAATGTATTAAATTAAAAAAAAATAACTAACATAATTTTTTTTAATTTTAGAAAAGGCTTATAGCCTTTTCTTTTGGAGCGTTACTGATACGCCAATAAAAAAAGACATGTGGCACTCGAGAACTGCCGCGGCAAAGCCATTGCATAGCATTTTGTTTTCAATAAAATGTATTAAATTAAAAAAAAAATAACTAACATAATTTTTTTTAATTTTAGAAAAGGCTATATATAGCCTTTTTTTTGGAGCGTTACTGATACGCCAATAAAAAAAGACATGTGGCACTCGAGAACTGCCGCGGCAAAGCCATTGCATAGCATTTTGTTTTCAATAAAATGTATTAAATTAAAAAAAAATAACTAACATAATTTTTTTTAATTTTAGAAAAGGCTATAGCCTTTTCTTTTGGAGCGTTACTGATACGCCAATAAAAAAAGACATGTGGCACTCGAGAACTGCCGCGGCAAAGCCATTGCATAGCATTTTGTTTTCAATAAAATGTATTAAATTAAAAAAAAATAACTAACATAATTTTTTTTAATTTTAGAGAAGGCTATAGCCTTTTCTTTTGGAGCGTTACTGATACGCCAATAAAAAAAGACATGTGGCACTCGAGAACTGCCGCGGCAAAGCCATTGCATAGCATTTTGTTTTCAATAAAATGTATTAAATTAAAAAAAAATAACTAACATAATTTTTTTTAATTTTAGAAAAGGCTATAGCCTTTTCTTTTGGAGCGTTACTGATACGCCAATAAAAAAAGACATGTGGCACTCGAGAACTGCCGCGGCAAAGCCATTGCATAGCATTTTGTTTTCAATAAAATGTATTAAATTAAAAAAAAATAACTAACATAATTTTTTTCTTTTGGAGCGTTACTGATACGCCAATAAAAAAAGACATGTGGCACTCGAGAACTGCCGCGGCAAAGCCATTGCATAGCATTTTGTTTTCAATAAAATGTATTAAATTAAAAAAAAATAACTAACATAATTTTTTTCTTTTGGAGCGTTACTGATACGCCAATAAAAAAAGACATGTGGCACTCGAGAACTGCCGCGGCAAAGCCATTGCATAGCATTTTGTTTTCAATAAAATGTATTAAATTAAAAAAAAATAACTAACATAATTTTTTTTAATTTTAGAAAAGGCTATATATAGCCTTTTCTTTTGGAGCGTTACTGATACGCCAATAAAAAAAGACATGTGGCACTCGAGAACTGCCGCGGCAAAGCCATTGCATAGCATTTTGTTTTCAATAAAATGTATTAAATTAAAAAAAAAATAACTAAAATAATTTTTTTTAATTTTAGAAAAGGCTATATATAGCCTTTTTTTTGTAGCGTTACTGATACGCCAATAAAAAAAGACATGTGGCACTCGAGAACTGCCGCGGCAAAGCCATTGCATAGCATTTTGTTTTCGATAAAATGTATTAAATTAAAAAAAAAATAACTAACATAATTTTTTTTAATTTTAGAAAAGGCTTATAGCCTTTTCTTTTGGAGCGTTACTGATACGCCAATAAAAAAAGACATGTGGCACTCGAGAACTGCCGCGGCAAAGCCATTGCATAGCATTTTGTTTTCAATAAAATGTATTAAATTAAAAAAAAAATAACTAACATAATTTTTTTTAATTTTAGAAAAGGCTATATATAGCCTTTTTTTTGGAGCGTTACTGATACGCCAATAAAAAAAGACATGTGGCACTCGAGAACTGCGCGGCAAAGCCATTGCATAGCATTTTGTTTTCAATAAAATGTATTAAATTAAAAAAAAATAACTAACATAATTTTTTTTAATTTTAGAAAAGGCTATATATAGCCTTTTCTTTTGGAGCGTTACTGATACGCCAATAAAAAAAGACATGTGGCACTCGAGAACTGCCGCGGCAAAGCCATTGCATAGCATTTTGTTTTCAATAAAATGTATTAAATTAAAAAAAAATAACTAACATAATTTTTTTTAATTTTAGAAAAGGCTATTTCTTTTGGAGCGTTACTGATACGCCAATAAAAAAAGACATGTGGCACTCGAGAACTGCCGCGGCAAAGCCATTGCATAGCATTTTGTTTTCGATAAAATGTATTAAATTAAAAAAAAAATAACTAACATAATTTTTTTTAATTTTAGAAAAGGCTTATAGCCTTTTCTTTTGGAGCGTTACTGATACGCCAATAAAAAAAGACATGTGGCACTCGAGAACTGCCGCGGCAAAGCCATTGCATAGCATTTTGTTTTCAATAAAATGTATTAAATTAAAAAAAAAATAACTAACATAATTTTTTTTAATTTTAGAAAAGGCTATATATAGCCTTTTTTTTGGAGCGTTACTGATACGCCAATAAAAAAAGACATGTGGCACTCGAGAACTGCGCGGCAAAGCCATTGCATAGCATTTTGTTTTCAATAAAATGTATTAAATTAAAAAAAAATAACTAACATAATTTTTTTTAATTTTAGAAAAGGCTATATATAGCCTTTTCTTTTGGAGCGTTACTGATACGCCAATAAAAAAAGACATGTGGCACTCGAGAACTGCCGCGGCAAAGCCATTGCATAGCATTTTGTTTTCAATAAAATGTATTAAATTAAAAAAAAAATAACTAACATAATTTTTTTTAATTTTAGAAAAGGCTATATATAGCCTTTTTTTTGGAGCGTTACTGATACGCCAATAAAAAAAGACATGTGGCACTCGAGAACTGCGCGGCAAAGCCATTGCATAGCATTTTGTTTTCAATAAAATGTATTAAATTAAAAAAAAATAACTAACATAATTTTTTTTAATTTTAGAAAAGGCTATATATAGCCTTTTCTTTTGGAGCGTTACTGATACGCCAATAAAAAAAGACATGTGGCACTCGAGAACTGCCGCGGCAAAGCCATTGCATAGCATTTTGTTTTCAATAAAATGTATTAAATTAAAAAAAAATAACTAACATAATTTTTTTTAATTTTAGAAAAGGCTATATATAGCCTTTTCTTTTGGAGCGTTACTGATACGCCAATAAAAAAAGACATGTGGCACTCGAGAACTGCCGCGGCAAAGCCATTGCATAGCATTTTGTTTTCAATAAAATGTATTAAATTAAAAAAAAAATAACTAACATAATTTTTTTTAATTTTAGAAAAGGCTATAGCCTTTTCTTTAGGAGCGTTACTGATACGCCAATAAAAAAAGACATGTGGCACTCGAGAACTGCCGCGGCAAAGCCATTGCATAGCATTTTGTTTTCAATAAAATGTATTAAATTAAAAAAAAATAACTAACATAATTTTTTTCTTTTGGAGCGTTACTGATACGCCAATAAAAAAAGACATGTGGCACTCGAGAACTGCCGCGGCAAAGCCATTGCATAGCATTTTGTTTTCGATAAAATGTATTAAATTAAAAAAAAAATAACTAACATAATTTTTTTTAATTTTAGAAAAGGCTTATAGCCTTTTCTTTTGGAGCGTTACTGATACGCCAATAAAAAAAGACATGTGGCGCTCGAGAATTGCCGTGGCAAAGCCATTGCATAGCATTTTGTTTTCAATAAAATGTATTAAATTAAAAAAAAAATAACTAACATAATTTTTTTTAATTTTAGAAAAGGCTATATATAGCCTTTTCTTTTGGAGCGTTACTGATACGCCAATAAAAAAAGACATGTGGCACTCGAGAACTGCCGCGGCAAAGCCATTGCATAGCATTTTGTTTTCAATAAAATGTATTAAATTAAAAAAAAAATAACTAACATAATTTTTTTTAATTTTAGAAAAGGCTATATATAGCCTTTTTTTTGTAGCGTTACTGATACGCCAATAAAAAAAGACATGTGGCACTCGAGAACTGCCGCGGCAAAGCCATTGCATAGCATTTTGTTTTCGATAAAATGTATTAAATTAAAAAAAAAATAACTAACATAATTTTTTTTAATTTTAGAAAAGGCTTATAGCCTTTTCTTTTGGAGCGTTACTGATACGCCAATAAAAAAAGACATGTGGCACTCGAGAACTGCCGCGGCAAAGCCATTGCATAGCATTTTGTTTTCAATAAAATGTATTAAATTAAAAAAAAAATAACTAACATAATTTTTTTTAATTTTAGAAAAGGCTATATATAGCCTTTTTTTTGGAGCGTTACTGATACGCCAATAAAAAAAGACATGTGGCACTCGAGAACTGCGCGGCAAAGCCATTGCATAGCATTTTGTTTTCAATAAAATGTATTAAATTAAAAAAAAATAACTAACATAATTTTTTTTAATTTTAGAAAAGGCTATTTTTTTTGTAGCGTTACTGATACGCCAATAAAAAAAGACATGTGGCACTCGAGAACTGCCGCGGCAAAGCCATTGCATAGCATTTTGTTTTCGATAAAATGTATTAAATTAAAAAAAAAATAACTAACATAATTTTTTTTAATTTTAGAAAAGGCTTATAGCCTTTTCTTTTGGAGCGTTACTGATACGCCAATAAAAAAAGACATGTGGCACTCGAGAACTGCCGCGGCAAAGCCATTGCATAGCATTTTGTTTTCAATAAAATGTATTAAATTAAAAAAAAATAACTAACATAATTTTTTTTAATTTTAGAGAAGGCTATAGCCTTTTCTTTTGGAGCGTTACTGATACGCCAATAAAAAAAGACATGTGGCACTCGAGAACTGCCGCGGCAAAGCCATTGCATAGCATTTTATTTTCAATAAAATGTATTAAATTAAAAAAAAATAACTAACATAATTTTTTTTAATTTTAGAAAAGGCTATAGCCTTTTCTTTTGGAGCGTTACTGATACGCCAATAAAAAAAGACATGTGCCACTCGAGAACTGCCGCGGCAAAGCCATTGCATAGCATTTTGTTTTCAATAAAATGTATTAAATTAAAAAAAAATAACTAACATAATTTTTTTTAATTTTAGAAAAGGCTTATAGCCTTTTCTTTTGGAGCGTTACTGATACGCCAATAAAAAAAGACATGTGGCACTCGAGAACTGCCGCGGCAAAGCCATTGCATAGCATTTTGTTTTCAATAAAATGTATTAAATTAAAAAAAAAAATAACTAACATAATTTTTTTTAATTTTAGAAAAGGCTATATATAGCCTTTTCTTTTGGAGCGTTACTGATACGCCAATAAAAAAAGACATGTGGCACTCGAGAACTGCCGCGGCAAAGCCATTGCATAGCATTTTGTTTTCAATAAAATGTATTAAATTAAAAAAAAAATAACTAACATAATTTTTTTAATTTTAGAAAAGGCTATAGCCTTTTCTTTTGGAGCGTTACTGATACGCCAATAAAAAAAGACATGTGGCACTCGAGAACTGCCGCGGCAAAGCCATTGCATAGCATTTTGTTTTCGATAAAATGTATTAAATTAAAAAAAAATAACTAACATAATTTTTTTTAATTTTAGAAAAGGCTTATAGCCTTTTCTTTTGGAGCGTTACTGATACGCCAATAAAAAAAGACATGTGGCACTCGAGAACTGCCGCGGCAAAGCCATTGCATAGCATTTTGTTTTCGATAAAATGTATTAAATTAAAAAAAAAAATAACTAACATAATTTTTTTTAATTTTAGAAAAGGCTATAATAGCCTTTTCTTTTGGAGCGTTACTGATACGCCAATAAAAAAAGACATGTGGCACTCGAGAACTGCCGCGGCAAAGCCATTGCATAGCATTTTGTTTTCAATAAAATGTATTAAATTAAAAAAAAATAACTAACATAATTTTTTTTAATTTTAGAAAAGGCTATAGCCTTTTCTTTTGGAGCGTTACTGATACGCCAATAAAAAAAGACATGTGGCACTCGAGAACTGCCGCGGCAAAGCCATTGCATAGCATTTTGTTTTCAATAAAATGTATTAAATTAAAAAAAAATAACTAACATAATTTTTTTTAATTTTAGAAAAGGCTATAGCCTTTTCTTTTGGAGCGTTACTGATACGCCAATAAAAAAAGACATGTGGCACTCGAGAACTGCCGCGGCAAAGCCATTGCATAGCATTTTGGCCTTTTCTTTTGGAGCGTTACTGATACGCCAATAAAAAAAGACATGTGGCACTCGAGAACTGCCGCGGCAAAGCCATTGCATAGCATTTTGTTTTCAATAAAATGTATTAAATTAAAAAAAAATAACTAACATAATTTTTTTTAATTTTAGAAAAGGCTTATAGCCTTTTCTTTTGGAGCGTTACTGATACGCCAATAAAAAAAGACATGTGGCACTCGAGAACTGCCGCGGCAAAGCCATTGCATAGCATTTTGTTTTCGATAAAATGTATTAAATTAAAAAAAAATAACTAACATAATTTTTTTTAATTTTAGAAAAGGCTATAGCCTTTTCTTTTGGAGCGTTACTGATACGCCAATAAAAAAAGACATGTGCCACTCGAGAACTGCCGCGGCAAAGCCATTGCATAGCATTTTGTTTTCAATAAAATGTATTAAATTAAAAAAAAATAACTAACATAATTTTTTTTAATTTTAGAAAAGGCTTATAGCCTTTTCTTTTGGAGCGTTACTGATACGCCAATAAAAAAAGACATGTGGCACTCGAGAACTGCCGCGGCAAAGCCATTGCATAGCATTTTGTTTTCAATAAAATGTATTAAATTAAAAAAAAAAATAACTAACATAATTTTTTTTAATTTTAGAAAAGGCTATATATAGCCTTTTCTTTTGGAGCGTTACTGATACGCCAATAAAAAAAGACATGTGGCACTCGAGAACTGCCGCGGCAAAGCCATTGCATAGCATTTTGTTTTCGATAAAATGTATTAAATTAAAAAAAAATAACTAACATAATTTTTTTTAATTTTAGAAAAGGCTTATAGCCTTTTCTTTTGGAGCGTTACTGATACGCCAATAAAAAAAGACATGTGGCACTCGAGAACTGCCGCGGCAAAGCCATTGCATAGCATTTTGTTTTCGATAAAATGTATTAAATTAAAAAAAAAAATAACTAACATAATTTTTTTTAATTTTAGAAAAGGCTATAATAGCCTTTTCTTTTGGAGCGTTACTGATACGCCAATAAAAAAAGACATGTGGCACTCGAGAACTGCCGCGGCAAAGCCATTGCATAGCATTTTGTTTTCGATAAAATGTATTAAATTAAAAAAAAATAACTAACATAATTTTTTTTAATTTTAGAAAAGGCTTATAGCCTTTTCTTTTGGAGCGTTACTGATACGCCAATAAAAAAAGACATGTGGCACTCGAGAACTGCCGCGGCAAAGCCATTGCATAGCATTTTGTTTTCGATAAAATGTATTAAATTAAAAAAAAAAATAACTAACATAATTTTTTTTAATTTTAGAAAAGGCTATAATAGCCTTTTCTTTTGGAGCGTTACTGATACGCCAATAAAAAAAGACATGTGGCACTCGAGAACTGCCGCGGCAAAGCCATTGCATAGCATTTTGTTTTCGATAAAATGTATTAAATTAAAAAAAAATAACTAACATAATTTTTTTTAATTTTAGAAAAGGCTTATAGCCTTTTCTTTTGGAGCGTTACTGATACGCCAATAAAAAAAGACATGTGGCACTCGAGAACTGCCGCGGCAAAGCCATTGCATAGCATTTTGTTTTCGATAAAATGTATTAAATTAAAAAAAAAAATAACTAACATAATTTTTTTTAATTTTAGAAAAGGCTATAATAGCCTTTTCTTTTGGAGCGTTACTGATACGCCAATAAAAAAAGACATGTGGCACTCGAGAACTGCCGCGGCAAAGCCATTGCATAGCATTTTGTTTTCGATAAAATGTATTAAATTAAAAAAAAATAACTAACATAATTTTTTTTAATTTTAGAAAAGGCTTATAGCCTTTTCTTTTGGAGCGTTACTGATACGCCAATAAAAAAAGACATGTGGCACTCGAGAACTGCCGCGGCAAAGCCATTGCATAGCATTTTGTTTTCGATAAAATGTATTAAATTAAAAAAAAAATAACTAACATAATTTTTTTTAATTTTAGAAAAGGCTATAATAGCCTTTTCTTTTGGAGCGTTACTGATACGCCAATAAAAAAAGACATGTGGCACTCGAGAACTGCCGCGGCAAAGCCATTGCATAGCATTTTGTTTTCGATAAAATGTATTAAATTAAAAAAAAATAACTAACATAATTTTTTTTAATTTTAGAAAAGGCTATAGCCTTTTCTTTTGGAGCGTTACTGATACGCCAATAAAAAAAGACATGTGGCACTCGAGAACTGCCGCGGCAAAGCCATTGCATAGCATTTTGTTTTCGATAAAATGTATTAAATTAAAAAAAAATAACTAACATAATTTTTTTTAATTTTAGAAAAGGCTATAGCCTTTTCTTTTGGAGCGTTACTGATACGCCAATAAAAAAAGACATGTGGCACTCGAGAACTGCCGCGGCAAAGCCATTGCATAGCATTTTGTTTTCGATAAAATGTATTAAATTAAAAAAAAATAACTAACATAATTTTTTTTAATTTTAGAAAAGGCTATAGCCTTTTCTTTTGGAGCGTTACTGATACGCCAATAAAAAAAGACATGTGGCACTCGAGAACTGCCGCGGCAAAGCCATTGCATAGCATTTTGTTTTCGATAAAATGTATTAAATTAAAAAAAAATAACTAACATAATTTTTTTTAATTTTAGAAAAGGCTATAGCCTTTTCTTTTGGAGCGTTACTGATACGCCAATAAAAAAAGACATGTGGCACTCGAGAACTGCCGCGGCAAAGCCATTGCATAGCATTTTGTTTTCGATAAAATGTATTAAATTAAAAAAAAATAACTAACATAATTTTTTTTAATTTTAGAAAAGGCTTATAGCCTTTTCTTTTGGAGCGTTACTGATACGCCAATAAAAAAAGACATGTGGCACTCGAGAACTGCCGCGGCAAAGCCATTGCATAGCATTTTGTTTTCGATAAAATGTATTAAATTAAAAAAAAAAATAACTAACATAATTTTTTTTAATTTTAGAAAAGGCTATAATAGCCTTTTCTTTTGGAGCGTTACTGATACGCCAATAAAAAAAGACATGTGGCACTCGAGAACTGCCGCGGCAAAGCCATTGCATAGCATTTTGTTTTCGATAAAATGTATTAAATTAAAAAAAAATAACTAACATAATTTTTTTTAATTTTAGAAAAGGCTATAGCCTTTTCTTTTGGAGCGTTACTGATACGCCAATAAAAAAAGACATGTGGCACTCGAGAACTGCCGCGGCAAAGCCATTGCATAGCATTTTGTTTTCGATAAAATGTATTAAATTAAAAAAAAAATAACTAACATAATTTTTTTTAATTTTAGAAAAGGCTATAGCCTTTTCTTTTGGAGCGTTACTGATACGCCAATAAAAAAAGACATGTGGCACTCGAGAACTGCCGCGGCAAAGCCATTGCATAGCATTTTGTTTTCAATAAAATGTATTAAATTAAAAAAAAATAACTAACATAATTTTTTTTAATTTTAGAAAAGGCTATAGCCTTTTCTTTTGGAGCGTTACTGATACGCCAATAAAAAAAGACATGTGGCACTCGAGAACTGCCGCGGCAAAGCCATTGCATAGCATTTTGTTTTCAATAAAATGTATTAAATTAAAAAAAAATAACTAACATAATTTTTTTTAATTTTAGAAAAGGCTATAGCCTTTTCTTTTGGAGCGTTACTGATACGCCAATAAAAAAAGACATGTGGCACTCGAGAACTGCCGCGGCAAAGCCATTGCATAGCATTTTGGCCTTTTCTTTTGGAGCGTTACTGATACGCCAATAAAAAAAGACATGTGGCACTCGAGAACTGCCGCGGCAAAGCCATTGCATAGCATTTTGTTTTCAATAAAATGTATTAAATTAAAAAAAAATAACTAACATAATTTTTTTTAATTTTAGAAAAGGCTATAGCCTTTTCTTTTGGAGCGTTACTGATACGCCAATAAAAAAAGACATGTGGCACTCGAGAACTGCCGCGGCAAAGCCATTGCATAGCATTTTGTTTTCAATAAAATGTATTAAATTAAAAAAAATAACTAACATAATTTTTTTTAATTTTAGAAAAGGCTATAGCCTTTTCTTTTGGAGCGTTACTGATACGCCAATAAAAAAAGACATGTGGCACTCGAGAACTGCCGCGGCAAAGCCATTGCATAGCATTTTGTTTTCGATAAAATGTATTAAATTAAAAAAAAATAACTAACATAATTTTTTTTAATTTTAGAAAAGGCTATAGCCTTTTCTTTTGGAGCGTTACTGATACGCCAATAAAAAAAGACATGTGGCACTCGAGAACTGCCGCGGCAAAGCCATTGCATAGCATTTTGTTTTCGATAAAATGTATTAAATTAAAAAAAAAATAACTAACATAATTTTTTTTAATTTTAGAAAAGGCTATAGCCTTTTCTTTTGGAGCGTTACTGATACGCCAATAAAAAAAGACATGTGGCACTCGAGAACTGCCGCGGCAAAGCCATTGCATAGCATTTTGTTTTCAATAAAATGTATTAAATTAAAAAAAAATAACTAACATAATTTTTTTTAATTTTAGAAAAGGCTATAGCCTTTTCTTTTGGAGCGTTACTGATACGCCAATAAAAAAAGACATGTGGCACTCGAGAACTGCCGCGGCAAAGCCATTGCATAGCATTTTGTTTTCAATAAAATGTATTAAATTAAAAAAAAATAACTAACATAATTTTTTTTAATTTTAGAAAAGGCTATAGGCTTTTCTTTTGGAGCGTTACTGATACGCCAATAAAAAAAGACATGTGGCACTCGAGAACTGCCGCGGCAAAGCCATTGCATAGCATTTTGTTTTCAATAAAATGTATTAAATTAAAAAAAAATAACTAACATAATTTTTTTTAATTTTAGAAAAGGCTATAGCCTTTTCTTTTGGAGCGTTACTGATACGCCAATAAAAAAAGACATGTGGCACTCGAGAACTGCCGCGGCAAAGCCATTGCATAGCATTTTGGCCTTTTCTTTTGGAGCGTTACTGATACGCCAATAAAAAAAGACATGTGGCACTCGAGAACTGCCGCGGCAAAGCCATTGCATAGCATTTTGTTTTCGATAAAATGTATTAAATTAAAAAAAAAAAATAACTAACATAATTTTTTTTAATTTTAGAAAAGGCTTATAGCCTTTTCTTTTGGAGCGTTACTGATACGCCAATAAAAAAAGACATGTGGCACTCAAGAACTGCCGCGGCAAAGCCATTGCATAGCATTTTGTTTTCGATAAAATGTATTAAATTAAAAAAAAAATAACTAACATAATTTTTTTTAATTTTAGAAAAGGCTATAGCCTTTTCTTTTGGAGCGTTACTGATACGCCAATAAAAAAAGACATGTGGCACTCGAGAACTGCCGCGGCAAAGCCATTGCATAGCATTTTGTTTTCAATAAAATGTATTAAATTAAAAAAAAATAACTAACATAATTTTTTTTAATTTTAGAAAAGGCTATAGCCTTTTCTTTTGGAGCGTTACTGATACGCCAATAAAAAAAGACATGTGGCACTCGAGAACTGCCGCGGCAAAGCCATTGCATAGCATTTTGGCCTTTTCTTTTGGAGCGTTACTGATACGCCAATAAAAAAAGACATGTGACACTCGAGAACTGCCGCGGCAAAGCCATTGCATAGCATTTTGTTTTCAATAAAATGTATTAAATTAAAAAAAAATAACTAACATAATTTTTTTTAATTTTAGAAAAGGCTATAGCCTTTTCTTTTGGAGCGTTACTGATACGCCAATAAAAAAAGACATGTGGCACTCGAGAACTGCCGCGGCAAAGCCATTGCATAGCATTTTGTTTTCAATAAAATGTATTAAATTAAAAAAAAATAACTAACATAATTTTTTTTAATTTTAGAAAAGGCTATAGCCTTTTCTTTTGGAGCGTTACTGATACGCCAATAAAAAAAGACATGTGGCACTCGAGAACTGCCGCGGCAAAGCCATTGCATAGCATTTTGTTTTCAATAAAATGTATTAAATTAAAAAAAAAATAACTAACATAATTTTTTTTAATTTTAGAAAAGGCTATAGCCTTTTCTTTTGGAGCGTTACTGATACGCCAATAAAAAAAGACATGTGGCACTCGAGAACTGCCGCGGCAAAGCCATTGCATAGCATTTTGTTTTCAATAAAATGTATTAAATTAAAAAAAAATAACTAACATAATTTTTTTTAATTTTAGAAAAGGCTATAGGCTTTTCTTTTGGAGCGTTACTGATACGCCAATAAAAAAAGACATGTGGCACTCGAGAACTGCCGCGGCAAAGCCATTGCATAGCATTTTGTTTTCAATAAAATGTATTAAATTAAAAAAAAATAACTAACATAATTTTTTTTAATTTTAGAAAAGGCTATAGCCTTTTCTTTTGGAGCGTTACTGATACGCCAATAAAAAAAGACATGTGGCACTCGAGAACTGCCGCGGCAAAGCCATTGCATAGCATTTTGTTTTCAATAAAATGTATTAAATTAAAAAAAAATAACTAACATAATTTTTTTTAATTTTAGAAAAGGCTATAGCCTTTTCTTTTGGAGCGTTACTGATACGCCAATAAAAAAAGACATGTGGCACTCGAGAACTGCCGCGGCAAAGCCATTGCATAGCATTTTGGCCTTTTCTTTTGGAGCGTTACTGATACGCCAATAAAAAAAGACATGTGGCACTCGAGAACTGCCGCGGCAAAGCCATTGCATAGCATTTTGTTTTCAATAAAATGTATTAAATTAAAAAAAAATAACTAACATAATTTTTTTTAATTTTAGAAAAGGCTATAGCCTTTTCTTTTGGAGCGTTACTGATACGCCAATAAAAAAAGACATGTGGCACTCGAGAACTGCCGCGGCAAAGCCATTGCATAGCATTTTGTTTTCAATAAAATGTATTAAATTAAAAAAAAATAACTAACATAATTTTTTTTAATTTTAGAAAAGGCTATAGCCTTTTCTTTTGGAGCGTTACTGATACGCCAATAAAAAAAGACATGTGGCACTCGAGAACTGCCGCGGCAAAGCCATTGCATAGCATTTTGTTTTCGATAAAATGTATTAAATTAAAAAAAAAATAACTAACATAATTTTTTTTAATTTTAGAAAAGGCTATAGCCTTTTTTTTGGAGCGTTACTGATACGCCAATAAAAAAAGACATGTGGCACTCGAGAACTGCCGCGGCAAAGCCATTGCATAGCATTTTGTTTTCGATAAAATGTATTAAATTAAAAAAAAAAATAACTAACATAATTTTTTTTAATTTTAGAAAAGGCTTATAGCCTTTTCTTTTGGAGCGTTACTGATACGCCAATAAAAAAAGACATGTGGCACTCAAGAACTGCCGCGGCAAAGCCATTGCATAGCATTTTGTTTTCGATAAAATGTATTAAATTAAAAAAAAAATAACTAACATAATTTTTTTTAATTTTAGAAAAGGCTATAGCCTTTTCTTTTGGAGCGTTACTGATACGCCAATAAAAAAAGACATGTGGCACTCGAGAACTGCCGCGGCAAAGCCATTGCATAGCATTTTGTTTTCAATAAAATGTATTAAATTAAAAAAAAATAACTAACATAATTTTTTTTAATTTTAGAAAAGGCTATAGCCTTTTCTTTTGGAGCGTTACTGATACGCCAATAAAAAAAGACATGTGGCACTCGAGAACTGCCGCGGCAAAGCCATTGCATAGCATTTTGGCCTTTTCTTTTGGAGCGTTACTGATACGCCAATAAAAAAAGACATGTGGCACTCGAGAACTGCCGCGGCAAAGCCATTGCATAGCATTTTGTTTTCAATAAAATGTATTAAATTAAAAAAAATAACTAACATAATTTTTTTTAATTCTAGAAAAGGCTATAGCCTTTTCTTTTGGAGCGTTACTGATACGCCAATAAAAAAAGACATGTGGCACTCGAGAACTGCCGCGGCAAAGCCATTGCATAGCATTTTGTTTTCGATAAAATGTATTAAATTAAAAAAAATAACTAACATAATTTTTTTTAATTCTAGAAAAGGCTATAGCCTTTTCTTTTGGAGCGTTACTGATACGCCAATAAAAAAAGACATGTGGCACTCGAGAACTGCCGCGGCAAAGCCATTGCATAGCATTTTGTTTTCGATAAAATGTATTAAATTAAAAAAAAAATAACTAACATAATTTTTTTTAATTTTAGAAAAGGCTATAGCCTTTTCTTTTGGAGCGTTACTGATACGCCAATAAAAAAAGACATGTGGCACTCGAGAACTGCCGCGGCAAAGACATTGCATAGCATTTTGTTTTCAATAAAATGAATTAAATTAAAAAAAATAACTAACATAATTTTTTTTAATTTTAGAAAAGGCTATAGCCTTTTCTTTTGGAGCGTTACTGATACGCCAAAAAAAAAAGACATGTGGCACTCGAGAACTGCCGCGGCAAAGCCATTGCATAGCATTTTGTTTTCAATAAAATGTATTAAATTAAAAAAAAATAACTAACATAATTTTTTTTAATTTTAGAAAAGGCTATAGCCTTTTCTTTTGGAGCGTTACTGATACGCCAATAAAAAAAGACATGTGGCACTCGAGAACTGCCGCGGCAAAGCCATTGCATAGCATTTTGGCCTTTTCTTTTGGAGCGTTACTGATACGCCAATAAAAAAAGACATGTGGCACTCGAGAACTGCCGCGGCAAAGCCATTGCATAGCATTTTGTTTTCAATAAAATGTATTAAATTAAAAAAAAATAACTAACATAATTTTTTTTAATTTTAGAAAAGGCTATAGCCTTTTCTTTTGGAGCGTTACTGATACGCCAATAAAAAAAGACATGTGGCACTCGAGAACTGCCGCGGCAAAGCCATTGCATAGCATTTTGTTTTCAATAAAATGTATTAAATTAAAAAAAAATAACTAACATAATTTTTTTTAATTTTAGAAAAGGCTATAGCCTTTTCTTTTGGAGCGTTACTGATACGCCAATAAAAAAAGACATGTGGCACTCGAGAACTGCCGCGGCAAAGCCATTGCATAGCATTTTGTTTTCAATAAAATGTATTAAATTAAAAAAAAATAACTAACATAATTTTTTTTAATTTTAGAAAAGGCTATAGGCTTTTCTTTTGGAGCGTTACTGATACGCCAATAAAAAAAGACATGTGGCACTCGAGAACTGCCGCGGCAAAGCCATTGCATAGCATTTTGTTTTCAATAAAATGTATTAAATTAAAAAAAAATAACTAACATAATTTTTTTTAATTTTAGAAAAGGCTATAGCCTTTTCTTTTGGAGCGTTACTGATACGCCAATAAAAAAAGACATGTGGCACTCGAGAACTGCCGCGGCAAAGCCATTGCATAGCATTTTGTTTTCAATAAAATGTATTAAATTAAAAAAAAATAACTAACATAATTTTTTTTAATTTTAGAAAAGGCTATAGCCTTTTCTTTTGGAGCGTTACTGATACGCCAATAAAAAAAGACATGTGGCACTCGAGAACTGCCGCGGCAAAGCCATTGCATAGCATTTTGTTTTCAATAAAATGTATTAAATTAAAAAAAAATAACTAACATAATTTTTTTTAATTTTAGAAAAGGCTATAGGCTTTTCTTTTGGAGCGTTACTGATACGCCAATAAAAAAAGACATGTGGCACTCGAGAACTGCCGCGGCAAAGCCATTGCATAGCATTTTGTTTTCAATAAAATGTATTAAATTAAAAAAAATAACTAACATAATTTTTTTTAATTTTAGAAAAGGCTATAGCCTTTTCTTTTGGAGCGTTACTGATACGCCAATAAAAAAAGACATGTGGCACTCGAGAACTGCCGCGGCAAAGCCATTGCATAGCATTTTGTTTTCAATAAAATGTATTAAATTAAAAAAAAATAACTAACATAATTTTTTTTAATTTTAGAAAAGGCTATAGCCTTTTTTTTTGGAGCGTTACTGATACGCCAATAAAAAAAGACATGTGGCACTCGAGAACTGCCGCGGCAAAGCCATTGCATAGCATTTTGGCCTTTTCTTTTGGAGCGTTACTGATACGCCAATAAAAAAAGACATGTGGCACTCGAGAACTGCCGCGGCAAAGCCATTGCATAGCATTTTGTTTTCAATAAAATGTATTAAATTAAAAAAAAATAACTAACATAATTTTTTTTAATTTTAGAAAAGGCTATAGCCTTTTCTTTTGGAGCGTTACTGATACGCCAATAAAAAAAGACATGTGGCACTCGAGAACTGCCGCGGCAAAGCCATTGCATAGCATTTTGTTTTCAATAAAATGTATTAAATTAAAAAAAAATAACTAACATAATTTTTTTTAATTTTAGAAAAGGCTATAGCCTTTTTTTTTGGAGCGTTACTGATACGCCAATAAAAAAAGACATGTGGCACTCGAGAACTGCCGCGGCAAAGCCATTGCATAGCATTTTGTTTTCGATAAAATGTATTAAATTAAAAAAAAAAATAACTAACATAATTTTTTTTAATTTTAGAAAAGGCTTATAGCCTTTTCTTTTGGAGCGTTACTGATACGCCAATAAAAAAAGACATGTGGCACTCAAGAACTGCCGCGGCAAAGCCATTGCATAGCATTTTGTTTTCGATAAAATGTATTAAATTAAAAAAAAAATAACTAACATAATTTTTTTTAATTTTAGAAAAGGCTATAGCCTTTTCTTTTGGAGCGTTACTGATACGCCAATAAAAAAAGACATGTGGCACTCGAGAACTGCCGCGGCAAAGCCATTGCATAGCATTTTGTTTTCAATAAAATGTATTAAATTAAAAAAAAATAACTAACATAATTTTTTTTAATTTTAGAAAAGGCTATAGCCTTTTCTTTTGGAGCGTTACTGATACGCCAATAAAAAAAGACATGTGGCACTCGAGAACTGCCGCGGCAAAGCCATTGCATAGCATTTTGGCCTTTTCTTTTGGAGCGTTACTGATACGCCAATAAAAAAAGACATGTGGCACTCGAGAACTGCCGCGGCAAAGCCATTGCATAGCATTTTGTTTTCAATAAAATGTATTAAATTAAAAAAAAATAACTAACATAATTTTTTTTAATTTTAGAAAAGGCTATAGCCTTTTCTTTTGGAGCGTTACTGATACGCCAATAAAAAAAGACATGTGGCACTCGAGAACTGCCGCGGCAAAGCCATTGCATAGCATTTTGTTTTCGATAAAATGTATTAAATTAAAAAAAAAATAACTAACATAATTTTTTTTAATTTTAGAAAAGGCTATAGCGTTTTCTTTTGGAGCGTTACTGATACGCCAATAAAAAAAGACATGTGGCACTCGAGAACTGCCGCGGCAAAGCCATTGCATAGCATTTTGTTTTCAATAAAATGTATTAAATTAAAAAAAAATAACTAACATAATTTTTTTTAATTTTAGAAAAGGCTATAGCCTTTTCTTTTGGAGCGTTACTGATACGCCAATAAAAAAAGACATGTGGCACTCGAGAACTGCCGCGGCAAAGCCATTGCATAGCATTTTGGCCTTTTCTTTTGGAGCGTTACTGATACGCCAATAAAAAAAGACATGTGGCACTCGAGAACTGCCGCGGCAAAGCCATTGCATAGCATTTTGTTTTCAATAAAATGTATTAAATTAAAAAAAAATAACTAACATAATTTTTTTTAATTTTAGAAAAGGCTATAGCCTTTTCTTTTGGAGCGTTACTGATACGCCAATAAAAAAAGACATGTGGCACTCGAGAACTGCCGCGGCAAAGCCATTGCATAGCATTTTGTTTTCAATAAAATGTATTAAATTAAAAAAAAATAACTAACATAATTTTTTTTAATTTTAGAAAAGGCTATAGCCTTTTTTTTTGGAGCGTTACTGATACGCCAATAAAAAAAGACATGTGGCACTCGAGAACTGCCGCGGCAAAGCCATTGCATAGCATTTTGTTTTCGATAAAATGTATTAAATTAAAAAAAAAAATAACTAACATAATTTTTTTTAATTTTAGAAAAGGCTTATAGCCTTTTCTTTTGGAGCGTTACTGATACGCCAATAAAAAAAGACATGTGGCACTCAAGAACTGCCGCGGCAAAGCCATTGCATAGCATTTTGTTTTCGATAAAATGTATTAAATTAAAAAAAAAATAACTAACATAATTTTTTTTAATTTTAGAAAAGGCTATAGCCTTTTCTTTTGGAGCGTTACTGATACGCCAATAAAAAAAGACATGTGGCACTCGAGAACTGCCGCGGCAAAGCCATTGCATAGCATTTTGGCCTTTTCTTTTGGAGCGTTACTGATACGCCAATAAAAAAAGACATGTGGCACTCGAGAACTGCCGCGGCAAAGCCATTGCATAGCATTTTGTTTTCAATAAAATGTATTAAATTAAAAAAAAACTAACATAATTTTTTTTAATTTTAGAAAAGGCTATAGCCTTTTCTTTTGGAGCGTTACTGATACGCCAATAAAAAAAGACATGTGGCACTCGAGAACTGCCGCGGCAAAGCCATTGCATAGCATTTTGTTTTCGATAAAATGTATTAAATTAAAAAAAAATAACTAACATAATTTTTTTTAATTTTAGAAAAGGCTATAGCGTTTTCTTTTGGAGCGTTACTGATACGCCAATAAAAAAAGACATGTGGCACTCGAGAACTGCCGCGGCAAAGCCATTGCATAGCATTTTGTTTTCGATAAAATGTATTAAATTAAAAAAAAATAACTAACATAATTTTTTTTTAATTTTAGAAAAGGCTTATAGCCTTTTCTTTTGGAGCGTTACTGATACGCCAATAAAAAAAGACATGTGGCACTCGAGAACTGCCGCGGCAAAGCCATTGCATAGCATTTTGTTTTCGATAAAATGTATTAAATTAAAAAAAAAATAACTAACATAATTTTTTTTAATTTTAGAAAAGGCTATAGCCTTTTCTTTTGGAGCGTTACTGATACGCCAATAAAAAAAGACATGTGGCACTCGAGAACTGCCGCGGCAAAGACATTGCATAGCATTTTGTTTTCAATAAAATGAATTAAATTAAAAAAAAATAACTAACATAATTTTTTTTAATTTTAGAAAAGGCTATAGCCTTTTCTTTTGGAGCGTTACTGATACGCCAAAAAAAAAAGACATGTGGCACTCGAGAACTGCCGCGGCAAAGCCATTGCATAGCATTTTGTTTTCAATAAAATGTATTAAATTAAAAAAA
Organism: Gymnocheta viridis; assembly: GCA_956483585.1. Lineage (NCBI taxonomy): Eukaryota > Metazoa > Arthropoda > Insecta > Diptera > Tachinidae > Gymnocheta > Gymnocheta viridis. Next base: position 56,584,313 of record OY101443.1, on the reverse strand, counting down.
AATAACTAACATAATTTTTTTTAATTTTAGAAAAGGCTATAGCCTTTTCTTTTGGAGCGTTACTGATACGCCAATAAAAAAAGACATGTGGCACTCGAGAACTGCCGCGGCAAAGCCATTGCATAGCATTTTGTTTTCAATAAAATGTATTAAATTAAAAAAAAAATAACTAACATAATTTTTTTTAATTTTAGAAAAGGCTATAGCCTTTTCTTTTGGAGCGTTACTGATACGCCAATAAAAAAAGACATGTGGCACTCGAGAACTGCCGCGGCAAAGCCATTGCATAGCATTTTGGCCTTTTCTTTTGGAGCGTTACTGATACGCCAATAAAAAAAGACATGTGGCACTCGAGAACTGCCGCGGCAAAGCCATTGCATAGCATTTTGTTTTCAATAAAATGTATTAAATTAAAAAAAAATAACTAACATAATTTTTTTTAATTTTAGAAAAGGCTATAGCCTTTTCTTTTGGAGCGTTACTGATACGCCAATAAAAAAAGACATGTGGCACTCGAGAACTGCCGCGGCAAAGCCATTGCATAGCATTTTGTTTTCGATAAAATGTATTAAATTAAAAAAAAAATAACTAACATAATTTTTTTTAATTTTAGAAAAGGCTATAGCCTTTTCTTTTGGAGCGTTACTGATACGCCAATAAAAAAAGACATGTGGCACTCGAGAACTGCCGCGGCAAAGCCATTTCATAGCATTTTGTTTTCGATAAAATGTATTAAATTAAAAAAAAATAACTAACATAATTTTTTTTAATTTTAGAAAAGGCTTATAGCCTTTTCTTTTGGAGCGTTACTGATACGCCAATAAAAAAAGACATGTGGCACTCGAGAACTGCCGCGGCAAAGCCATTGCATAGCATTTTGTTTTCGATAAAATGTATAAAATTAAAAAAAAAATAACTAACATAATTTTTTTTAATTTTAGAAAAGGCTATAGCCTTTTCTTTTGGAGCGTTACTGATACGCCAATAAAAAAAGACATGTGGCACTCGAGAACTGCCGCGGCAAAGCCATTGCATAGCATTTTGTTTTCAATAAAATGTATTAAATTAAAAAAAAATAACTAACATAATTTTTTTTAATTTTAGAAAAGGCTATAGCCTTTTCTTTTGGAGCGTTACTGATACGCCAATAAAAAAAGACATGTGGCACTCGAGAACTGCCGCGGCAAAGCCATTGCATAGCATTTTGTTTTCAATAAAATGTATTAAATTAAAAAAAAATAACTAACATAATTTTTTTTAATTTTAGAAAAGGCTATAGCCTTTTCTTTTGGAGCGTTACTGATACGCCAATAAAAAAAGACATGTGGCACTCGAGAACTGCCGCGGCAAAGCCATTGCATAGCATTTTGTTTTCAATAAAATGTATTAAATTAAAAAAAAAAATAACTAACATAATTTTTTTTAATTTTAGAAAAGGCTATAGCCTTTTCTTTTGGAGCGTTACTGATACGCCAATAAAAAAAGACATGTGGCACTCGAGAACTGCCGCGGCAAAGCCATTGCATAGCATTTTGTTTTCAATAAAATGTATTAAATTAAAAAAAAAATAACTAACATAATTTTTTTTTAATTTTAGAAAAGGCTATAGCCTTTTTATAGCCTTTTCTTTTGGAGCGTTACTGATACGCCAATAAAAAAAGACATGTGGCACTCGAGAACTGCCGCGGCAAAGCCATTGCATAGCATTTTGTTTTCGATAAAATGTATTAAATTAAAAAAAAAATAACTAACATAATTTTTTTTAATTTTAGAAAAGGCTTATAGCCTTTTCTTTTGGAGCGTTACTGATACTCCAATAAAAAAAAGACATGTGGCACTCGAGAACTGCCGCGGCAAAGCCATTGCATAGCATTTTGTTTTCAATAAAATGTATTAAATTAAAAAAAAAATAACTAACATAATTTTTTTTAATTTTAGAAAAGGCTATATATAGCCTTTTCTTTTGGAGCGTTACTGATACGCCAATAAAAAAAGACATGTGGCACTCGAGAACTGCCGCGGCAAAGCCATTGCATAGCATTTTGTTTTCAATAAAATGTATTAAATTAAAAAAAAAATAACTAACATAATTTTTTTTAATTTTAGAAAAGGCTATATATAGCCTTTTCTTTTGGAGCGTTACTGATACGCCAATAAAAAAAGACATGTGGCACTCGAGAACTGCCGCGGCAAAGCCATTGCATAGCATTTTGTTTTCAATAAAATGTATTAAATTAAAAAAAAAATAACTAACATAATTTTTTTTAATTTTAGAAAAGGCTATATATAGCCTTTTCTTTTGGAGCGTTACTGATACGCCAATAAAAAAAGACATGTGGCACTCGAGAACTGCCGCGGCAAAGCCATTGCATAGCATTTTGTTTTCGATAAAATGTATTAAATTAAAAAAAAAATAACTAACATAATTTTTTTTAATTTTAGAAAAGGCTATAGCCTTTTCTTTTGGAGCGTTACTGATACGCCAATAAAAAAAGACATGTGGCACTCGAGAACTGCCGCGGCAAAGCCATTGCATAGCATTTTGTTTTCAATAAAATGTATTAAATTAAAAAAAAAATAACTAACATAATTTTTTTTAATTTTAGAAAAGGCTATATATAGCCTTTTCTTTTGGAGCGTTACTGATACGCCAATAAAAAAAGACATGTGGCACTCGAGAACTGCCGCGGCAAAGCCATTGCATAGCATTTTGTTTTCAATAAAATGTATTAAATTAAAAAAAAATAACTAACATAATTTTTTTTAATTTTAGAAAAGGCTATAGCCTTTTCTTTTGGAGCGTTACTGATACGCCAATAAAAAAAGACATGTGGCACTCGAGAACTGCCGCGGCAAAGCCATTGCATAGCATTTTGTTTTCGATAAAATGTATTAAATTAAAAAAAAAATAACTAACATAATTTTTTTTAATTTTAGAAAAGGCTATAGCCTTTTCTTTTGGAGCGTTACTGATACGCCAATAAAAAAAGACATGTGGCACTCGAGAACTGCCGCGGCAAAGCCATTGCATAGCATTTTGTTTTCGATAAAATGTATTAAATTAAAAAAAAATAACTAACATAATTTTTTTTAATTTTAGAAAAGGCTTATAGCCTTTTCTTTTGGAGCGTTACTGATACGCCAATAAAAAAAGACATGTGGCACTCGAGAACTGCCGCGGCAAAGCCATTGCATAGCATTTTGTTTTCGATAAAATGTATTAAATTAAAAAAAAAAATAACTAACATAATTTTTTTTAATTTTAGAAAAGGCTATAGCCTTTTCTTTTGGAGCGTTACTGATACGCCAATAAAAAAAGACATGTGGCACTCGAGAACTGCCGCGGCAAAGCCATTGCATAGCATTTTGTTTTCAATAAAATGTATTAAATTAAAAAAAAATAACTAACATAATTTTTTTTAATTTTAGAAAAGGCTATAGCCTTTTCTTTTGGAGCGTTACTGATACGCCAATAAAAAAAGACATGTGGCACTCGAGAACTGCCGCGGCAAAGCCATTGCATAGCATTTTGTTTTCAATAAAATGTATTAAATTAAAAAAAAATAACTAACATAATTTTTTTTAATTTTAGAAAAGGCTATAGCCTTTTCTTTTGGAGCGTTACTGATACGCCAATAAAAAAAGACATGTGGCACTCGAGAACTGCCGCGGCAAAGCCATTGCATAGCATTTTGTTTTCGATAAAATGTATTAAATTAAAAAAAAATAACTAACATAATTTTTTTTAATTTTAGAAAAGGCTTATAGCCTTTTCTTTTGGAGCGTTACTGATACGCCAATAAAAAAAGACATGTGGCACTCGAGAACTGCCGCGGCAAAGCCATTGCATAGCATTTTGTTTTCGATAAAATGTATTAAATTAAAAAAAAAAATAACTAACATAATTTTTTTTAATTTTAGAAAAGGCTATAGCCTTTTCTTTTGGAGCGTTACTGATACGCCAATAAAAAAAGACATGTGGCACTCGAGAACTGCCGCGGCAAAGCCATTGCATAGCATTTTGTTTTCAATAAAATGTATTAAATTAAAAAAAAATAACTAACATAATTTTTTTTAATTTTAGAAAAGGCTATAGCCTTTTCTTTTGGAGCGTTACTGATACGCCAATAAAAAAAGACATGTGGCACTCGAGAACTGCCGCGGCAAAGCCATTGCATAGCATTTTGTTTTCAATAAAATGTATTAAATTAAAAAAAAATAACTAACATAATTTTTTTTAATTTTAGAAAAGGCTATAGCCTTTTCTTTTGGAGCGTTACTGATACGCCAATAAAAAAAGACATGTGGCACTCGAGAACTGCCGCGGCAAAGCCATTGCATAGCATTTTGTTTTCAATAAAATGTATTAAATTAAAAAAAAAATAACTAACATAATTTTTTTTAATTTTAGAAAAGGCTATAGCCTTTTTATAGCCTTTTCTTTTGGAGCGTTACTGATACGCCAATAAAAAAAGACATGTGGCACTCGAGAACTGCCGCGGCAAAGCCATTGCATAGCATTTTGTTTTCGATAAAATGTATTAAATTAAAAAAAAATAACTAACATAATTTTTTTTAATTTTAGAAAAGGCTTATAGCCTTTTCTTTTGGAGCGTTACTGATACTCCAATAAAAAAAAGACATGTGGCACTCGAGAACTGCCGCGGCAAAGCCATTGCATAGCATTTTGTTTTCAATAAAATGTATTAAATTAAAAAAAAAATAACTAACATAATTTTTTTTAATTTTAGAAAAGGCTATATATAGCCTTTTCTTTTGGAGCGTTACTGATACGCCAATAAAAAAAGACATGTGGCACTCGAGAACTGCCGCGGCAAAGCCATTGCATAGCATTTTGTTTTCAATAAAATGTATTAAATTAAAAAAAAAATAACTAACATAATTTTTTTTAATTTTAGAAAAGGCTATATATAGCCTTTTCTTTTGGAGCGTTACTGATACGCCAATAAAAAAAGACATGTGGCACTCGAGAACTGCCGCGGCAAAGCCATTGCATAGCATTTTGTTTTCAATAAAATGTATTAAATTAAAAAAAAAATAACTAACATAATTTTTTTTAATTTTAGAAAAGGCTATATATAGCCTTTTCTTTTGGAGCGTTACTGATACGCCAATAAAAAAAGACATGTGGCACTCGAGAACTGCCGCGGCAAAGCCATTGCATAGCATTTTGTTTTCAATAAAATGTATTAAATTAAAAAAAAAATAACTAACATAATTTTTTTTAATTTTAGAAAAGGCTATATATAGCCTTTTCTTTTGGAGCGTTACTGATACGCCAATAAAAAAAGACATGTGGCACTCGAGAACTGCCGCGGCAAAGCCATTGCATAGCATTTTGTTTTCAATAAAATGTATTAAATTAAAAAAAAAATAACTAACATAATTTTTTTTAATTTTAGAAAAGGCTATATATAGCCTTTTCTTTTGGAGCGTTACTGATACGCCAATAAAAAAAGACATGTGGCACTCGAGAACTGCCGCGGCAAAGCCATTGCATAGCATTTTGTTTTCAATAAAATGTATTAAATTAAAAAAAAAATAACTAACATAATTTTTTTTAATTTTAGAAAAGGCTATATATAGCCTTTTCTTTTGGAGCGTTACTGATACGCCAATAAAAAAAGACATGTGGCACTCGAGAACTGCCGCGGCAAAGCCATTGCATAGCATTTTGTTTTCAATAAAATGTATTAAATTAAAAAAAAAATAACTAACATAATTTTTTTTAATTTTAGAAAAGGCTATATATAGCCTTTTCTTTTGGAGCGTTACTGATACGCCAATAAAAAAAGACATGTGGCACTCGAGAACTGCCGCGGCAAAGCCATTGCATAGCATTTTGTTTTCAATAAAATGTATTAAATTAAAAAAAAAATAACTAACATAATTTTTTTTAATTTTAGAAAAGGCTATATATAGCCTTTTCTTTTGGAGCGTTACTGATACGCCAATAAAAAAAGACATGTGGCACTCGAGAACTGCCGCGGCAAAGCCATTGCATAGCATTTTGTTTTCAATAAAATGTATTAAATTAAAAAAAAAATAACTAACATAATTTTTTTTAATTTTAGAAAAGGCTATATATAGCCTTTTCTTTTGGAGCGTTACTGATACGCCAATAAAAAAAGACATGTGGCACTCGAGAACTGCCGCGGCAAAGCCATTGCATAGCATTTTGTTTTCAATAAAATGTATTAAATTAAAAAAAAAATAACTAACATAATTTTTTTTAATTTTAGAAAAGGCTTTTCTTTTGGAGCGTTACTGATACGCCAATAAAAAAAGACATGTGGCACTCGAGAACTGCCGCGGCAAAGCCATTGCATAGCATTTTGTTTTCAATAAAATGTATTAAATTAAAAAAAAAATAACTAACATAATTTTTTTTAATTTTAGAAAAGGCTATATATAGCCTTTTCTTTTGGAGCGTTACTGATACGCCAATAAAAAAAGACATGTGGCACTCGAGAACTGCCGCGGCAAAGCCATTGCATAGCATTTTGTTTTCGATAAAATGTATTAAATTAAAAAAAAAATAACTAACATAATTTTTTTTAATTTTAGAAAAGGCTTATAGCCTTTTCTTTTGGAGCGTTACTGATACGCCAATAAAAAAAGACATGTGGCACTCGAGAACTGCCGCGGCAAAGCCATTGCATAGCATTTTGTTTTCAATAAAATGTATTAAATTAAAAAAAAAATAACTAACATAATTTTTTTTAATTTTAGAAAAGGCTATAGCCTTTTCTTTTGGAGCGTTACTGATACGCCAATAAAAAAAGACATGTGGCACTCGAGAACTGCCGCGGCAAAGCCATTGCATAGCATTTTGTTTTCAATAAAATGTATTAAATTAAAAAAAAAATAACTAACATAATTTTTTTTAATTTTAGAAAAGGCTATATATAGCCTTTTCTTTTGGAGCGTTACTGATACGCCAATAAAAAAAGACATGTGGCACTCGAGAACTGCCGCGGCAAAGCCATTGCATAGCATTTTGTTTTCAATAAAATGTATTAAATTAAAAAAAAATAACTAACATAATTTTTTTTAATTTTAGAAAAGGCTATACGGCAAAGCCATTGCATAGCATTTTGTTTTCAATAAAATGTATTAAATTAAAAAAAAATAACTAACATAATTTTTTTTAATTTTAGAAAAGGCTATAGCCTTTTCTTTTGGAGCGTTACTGATACGCCAATAAAAAAAGACATGTGGCACTCGAGAACTGCCGCGGCAATGCTATTGCATAGCATTTTGTTTTCAATAAAATGTATTAAATTAAAAAAAAAAAAATAACTAACATAATTTTTTTTAATTTTAGAAAAGGCTATAGCCTTTTCTTTTGGAGCGTTACTGATACGCCAATAAAAAAAGACATGTGGCACTCGAGAACTGCCGCGGCAAAGCCATTGCATAGCATTTTGTTTTCAATAAAATGTATTAAATTAAAAAAAAATAACTAACATAATTTTTTTTAATTTTAGAAAAGGCTATAGCGTTTTCTTTTGGAGCGTTACTGATACGCCAATAAAAAAAGACATGTGGCACTCGAGAACTGCCGCGGCAAAGCCATTGCATAGCATTTTGTTTTCAATAAAATGTATTAAATTAAAAAAAAATAACTAACATAATTTTTTTTAATTTTAGAAAAGGCTATAGCCTTTTCTTTTGGAGCGTTACTGATACGCCAATAAAAAAAGACATGTGGCACTCGAGAACTGCCGCGGCAAAGCCATTGCATAGCATTTTGTTTTCAATAAAATGTATTAAATTAAAAAAAAAATAACTAACATATTTTTTTTTAATTTTAGAAAAGGCTATAGCCTTTTCTTTTGGAGCGTTACTGATACGCCAATAAAAAAAGACATGTGGCACTCGAGAACTGCCGCGGCAAAGCCATTGCATAGCATTTTGTTTTCAATAAAATGTATTAAATTAAAAAAAAATAACTAACATAATTTTTTTTAATTTTAGAAAAGGCTATAGCCTTTTCTTTTGGAGCGTTACTGATACGCCAATAAAAAAAGACATGTGGCACTCGAGAACTGCCGCGGCAAAGCCATTGCATAGCATTTTGTTTTCGATAAAATGTATTAAATTAAAAAAAAAATAACTAACATAATTTTTTTTTAATTTTAGAAAAGGCTATAGCCTTTTCTTTTGGAGCGTTACTGATACGCCAATAAAAAAAGACATGTGGCACTCGAGAACTGCCGCGGCAAAGCCATTGCATACCATTTTGTTTTCAAAAATGTATTAAATTAAAAAAAAATAACTAACATAATTTTTTTTAATTTTAGAAAAGGCTATAGCCTTTTCTTTTGGAGCGTTACTGATACGCCAATAAAAAAAGACATGTGGCACTCGAGAACTGCCGCGGCAAAGCCATTGCATAGCATTTTGTTTTCAATAAAATGTATTAAATTAAAAAAAAATAACTAACATAATTTTTTTTAATTTTAGAAAAGGCTATACGGCAAAGCCATTGCATAGCATTTTGTTTTCAATAAAATGTATTAAATTAAAAAAAAATAACTAACATAATTTTTTTTAATTTTAGAAAAGGCTATAGCCTTTTCTTTTGGAGCGTTACTGATACGCCAATAAAAAAAGACATGTGGCACTCGAGAACTGCCGCGGCAAAGCCATTGCATAGCATTTTGGCCTTTTCTTTTGGAGCGTTACTGATACGCCAATAAAAAAAGACATGTGGCACTCGAGAACTGCCGCGGCAAAGCCATTGCATAGCATTTTGTTTTCAATAAAATGTATTAAATTAAAAAAAAATAACTAACATAATTTTTTTTAATTTTAGAAAAGGCTATAGCCTTTTCTTTTGGAGCGTTACTGATACGCCAATAAAAAAAGACATGTGGCACTCGAGAACTGCCGCGGCAAAGCCATTGCATAGCATTTTGTTTTCGATAAAATGTATTAAATTAAAAAAAAAATAACTAACATAATTTTTTTTAATTTTAGAAAAGGCTATAGCCTTTTTTTTTGGAGCGTTACTGATACGCCAATAAAAAAAGACATGTGGCACTCGAGAACTGCCGCGGCAAAGCCATTGCATAGCATTTTGTTTTCGATAAAATGTATTAAATTAAAAAAAAAAATAACTAACATAATTTTTTTTAATTTTAGAAAAGGCTTATAGCCTTTTTTTTTGGAGCGTTACTGATACGCCAATAAAAAAAGACATGTGGCACTCGAGAACTGCCGCGGCAAAGCCATTGCATAGCATTTTGTTTTCGATAAAATGTATTAAATTAAAAAAAAAATAACTAACATAATTTTTTTTAATTTTAGAAAAGGCAATAGCCTTTTCTTTTGGAGCGTTACTGATACGCCAATAAAAAAAGACATGTGGCACTCGAGAACTGCCGCGGCAAAGCCATTGCATAGCATTTTGTTTTCGATAAAATGTATTAAATTAAAAAAAAAATAACTAACATAATTTTTTTTAATTTTAGAAAAGGCAATAGCCTTTTCTTTTGGAGCGTTACTGATACGCCAATAAAAAAAGACATGTGGCACTCGAGAACTGCCGCGGCAAAGCCATTGCATAGCATTTTGTTTTCAATAAAATGTATTAAATTAAAAAAAAATAACTAACATAATTTTTTTTAATTTTAGAAAAGGCTATTATAGCCTTTTCTTTTGGAGCGTTACTGATACGCCAATAAAAAAAGACATGTGGCACTCGAGAACTGCCGCGGCAAAGCCATTGCATAGCATTTTGGCCTTTTCTTTTGGAGCGTTACTGATACGCCAATAAAAAAAGACATGTGGCACTCGAGAACTGCCGCGGCAAAGCCATTGCATAGCATTTTGTTTTCAATAAAATGTATTAAATTAAAAAAAAAAATAACTAACATAATTTTTTTTAATTTTAGAAAAGGCTATAGCCTTTTCTTTTGGAGCGTTACTGATACGCCAATAAAAAAAGACATGTGGCACTCGAGAACTGCCGCGGCAAAGCTATTGCATAAAATGTATTAAATTAAAAAAAAATAACTAACATAATTTTTTTTAATTTTAGAAAAGGCTATAGCCTTTTCTTTTGGAGCGTTACTGATACGCCAATAAAAAAAGACATGTGGCACTCGAGAACTGCCGCGGCAAAGCCATTGCATAGCATTTTGTTTTCAATAAAATGTATTAAATTAAAAAAAATAACTAACATAATTTTTTTTAATTTTAGAAAAGGCTATAGCCTTTTCTTTTGGAGCGTTACTGATACGCCAATAAAAAAAGACATGTGGCACTCGAGAACTGCCGCGGCAAAGCCATTGCATAGCATTTTGTTTTCAATAAAATGTATTAAATTAAAAAAAAATAACTAACATAATTTTTTTTAATTTTAGAAAAGGCTATAGCCTTTTCTTTTGGAGCGTTACTGATACGCCAATAAAAAAAGACATGTGGCACTCGAGAACTGCCGCGGCAAAGCCATTGCATAGCATTTTGTTTTCAATAAAATGTATTAAATTAAAAAAAAATAACTAACATAATTTTTTTTAATTTTAGAAAAGGCTATAGCCTTTTCTTTTGGAGCGTTACTGATACGCCAATAAAAAAAGACATGTGGCACTCGAGAACTGCCGCGGCAAAGCCATTGCATAGCATTTTGTTTTCAATAAAATGTATTAAATTAAAAAAAAAAATAACTAACATAATTTTTTTTAATTTTAGAAAAGGCTATAGCCTTTTCTTTTGGAGCGTTACTGATACGCCAATAAAAAAAGACATGTGGCACTCGAGAACTGCCGCGGCAAAGCCATTGCATAGCATTTTGTTTTCAATAAAATGTATTAAATTAAAAAAAAATAACTAACATAATTTTTTTTAATTTTAGAAAAGGCTATAGCCTTTTCTTTTGGAGCGTTACTGATACGCCAATAAAAAAAGACATGTGGCACTCGAGAACTGCCGCGGCAAAGCCATTGCATAGCATTTTGTTTTCAATAAAATGTATTAAATTAAAAAAAAATAACTAACATAATTTTTTTTAATTTTAGAAAAGGCTATAGCCTTTTCTTTTGGAGCGTTACTGATACGCCAATAAAAAAAGACATGTGGCACTCGAGAACTGCCGCGGCAAAGCCATTGCATAGCATTTTGTTTTCAATAAAATGTATTAAATTAAAAAAAAATAACTAACATAATTTTTTTTAATTTTAGAAAAGGCTATAGCCTTTTCTTTTGGAGCGTTACTGATACGCCAATAAAAAAAGACATGTGGCACTCGAGAACTGCCGCGGCAAAGCCATTGCATAGCATTTTGTTTTCGATAAAATGTATTAAATTAAAAAAAAAATAACTAACATAATTTTTTTTAATTTTAGAAAAGGCTATAGCCTTTTTTTTTGGAGCGTTACTGATACGCCAATAAAAAAAGACATGTGGCACTCGAGAACTGCCGCGGCAAAGCCATTGCATAGCATTTTGTTTTCGATAAAATGTATTAAATTAAAAAAAAAAATAACTAACATAATTTTTTTTAATTTTAGAAAAGGCTTATAGCCTTTTCTTTTGGAGCGTTACTGATACGCCAATAAAAAAAGACATGTGGCACTCGAGAACTGCCGCGGCAAAGCCATTGCATAGCATTTTGTTTTCGATAAAATGTATTAAATTAAAAAAAAAAATAACTAACATAATTTTTTTTAATTTTAGAAAAGGCAATAGCCTTTTCTTTTGGAGCGTTACTGATACGCCAATAAAAAAAGACATGTGGCACTCGAGAACTGCCGCGGCAAAGCCATTGCATAGCATTTTGTTTTCAATAAAATGTATTAAATTAAAAAAAAATAACTAACATAATTTTTTTTAATTTTAGAAAAGGCTATAGCCTTTTCTTTTGGAGCGTTACTGATACGCCAATAAAAAAAGACATGTGGCACTCGAGAACTGCCGCGGCAAAGCCATTGCATAGCATTTTGGCCTTTTCTTTTGGAGCGTTACTGATACGCCAATAAAAAAAGACATGTGGCACTCGAGAACTGCCGCGGCAAAGCCATTGCATAGCATTTTGTTTTCAATAAAATGTATTAAATTAAAAAAAAATAACTAACATAATTTTTTTTAATTTTAGAAAAGGCTATAGCCTTTTCTTTTGGAGCGTTACTGATACGCCAATAAAAAAAGACATGTGGCACTCGAGAACTGCCGCGGCAAAGCCATTGCATAGCATTTTGTTTTCAATAAAATGTATTAAATTAAAAAAAAAAATAACTAACATAATTTTTTTTAATTTTAGAAAAGGCTATAGCCTTTTCTTTTGGAGCGTTACTGATACGCCAATAAAAAAAGACATGTGGCACTCGAGAACTGCCGCGGCAAAGCTATTGCATAGCATTTTGTTTTCAATAAAATGTATTAAATTAAAAAAAAAAATAACTAACATAATTTTTTTTAATTTTAGAAAAGGCTATAGCCTTTTCTTTTGGAGCGTTACTGATACGCCAATAAAAAAAGACATGTGGCACTCGAGAACTGCCGCGGCAAAGCCATTGCATAGCATTTTGTTTTCAATAAAATGTATTAAATTAAAAAAAAATAACTAACATAATTTTTTTTAATTTTAGAAAAGGCTATAGCCTTTTCTTTTGGAGCGTTACTGATACGCCAATAAAAAAAGACATGTGGCACTCGAGAACTGCCGCGGCAAAGCCATTGCATAGCATTTTGTTTTCAATAAAATGTATTAAATTAAAAAAAAATAACTAACATAATTTTTTTTAATTTTAGAAAAGGCTATAGCCTTTTCTTTTGGAGCGTTACTGATACGCCAATAAAAAAAGACATGTGGCACTCGAGAACTGCCGCGGCAAAGCCATTGCATAGCATTTTGTTTTCGATAAAATGTATTAAATTAAAAAAAAATAACTAACATAATTTTTTTTAATTTTAGAAAAGGCTATAGCCTTTTCTTTTGGAGCGTTACTGATACGCCAATAAAAAAAGACATGTGGCACTCGAGAACTGCCGCGGCAAAGCCATTGCATAGCATTTTGTTTTCGATAAAATGTATTAAATTAAAAAAAAAAAAATAACTAACATAATTTTTTTTAATTTTAGAAAAGGCTTATAGCCTTTTCTTTTGGAGCGTTACTGATACGCCAATAAAAAAAGACATGTGGCACTCGAGAACTGCCGCGGCAAAGCCATTGCATAGCATTTTGTTTTCGATAAAATGTATTAAATTAAAAAAAAAATAACTAACATAATTTTTTTTAATTTTAGAAAAGGCAATAGCCTTTTCTTTTGGAGCGTTACTGATACGCCAATAAAAAAAGACATGTGGCACTCGAGAACTGCCGCGGCAAAGCCATTGCATAGCATTTTGTTTTCAATAAAATGTATTAAATTAAAAAAAAATAACTAACATAATTTTTTTTAATTTTAGAAAAGGCTATAGCCTTTTCTTTTGGAGCGTTACTGATACGCCAATAAAAAAAGACATGTGGCACTCGAGAACTGCCGCGGCAAAGCCATTGCATAGCATTTTGGCCTTTTCTTTTGGAGCGTTACTGATACGCCAATAAAAAAAGACATGTGGCACTCGAGAACTGCCGCGGCAAAGCCATTGCATAGCATTTTGTTTTCAATAAAATGTATTAAATTAAAAAAAAATAACTAACATAATTTTTTTTAATTTTAGAAAAGGCTATAGCCTTTTCTTTTGGAGCGTTACTGATACGCCAATAAAAAAAGACATGTGGCACTCGAGAACTGCCGCGGCAAAGCCATTGCATAGCATTTTGTTTTCAATAAAATGTATTAAATTAAAAAAAAAATAACTAACATAATTTTTTTTAATTTTAGAAAAGGCTATAGCCTTTTCTTTTGGAGCGTTACTGATACGCCAATAAAAAAAGACATGTGGCACTCGAGAACTGCCGCGGCAAAGCTATTGCATAGCATTTTGTTTTCAATAAAATGTATTAAATTAAAAAAAAAAATAACTAACATAATTTTTTTTAATTTTAGAAAAGGCTATAGCCTTTTCTTTTGGAGCGTTACTGATACGCCAATAAAAAAAGACATGTGGCACTCGAGAACTGCCGCGGCAAAGCCATTGCATAGCATTTTGTTTTCAATAAAATGTATTAAATTAAAAAAAAATAACTAACATAATTTTTTTTAATTTTAGAAAAGGCTATAGCCTTTTCTTTTGGAGCGTTACTGATACGCCAATAAAAAAAGACATGTGGCACTCGAGAACTGCCGCGGCAAAGCCATTGCATAGCATTTTGGTTTCAATAAAATGTATTAAATTAAAAAAAAATAACTAACATAATTTTTTTTAATTTTAGAAAAGGCTATTATAGCCTTTTCTTTTGGAGCGTTACTGATACGCCAATAAAAAAAGACATGTGGCACTCGAGAACTGCCGCGGCAAAGCCATTGCATAGCATTTTGTTTTCAATAAAATGTATTAAATTAAAAAAAAATAACTAACATAATTTTTTTTAATTTTAGAAAAGGCTATAGCCTTTTCTTTTGGAGCGTTACTGATACGCCAATAAAAAAAGACATGTGGCACTCGAGAACTGCCGCGGCAAAGCCATTGCATAGCATTTTGTTTTCAATAAAATGTATTAAATTAAAAAAAAATAACTAACATAATTTTTTTTAATTTTAGAAAAGGCTATAGCCTTTTCTTTTGGAGCGTTACTGATACGCCAATAAAAAAAGACATGTGGCACTCGAGAACTGCCGCGGCAAAGCCATTGCATAGCATTTTGTTTTCGATAAAATGTATTAAATTAAAAAAAAATAACTAACATAATTTTTTTTAATTTTAGAAAAGGCTATAGCCTTTTCTTTTGGAGCGTTACTGATACGCCAATAAAAAAAGACATGTGGCACTCGAGAACTGCCGCGGCAAAGCCATTGCATAGCATTTTGTTTTCGATAAAATGTATTAAATTAAAAAAAAAATAACTAACATAATTTTTTTTAATTTTAGAAAAGGCTATAGCCTTTTCTTTTGGAGCGTTACTGATACGCCAATAAAAAAAGACATGTGGCACTCGAGAACTGCCGCGGCAAAGCCATTGCATACCATTTTGTTTTCAAAAATGTATTAAATTAAAAAAAAATAACTAACATAATTTTTTTTAATTTTAGAAAAGGCTATAGCCTTTTCTTTTGGAGCGTTACTGATACGCCAATAAAAAAAGACATGTGGCACTCGAGAACTGCCGCGGCAAAGCCATTGCATAGCATTTTGTTTTCAATAAAATGTATTAAATTAAAAAAAAATAACTAACATAATTTTTTTTAATTTTAGAAAAGGCTATAGCCTTTTCTTTTGGAGCGTTACTGATACGCCAATAAAAAAAGACATGTGGCACTCGAGAACTGCCGCGGCAAAGCCATTGCATAGCATTTTGTTTTCAATAAAATGTATTAAATTAAAAAAAAATAACTAACATAATTATTTTTAATTTTAGAAAAGGCTATAGCCTTTTCTTTTGGAGCGTTACTGATACGCCAATAAAAAAAGACATGTGGCACTCGAGAACTGCCGCGGCAAAGCCATTGCATAGCATTTTGTTTTCAATAAAATGTATTAAATTAAAAAAAAATAACTAACATAATTTTTTTTAATTTTAGAAAAGGCTATAGCCTTTTCTTTTGGAGCGTTACTGATACGCCAATAAAAAAAGACATGTGGCACTCGAGAACTGCCGCGGCAAAGCCATTGCATAGCATTTTGTTTTCGATAAAATGTATTAAATTAAAAAAAAATAACTAACATAATTTTTTTTAATTTTAGAAAAGGCTATAGCCTTTTCTTTTGGAGCGTTACTGATACGCCAATAAAAAAAGACATGTGGCACTCGAGAACTGCCGCGGCAAAGCCATTGCATAGCATTTTGTTTTCGATAAAATGTATTAAATTAAAAAAAAAATAACTAACATAATTTTTTTTAATTTTAGAAAAGGCTATAGCCTTTTCTTTTGGAGCGTTACTGATACGCCAATAAAAAAAGACATGTGGCACTCGAGAACTGCCGCGGCAAAGCCATTGCATAGCATTTTGTTTTCAATAAAATGTATTAAATTAAAAAAAAATAACTAACATAATTTTTTTTAATTTTAGAAAAGGCTATACGGCAAAGCCATTGCATAGCATTTTGTTTTCAATAAAATGTATTAAATTAAAAAAAAATAACTAACATAATTTTTTTTAATTTTAGAAAAGGCTATAGCCTTTTCTTTTGGAGCGTTACTGATACGCCAATAAAAAAAGACATGTGGCACTCGAGAACTGCCGCGGCAAAGCCATTGCATAGCATTTTGTTTTCAATAAAATGTATTAAATTAAAAAAAAATAACTAACATAATTTTTTTTAATTTTAGAAAAGGCTGTAGCCTTTTCTTTTGGAGCGTTACTGATACGGCAATAAAAAAAGACATGTGGCACTCGAGAACTGCCGCGGCAAAGCCATTGCATAGCATTTTGTTTTCAATAAAATGTATTAAATTAAAAAAAAATAACTAACATAATTTTTTTTAATTTTAGAAAAGGCTATAGCCTTTTCTTTTGGAGCGTTACTGATACGCCAATAAAAAAAGACATGTGGCACTCGAGAACTGCCGCGGCAAAGCCATTGCATAGCATTTTGTTTTCGATAAAATGTATTAAATTAAAAAAAAAATAACTAACATAATTTTTTTTAATTTTAGAAAAGGCTATAGCCTTTTTTTTTGGAGCGTTACTGATACGCCAATAAAAAAAGACATGTGGCACTCGAGAACTGCCGCGGCAAAGCCATTGCATAGCATTTTGTTTTCGATAAAAAGTATTAAATTAAAAAAAAAAATAACTAACATAATTTTTTTAATTTTAGAAAAGGCTTATAGCCTTTTCTTTTGGAGCGTTACTGATACGCCAATAAAAAAAGACATGTGGCACTCGAGAACTGCCGCGGCAAAGCCATTGCATAGCATTTTGTTTTCGATAAAATGTATTAAATTAAAAAAAAAATAACTAACATAATTTTTTTTAATTTTAGAAAAGGCTATAGCCTTATCTTTTGGAGCGTTACTGATACGCCAATAAAAAAAGACATGTGGCACTCGAGAACTGCCGCGGCAAAGCCATTGCATAGCATTTTGGCCTTTTCTTTTGGAGCGTTACTGATACGCCAATAAAAAAAGACAAGTGGCACTCGAGAACTGCCGCGGCAAAGCCATTGCATAGCATTTTGTTTTCAATAAAATGTATTAAATTAAAAAAAAATAACTAACATAATTTTTTTTAATTTTAGAAAAGGCTATAGCCTTTTCTTTTGGAGCGTTACTGATACGCCAATAAAAAAAGACATGTGGCACTCGAGAACTGCCGCGGCAAAGCCATTGCATAGCATTTTGTTTTCAATAAAATGTATTAAATTAAAAAAAAATAACTAACATAATTTTTTTTAATTTTAGAAAAGGCTATAGCCTTTTCTTTTGGAGCGTTACTGATACGCCAATAAAAAAAGACATGTGGCACTCGAGAACTGCCGCGGCAAAGCCATTGCATAGCATTTTGTTTTCGATAAAATGTATTAAATTAAAAAAAAAATAACTAACATAATTTTTTTTAATTTTAGAAAAGGCTTATAGCCTTTTCTTTTGGAGCGTTACTGATACGCCAATAAAAAAAGACATGTGGCACTCGAGAACTGCCGCGGCAAAGCCATTGCATAGCATTTTGGCCTTTTCTTTTGGAGCGTTACTGATACGCCAATAAAAAAAGACATGTGGCACTCGAGAACTGCCGCGGCAAAGCCATTGCATAGCATTTTGTTTTCAATAAAATGTATTAAATTAAAAAAAAATAACTAACATAATTTTTTTTAATTTTAGAAAAGGCTATAGCCTTTTTATAGCCTTTTCTTTTGGAGCGTTACTGATACGCCAATAAAAAAAGACATGTGGCACTCGAGAAATGCCGCGGCAAAGCCGTTGCATAGCATTTTGTTTTCGATAAAATGTATTAAATTAAAAAAAAAAAAATAACTAACATAATTTTTTTTAATTTTAGAAAAGGCTTACAGCCTTTTCTTTTGGAGCGTTACTGATACGCCAATAAAAAAAGACATGTGGCACTCGAGAACTGCCGCGGCAAAGCCATTGCATAGCATTTTGTTTTCAATAAAATGTATTAAATTAAAAAAAAAATAACTAACATAATTTTTTTTAATTTTAGAAAAGGCTATAGCCTTTTTATAGCCTTTTCTTTTGGAGCGTTACTGATACGCCAATAAAAAAAGACATGTGGCACTCGAGAAATGCCGCGGCAAAGCCGTTGCATAGCATTTTGTTTTCGATAAAATGTATTAAATTAAAAAAAAAAAAATAACTAACATAATTTTTTTTAATTTTAGAAAAGGCTTACAGCCTTTTCTTTTGGAGCGTTACTGATACGCCAATAAAAAAAGACATGTGGCACTCGAGAACTGCCGCGGCAAAGCCATTGCATAGCATTTTGTTTTCAATAAAATGTATTAAATTAAAAAAAAAATAACTAACATAATTTTTTTTAATTTTAGAAAAGGCTATATATAGCCTTTTCTTTTGGAGCGTTACTGATACGCCAATAAAAAAAGACATGTGGCACTCGAGAACTGCCGCGGCAAAGCCATTGCATAGCATTTTGTTTTCAATAAAATGTATTAAATTAAAAAAAAAATAACTAACATAATTTTTTTTAATTTAGAAAAGGCTATAGCCTTTTCTTTTGGAGCATTACTGATACGCCAATAAAAAAAGACATGTGGCACTCGAGAACTGCCGCGGCAAAGCCATTGCATAGCATTTTGTTTTCAATAAAATGTATTAAATTAAAAAAAAATAACTAACATAATTTTTTTTAATTTTAGAAAAGGCTATAGCCTTTTCTTTTGGAGCGTTACTGATACGCCAATAAAAAAAGACATGTGGCACTCGAGAACTGCCGCGGCAAAGCCATTGCATAGCATTTTGTTTTCAATAAAATGTATTAAATTAAAAAAAAAATAACTAACATAATTTTTTTTAATTTTAGAAAAGGCTATAGCCTTTTCTTTTGGAGCGTTACTGATACGCCAATAAAAAAAGACATGTGGCACTCGAGAACTGCCGCGGCAAAGCCATTGCATAGCATTTTGTTTTCAATAAAATGTATTAAATTAAAAAAAAATAACTAACATAATTTTTTTTAATTTTAGAAAAGGCTATATAGCCTTTTCTTTTGGAGCGTTACTGATACGCCAATAAAAAAAGACATGTGGCACTTGAGAACTGCCGCGGCAAAGCCATTGCATAGCATTTTGTTTTCAATAAAATGTATTAAATTAAAAAAAAAATAACTAACATAATTTTTTTTAATTTTAGAAAAGGCTTATAGCCTTTTCTTTTGGAGCGTTACTGATACGCCAATAAAAAAAGACATGTGGCACTCGAGAACTGCCGCGGCAAAGCCATTGCATAGCATTTTGTTTTCAATAAAATGTATTAAATTAAAAAAAAAATAACTAACATAATTTTTTTTAATTTTAGAAAAGGCTATAGCCTTTTCTTTTGGAGCGTTACTGATACGCCAATAAAAAAAGACATGTGGCACTCGAGAACTGCCGCGGCAAAGCCATTGCATAGCATTTTGTTTTCAATAAAATGTATTAAATTAAAAAAAAATAACTAACATAATTTTTTTTAATTTTAGAAAAGGCTTATAGCCTTTTCTTTTGGAGCGTTACTGATACGCCAATAAAAAAAGACATGTGGCACTCGAGAACTGCCGCGGCAAAGCCATTGCATAGCATTTTGTTTTCAATAAAATGTATTAAATTAAAAAAAAAATAACTAACATAATTTTTTTTAATTTTAGAAAAGGCTTATAGCCTTTTCTTTTGGAGCGTTACTGATACGCCAATAAAAAAAGACATGTGGCACTCGAGAACTGCCGCGGCAAAGCCATTGCATAGCATTTTGTTTTCAATAAAATGTATTAAATTAAAAAAAAAAATAACTAACATAATTTTTTTTAATTTTAGAAAAGGCTATAGCCTTTTCTTTTGGAGCGTTACTGATACGCCAATAAAAAAAGACATGTGGCACTCGAGAACTGCCGCGGCAAAGCCATTGCATAGCATTTTGTTTTCAATAAAATGTATTAAATTAAAAAAAAAATAACTAACATAATTTTTTTAATTTTAGAAAAGGCTATAGCCTTTTCTTTTGGAGCGTTACTGATACGCCAATAAAAAAAGACATGTGGCACTCGAGAACTGCCGCGGCAAAGCCATTGCATAGCATTTTGTTTTCAATAAAATGTATTAAATTAAAAAAAAATAACTAACATAATTTTTTTTAATTTTAGAAAAGGCTATATATAGCCTTTTCTTTTGGAGCGTTACTGATACGCCAATAAAAAAAGACATGTGGCACTCGAGAACTGCCGCGGCAAAGCCATTGCATAGCATTTTGTTTTCAATAAAATGTATTAAATTAAAAAAAAAAAATAACTAACATAATTTTTTTTAATTTTAGAAAAGGCTATAGCCTTTTCTTTTGGAGCGTTACTGATACGCCAATAAAAAAAGACATGTGGCACTCGAGAACTGCCGCGGCAAAGCCATTGCATAGCATTTGTTTTCAATAAAATGTATTAAATTAAAAAAAAAAATAACTAACATAATTTTTTTTAATTTTTGGAGCGTTACTGATACGCCAATAAAAAAAGACATGTGGCACTCGAGAACTGCCGCGGCAAAGCCATTGCATAGCATTTGTTTTCAATAAAATGTATTAAATTAAAAAAAAAATAACTAACATAATTTTTTTTAATTTTAGAAAAGGCTATAGCCTTTTCTTTTGGAGCGTTACTGATACGCCAATAAAAAAAGACATGTGGCACTCGAGAACTGCCGCGGCAAAGCCATTGCATAGCATTTTGTTTTCAATAAAATGTATTAAATTAAAAAAAAAAATAACTAACATAATTTTTTTTAATTTTAGAAAAGGCTATAGCCTTTTCTTTTGGAATTGCATAGCATTTTGTTTTCAATAAAATGTATTAAATTAAAAAAAAAATAACTAACATAATTTTTTTTAATTTTAGAAAAGGCTATAGCCTTTTCTTTTGGAGCGTTACTGATACGCCAATAAAAAAAGACATGTGGCACTCGAGAACTGCCGCGGCAAAGCCATTGCATAGCATTTTGTTTTCAATAAAATGTATTAAATTAAAAAAAAAATAACTAACATAATTTTTTTTAATTTTAGAAAAGGCTATAGCCTTTTCTTTTGGAGCGTTACTGATACGCCAATAAAAAAAGACATGTGGCACTCGAGAACTGCCGCGGCAAAGCCATTGCATAGCATTTTGTTTTCAATAAAATGTATTAAATTAAAAAAAAAATAACTAACATAATTTTTTTTAATTTTAGAAAAGGCTATAGCCTTTTCTTTTGGAGCGTTACTGATACGCCAATAAAAAAAGACATGTGGCACTCGAGAACTGCCGCGGCAAAGCCATTGCATAGCATTTTGTTTTCAATAAAATGTATTAAATTAAAAAAAAATAACATAATTTTTTTTAATTTTAGAAAAGGCTATATATAGCCTTTTCTTTTGGAGCGTTACTGATACGCCAATAAAGAAAGACATGTGGCACTCGAGAACTGCCGCGGCAAAGCCATTGCATAGCATTTTGTTTTCAATAAAATGTATTAAATTAAAAAAAAAATAACACATAATTTTTTTTAATTTTAGAAAAGGCTATAGCCTTTTCTTTTGGAGCGTTACTGATACGCCAATGAAAAAAGACATGTGGCACTCGAGAACTGCCCCGGCAAAGCCATTGCATAGCATTTTGTTTTCAATAAAATGTATTAAATTAAAAAAAAATAACTAACATAATTTTTTTTAATTTTAGAAAAGGCTATAGCCTTTTCTTTTGGAGCGTTACTGATACGCCAATAAAAAAAGACATGTAGCAGTCGAGAACTGCCGCGGCAAAGCCATTGCATAGCATTTGTTTTCAATAAAATGTATTAAATTAAAAAAAAATAACTAACATAATTTTTTTTTAATTTTAGAAAAGGCTATAGCCTTTTCTTTTGGAGCGTTACTGGTACGCCAATAAAAAAAGACATGTGGCACTCGAGAACTGCCGCGGCAAAGCCATTGCATAGCATTTTGTTTTCAATAAAATGTATTAAATTAAAAAAAAAAATAACTAACATAATTTTTTTTAATTTTAGAAAAGGCTATAGCCTTTTCTTTTGGAGCGTTACTGATACGCCAATAAAAAAAGACATGTGGCACTCGAGAACTGCCGCGGCAAAGCCATTGCATAGCATTTTGTTTTCAATAAAATGTATTAAATTAAAAAACAAATAACTAACATAATTTTTTTTAATTTTAGAAAAGGCTATAGCCTTTTCTTTTGGAGCGTTACAGATACGTCAATAAAAAAGACATGTGGCGCTCGAGAACTGCCGCGGCAAAGCCATTGCATAGCATTTTGTTTTCAATAAAATGTATTAAATTAAAAAAAAAATAACTAACATAATTTTTTTTAATTTTAGAAAAGGCTATAGCCTTTTCTTTTGGAGCGTTACTGATACGCCAATAAAAAAAGACATGTGGCACTCGAGAACTGCCGCGGCAAAGCCATTGCATAGCATTTGTTTTCAATAAAATGTATTAAATTAAAAAAAAAATAACTAACATAATTTTTTTTAATTTTAGAAAAGGCTATAGCCTTTTCTTTTGGAGCGTTACTGATACGCCAATAAAAAAAGACATGTGGCACTCGAGAACTGCCGCGGCAAAGCCATTGCATAGCATTTGTTTTCAATAAAATGTATTAAATTAAAAAAACAAATAACTAACATAATTTTTTTTAATTTTAGAAAAGGCTATAGCCTTTTCTTTTGGAGCGTTACTGATATGCCAATAAAAAAAGACATGTGGCACTCGAGAACTGCCGCGGCAAAGCCATTGCATAGCATTTTGTTTTCAATAAAATGTATTAAATTAAAAAAAAAATAACTAACATAATCTTTTTAATTTTAGAAAAGGCTATATATAGCCTTTTCTTTTGGAGCGTTACTGATACGCCAATAAAAAAAGACATGTGGCACTCGAGAACTGCCGCGGCAAAGCCATTGCATAGCATTTTGTTTTCAATAAAATGTATTAAATTAAAAAAAAATAACTAACATAATTTTTTTTAATTTTAGAAAAGGCTATAGCCTTTTCTTTTGGAGCGTTACTGATACGCCAATAAAAAAAGACATGTGGCACTCGAGAACTGCCGCGGCAAAGCCATTGCATAGCATTTTGTTTTCAATAAAATGTATTAAATTAAAAAAAAAAATAACTAACATAATTTTTTTTAATTTTAGAAAAGGCTATAGCCTTTTCTTTTGGAGCATTACTGATACGCCAATAAAAAAAGACATGTGGCACTCGAGAACTGCCGCGGCAAAGCCATTGCATAGCATTTTGTTTTCAATAAAATGTATTAAATTAAAAAAAAAATAACTAACATAATTTTTTTTAATTTTAGAAAAGGGTATAGCCTTTTCTTTTGGAGCGTTACTGATACGCCAATAAAAAAAGACATGTGGCACTCGAGAACTGCCGCGGCAAAGCCATTGCATAGCATTTTGTTTTCAATAAAATGTATTAAATTAAAAAAAAAATAACTAACATAATTTTTTTTAATTTTAGAAAAGGCTATAGCCTTTTCTTTTGGAGCGTTACTGATACGCCAATAAAAAAAGACATGTGGCACTCGAGAACTGCCGCGGCAAAGCCATTGCATAGCATTTTGTTTTCAATAAAATGTATTAAATTAAAAAAAAATAACTAACATAATTTTTTTTAATTTTAGAAAAGGCTATAGCCTTTTCTTTTGGAGCGTTACTGATACGCCAATAAAAAAAGACATGTGGCACTCGAGAACTGCCGCGGCAAAGCCATTGCATAGCATTTTGTTTTCAATAAAATGTATTAAATTAAAAAAAAAATAACTAACATAATTTTTTTTAATTTTAGAAAAGGCTATTATAGCCTTTTCTTTTGGAGCGTTACTGATACGCCAATAAAAAAAGACATGTGGCACTCGAGAACTGCCGCGGCAAAGCCATTGCATAGCATTTTGTTTTCAATAAAATGTATTAAATTAAAAAAAAAATAACTAACATAATTTTTTTTAATTTTAGAAAAGGCTAGCCTTTTCTTTTGGAGCGTTACTGATACGCCAATAAAAAAAGACATGTGGCACTCGAGAACTGCCGCGGCAAAGCCATTGCATAGCATTTTGTTTTCAATAAAATGTATTAAATTAAAAAAAAATAACTAACATAATTTTTTTTAATTTTAGAAAAGGCTATTATAGCCTTTTCTTTTGGAGCGTTACTGATACGCCAATAAAAAAAGACATGTGGCACTCGAGAACTGCCGCGGCAAAGCCATTGCATAGCATTTTGTTTTCAATAAAATGTATTAAATTAAAAAAAAATAACTAACATAATTTTTTTTAATTTTAGAAAAGGCTATAGCCTTTTCTTTTGGAGCGTTACTGATACTCCAATAAAAAAAGACATGTGGCACTCGAGAACTGCCGCGGCAAAGCCATTGCATAGCATTTTGTTTTCAATAAAATGTATTAAATTAAAAAAAAAAATAACTAACATAATTTTTTTTAATTTTAGAAAAGGCTATAGCCTTTTCTTTTGGAGCGTTACTGATACGCCAATAAAAAAAGACATGTGGCACTCGAGAACTGCCGCGGCAAAGCCATTGCATAGCATTTTGTTTTCAATAAAATGTATTAAATTAAAAAAAGAATAACTAACATAATTTTTTTTAATTTTAGAAAAGGCTATAGCATTTTTATAGCCTTTTCTTTTGGAGCGTTACTGATACGCCAATAAAAAAAGACATGTGGCACTCGAGAACTGCCGCGGCAAAGCCATTGCATAGCATTTTGTTTTCGATAAAATGTATTAAATTAAAAAAAAAAATAACTAACATAATTTTTTTTAATTTTAGAAAAGGCTTATAGCCTTTTCTTTTGGAGCGTTACTGATACGCCAATAAAAAAAGACATGTGGCACTCGAGAACTGCCGCGGCAAAGCCATTGCATAGCATTTTGTTTTCAATAAAATGTATTAAATTAAAAAAAAAATAACTAACATAATTTTTTTTAATTTTAGAAAAGGCTATATATAGCCTTTTCTTTTGGAGCGTTACTGATACGCCAATAAAAAAAGACATGTGGCACTCGAGAACTGCCGCGGCAAAGCCATTGCATAGCATTTTGTTTTCAATAAAATGTATTAAATTAAAAAAAAAATAACTAACATAATTTTTTTTAATTTTAGAAAAGGCTATAGCCTTTTCTTTTGGAGCGTTACTGATACGCCAATAAAAAAAGACATGTGGCACTCGAGAACTGCCGCGGCAAAGCCACTGCATAGCATTTTGTTTTCGATAAAATGTATTAAATTAAAAAAAAAATAACTAACATAATTTTTTTTAATTTTAGAAAAGGCCTATAGCCTTTTCTTTTGGAGCGTTACTGATACGCCAATAAAAAAAGACATGTGGCACTCGAGAACTGCCGCGGCAAAGCCATTGCATAGCATTTGTTTTCAATAAAATGTATTAAATTAAAAAAAAAATAACTAACATAATTTTTTTTAATTTTAGAAAAGGCTATAGCCTTTTCTTTTGGAGCGTTACTGATACGCCAATAAAAAAAGACATGTGGCACTCGAGAACTGCCGCGGCAAAGCCATTGCATAGCATTTGTTTTCAATAAAATGTATTAAATTAAAAAAAAAATAACTAACATAATTTTTTTTAATTTTAGAAAAGGCTATAGCCTTTTCTTTTGGAGCGTTACTGATACGCCAATAAAAAAAGACATGTGGCACTCGAGAACTGCCGCGGCAAAGCCATTGCATAGCATTTGTTTTCAATAAAATGTATTAAATTAAAAAAAAAATAACTAACATAATTTTTTTTAATTTTAGAAAAGGCTATAGCCTTTTCTTTTGGAGCGTTACTGATACGCCAATAAAAAAAGACATGTGGCACTCGAGAACTGCCGCGGCAAAGCCATTGCATAGCATTTTGTTTTCAATAAAATGTATTAAATTAAAAAAAAATAACTAACATAATTTTTTTTAATTTTAGAAAAGGCTTATAGCCTTTTCTTTTGGAGCGTTACTGATACGCCAATAAAAAAAGACATGTGGCACTCGAGAACTGCCGCGGCAAAGCCATTGCATAGCATTTTGTTTTCAATAAAATGTATTAAATTAAAAAACAAATAACTAACATAATTTTTTTTAATTTTAGAAAAGGCTATATATAGCCTTTTCTTTTGGAGCGTTACTGATACGCCAATAAAAAAAGACATGTGGCACTCGAGAACTGCCGCGGCAAAGCCATTGCATAGCATTTTGTTTTCAATAAAATGTATTAAATTAAAAAAAAATAACTAACATAATTTTTTTTAATTTTAGAAAAGGCTATAGCCTTTTCTTTTGGAGCGTTACTGATACGCCAATAAAAAAAGACATGTGGCACTCGAGAACTGCCGTGGCAAAGCCATTGCATAGCATTTTGTTTTCAATAAAATGTATTAAATTAAAAAAAAATAACTAACATAATTTTTTTTAATTTTAGAAAAGGCTATAGCCTTTTCTTTTGGAGCGTTACTGATACGCCAATAAAAAAAGACATGTGGCACTCGAGAACTGCCGCGGCAAAGCCATTGCATAGCATTTTGTTTTCAATAAAATGTATTAAATTAAAAAAAAAATAACTAACATGATTTTTTTTAATTTTAGAAAAGGCTATAGCCTTTTCTTTTGGAGCGTTACTGATACGCCAATAAAAAAAGACATGTGGCACTCGAGAACTGCCGCGGCAAAGCCATTGCATAGCAATTTGTTTTCAATAAAATGTATTAATTAAAAAAAAAAATAACTAACATAATTTTTTTTAATTTTAGAAAAGGCTATAGCCTTTTCTTTTGGAGCGTTACTGATACGCCAATAAAAAAAGACATGTGGCACTCGAGAACTGCCGCGGCAAAGCCATTGCATAGCATTTTGTTTTCAATAAAATGTATTAAATTAAAAAAAAAATAACTAACATAATTTTTTTAATTTTAGAAAAGGCTATAGCCTTTTCTTTTGGAGCGTTACTGATACGCCAATAAAAAAAGACATGTGGCACTCGAGAACTGCCGTGGCAAAGCCATTGCATAGCATTTTGTTTTCAATAAAATGTATTAAATTAAAAAAAAATAACTAACATAATTTTTTTTAATTTTAGAAAAGGCTATAGCCTTTTCTTTTGGAGCGTTACTGATACGCCAATAAAAAAAGACATGTGGCACTCGAGAACTGCCGCGGCAAAGCCATTGCATAGCATTTTGTTTTCAATAAAATGTATTAAATTAAAAAAAAAAATAACTAACATAATTTTTTTTAATTTTAGAAAAGGCTATAGCCTTTTCTTTTGGAGCGTTACTGATACGCCAATAAAAAAAGACATGTGGCACTCGAGAACTGCCGCGGCAAAGCCATTGCATAGCATTTTGTTTTCAATAAAATGTATGAAATTAAAAAAAAATAACTAACATAATTTTTTTTAATTTTAGAAAAGGCTATAGCCTTTTCTTTTGGAGCGTTACTGATACGCCAATAACAAAAGACATGTGGCACTCGAGAACTGCCGCGGCAAAGCCATTGCATAGCAATTTGTTTTCAATAAAATGTATTAATTAAAAAAAAAAATAACTAACATAATTTTTTTTAATTTTAGAAAAGGCTATAGCCTTTTCTTTTGGAGCGTTACTGATACGCCAATAAAAAAAGACATGTGGCACTCGAGAACTGCCGTGGCAAAGCCATTGCATAGCATTTTGTTTTCAATAAAATGTATTAAATTAAAAAAAAAATAACTAACATAATTTTTTTTAATTTTAGAAAAGGCTATAGCCTTTTCTTTTGGAGCGTTACTGATACGCCAATAAAAAAAGACATGTGGCACTCGAGAACTGCCGCGGCAAAGCCATTGCATAGCATTTTGTTTTCAATAAAATGTATTAAATTAAAAAAAAATAACTAACATAATTTTTTTTAATTTTAGAAAAGGCTATAGCCTTTTCTTTTGGAGCGTTACTGATACGCCAATAAAAAAAGACATGTGGCACTCGAGAACTGCCGCGGCAAAGCCATTGCATAGCATTTTGTTTTCAATAAAATGTATTAAATTAAAAAAAAATAACTAACATAATTTTTTTTAATTTTAGAAAAGGCTATAGCCTTTTCTTTTGGAGCGTTACTGATACGCCAATAAAAAAAGACATGTGGCACTCGAGAACTGCCGCGGCAAAGCCATTGCATAGCATTTTGTTTTCAATAAAATGTATTAAATTAAAAAAAAATAACTAACATAATTTTTTTTAATTTTAGAAAAGGCTATAGCCTTTTCTTTTGGAGCGTTACTGATACGCCAATAAAAAAAGACATGTGGCACTCGAGAACTGCCGCGGCAAAGCCATTGCATAGCAATTTGTTTTCAATAAAATGTATTAATTAAAAAAAAAAATAACTAACATAATTTTTTTTAATTTTAGAAAAGGCTATAGCCTTTTCTTTTGGAGCGTTACTGATACGCCAATAAAAAAAGACATGTGGCACTCGAGAACTGCCGTGGCAAAGCCATTGCATAGCATTTTGTTTTCAATAAAATGTATTAAATTAAAAAAAAAATAACTAACATAATTTTTTTTAATTTTAGAAAAGGCTATAGCCTTTTCTTTTGGAGCGTTACTGATACGCCAATAAAAAAAGACATGTGGCACTCGAGAACTGCCGCGGCAAAGCCATTGCATAGCATTTTGTTTTCAATAAAATGTATTAAATTAAAAAAAAATAACTAACATAATTTTTTTTAATTTTAGAAAAGGCTATAGCCTTTTCTTTTGGAGCGTTACTGATACGCCAATAAAAAAAGACATGTGGCACTCGAGAACTGCCGCGGCAAAGCCATTGCATAGCAATTTGTTTTCAATAAAATGTATTAATTAAAAAAAAAATAACTAACATAATTTTTTTTAATTTTAGAAAAGGCTATAGCCTTTTCTTTTGGAGCGTTACTGATACGCCAATAAAAAAAGACATGTGGCACTCGAGAACTGCCGTGGCAAAGCCATTGCATAGCATTTTGTTTTCAATAAAATGTATTAAATTAAAAAAAAAATAACTAACATAATTTTTTTTAATTTTAGAAAAGGCTATAGCCTTTTCTTTTGGAGCGTTACTGATACGCCAATAAAAAAAGACATGTGGCACTCGAGAACTGCCGTGGCAAAGCCATTGCATAGCATTTTGTTTTCAATAAAATGTATTAAATTAAAAAAAAATAACTAACATAATTTTTTTTAATTTTAGAAAAGGCTATAGCCTTTTCTTTTGGAGCGTTACTGATACGCCAATAAAAAAAGACATGTGGCACTCGAGAACTGCCGTGGCAAAGCCATTGCATAGCATTTTGTTTTCAATAAAATGTATTAAATTAAAAAAAAAATAACTAACATAATTTTTTTTAATTTTAGAAAAGGCTATAGCCTTTTCTTTTGGAGCGTTACTGATACGCCAATAAAAAAAGACATGTGGCACTCGAGAACTGCCGTGGCAAAGCCATTGCATAGCATTTTGTTTTCAATAAAATGTATTAAATTAAAAAAAAAATAACTAACATAATTTTTTTTAATTTTAGAAAAGGCTATAGCCTTTTCTTTTGGAGCGTTACTGATACGCCAATAAAAAAAGACATGTGGCACTCGAGAACTGCCGTGGCAAAGCCATTGCATAGCATTTTGTTTTCAATAAAATGTATTAAATTAAAAAAAAAATAACTAACATAATTTTTTTTAATTTTAGAAAAGGCTATAGCCTTTTCTTTTGGAGCGTTACTGATACGCCAATAAAAAAAGACATGTGGCACTCGAGAACTGCCGTGGCAAAGCCATTGCATAGCATTTTGTTTTCAATAAAATGTATTAAATTAAAAAAAAAATAACTAACATAATTTTTTTAATTTTAGAAAAGGCTATAGCCTTTTCTTTTGGAGCGTTACTGATACGCCAATAAAAAAAGACATGTGGCACTCGAGAACTGCCGCGGCAAAGCCATTGCATAGCATTTTGTTTTCAATAAAATGTATTAAATTAAAAAAAAAATAACTAACATAATTTTTTTTAATTTTAGAAAAGGCTATAGCCTTTTCTTTTGGAGCGTTACTGATACGCCAATAAAAAAAGACATGTGGCACTCGAGAACTGCCGCTGGCAAAGCCATTGCATAGCATTTTGTTTTCAATAAAATGTATTAAATTAAAAAAAAAATAACTAACATAATTTTTTTTAATTTTAGAAAAGGCTATAGCCTTTTCTTTTGGAGCGTTACTGATACGCCAATAAAAAAAGACATGTGGCACTCGAGAACTGCCGTGGCAAAGCCATTGCATAGCATTTTGTTTTCAATAAAATGTATTAAATTAAAAAAAAAATAACTAACATAATTTTTTTTAATTTTAGAAAAGGCTATAGCCTTTTCTTTTGGAGCGTTACTGATACGCCAATAAAAAAAGACATGTGGCACTCGAGAACTGCCGTGGCAAAGCCATTGCATAGCATTTTGTTTTCAATAAAATGTATTAAATTAAAAAAAAAATAACTAACATAATTTTTTTTAATTTTAGAAAAGGCTATAGCCTTTTCTTTTGGAGCGTTACTGATACGCCAATAAAAAAAGACATGTGGCACTCGAGAACTGCCGTGGCAAAGCCATTGCATAGCATTTTGTTTTCAATAAAATGTATTAAATTAAAAAAAAAATAACTAACATAATTTTTTTTAATTTTAGAAAAGGCTATAGCCTTTTCTTTTGGAGCGTTACTGATACGCCAATAAAAAAAGACATGTGGCACTCGAGAACTGCCGTGGCAAAGCCATTGCATAGCATTTTGTTTTCAATAAAATGTATTAAATTAAAAAAAAAATAACTAACATAATTTTTTTTAATTTTAGAAAAGGCTATAGCCTTTTCTTTTGGAGCGTTACTGATACGCCAATAAAAAAAGACATGTGGCACTCGAGAACTGCCGTGGCAAAGCCATTGCATAGCATTTTGTTTTCAATAAAATGTATTAAATTAAAAAAAAAATAACTAACATAATTTTTTTAATTTTAGAAAAGGCTATAGCCTTTTCTTTTGGAGCGTTACTGATACGCCAATAAAAAAAGACATGTGGCACTCGAGAACTGCCGCGGCAAAGCCATTGCATAGCATTTTGTTTTCAATAAAATGTATTAAAATAAAAAAAAAATAACTAACATAATTTTTTTAATTTTAGAAAAGGCTATAGCCTTTTCTTTTGGAGCGTTACTGATACGCCAATAAAAAAAGACATGTGGCACTCGAGAACTGCCGCGGCAAAGCCATTGCATAGCATTTTGTTTTCAATAAAATGTATTAAATTAAAAAAAAAATAACTAACATAATTTTTTTAATTTTAGAAAAGGCTATAGCCTTTTCTTTTGGAGCGTTACTGATACGCCAATAAAAAAAGACATGTGGCACTCGAGAACTGCCGCGGCAAAGCCATTGCATAGCATTTTGTTTTCAATAAAATGTATTAAATTAAAAAAAAAATAACTAACATAATTTTTTTAATTTTAGAAAAGGCTATAGCCTTTTCTTTTGGAGCGTTACTGATACGCCAATAAAAAAAGACATGTGGCACTCGAGAACTGCCGCGGCAAAGCCATTGCATAGCATTTTGTTTTCAATAAAATGTATTAAATTAAAAAAAAAATAACTAACATAATTTTTTTAATTTTAGAAAAGGCTATAGCCTTTTCTTTTGGAGCGTTAC